>OZ038479.1:94528870-94541370 GCA_964036315.1 Acanthosepion esculentum
ATATATATATATATATATATATATATATATATATATTTCAAGCATCCTCTGTTTTTTAAGATTTGATACTAAATGTAGAGTAGAAAACCATGGTTTTAAGTATAGGATCTTTTGTATACACATTATTCATTTAATGATTCTGATTATATGAATATACAATTGAAACAAATAAAGATGTGAATGAGCAGAGAAAGATGTATAGATGTGAACGGACTCAGAATGGTGTACTGATGTGAATGGAGAAAGACCGAAGCAGACTTTGGGGGGATAGAGAAAGACCGAAGCAGACTTTGGGGGGATAGAGAAAGACGGAAGCAGACTTTGGGGGGATAGAGAAAGACGAAAGCAGACTTGGAGGGATAGAGAAAGACCCAAGCAGACTTGGAGGGATAGAGAAAGACCCAAGCAGACTTGGGGGGGGATAGAGAAAGACCGAAGCAGACTTGGGGGGGGGATAGAGAAAGACCGAAGCAGACTTGGGGGGGGGGGTAGAGAAAGACCGAAGCAGACTTGGGGGGGATAGAGAAAGACCGACGCAGACTTGGGGGGGATAGAGAAAGACCGACGCAGACTTGGGGGGGGGGGATAGAGAAAGACCGACGCAGACTTGGGGGGGGGGGATAGAGAAAGACCAAAGCAGATTTGGAGGGATAGAGAAAGACAGAAGTAAACTTGCAGAGACAGAAAGAAACAGATAGATGAATATGAATAAATTTGTATGGATAGATTGACTTGTATATACAAGTCAATCTATCCATACTGATCTGATGTTATGAGGCATATTGGAGTATAATGAGATACATTATCATATTTTGATAGATTTATACCTAAATAGGAAGGAATGCAACAGAATAACAGACAGACAAATAGGGATGTGTATATAAACAGTAATGCAAACTAATAAACTGATAGACTGTAACACAATTGTCTATGTCACATGACTCTTTTCCATTTACAAACTTCACTTAGGAACAGAATTGAAAGGAAAATATTTCAAGTAGATAAATTCAATTTCTTTATGTACGTAATTTGAAGATTTCTTTTTTCTTTTCTTTTTTAAAAAATATTAGAAAAGTTGTTGCAAAAATTGATTTTGAATTCACCCTATAAAAATTATTTGTCTGACATTTAGTCAATTTCTTTATGTACATAATTTTAAAATGATTTTTTTTTCAAAATAACAGATAACATCTTGTGTTAAGAAATTTTTAATTTGCCCTATAATATTTTTCTGAAGTTTTTTAGCAATTTCTTTATGTACATAATTTTAAGTTGTCTATTTTTTTTCATTTTTAAAATACTGGGTAAGTTGCTTTTTTGTTATTTTAAACTGTCATTTCATCCAATAGAAGGCATGAAGTAATGATTAGCAGTTGTGATTGAGGTATTGGAGAGCTGAGTTCAAATTCAAGTAAAGTTCATTACATTCACTTATGTGCTATTACCCTTTGGGAAGATATGAATCCATCTCTTCTCCCTCCAGTTATGGGTAAATAGCATGACAGCCTGTTCTATAGCCTTGGTTGGCAGCCAGTCTAGGAGAAGAAAAATTCTGAACTCAAACGAGCCTGGAGAAGGTTGGGCTCCATCAGCCTAACTTGGCCAAGACACATCACTTCTGCTGGATGTGGTGCCCTTATGATCCTAATGGGTTATGAGATTCATATCATGATCACCTAATACAAGGCTTAAAGGCCACTCAAGGTAGAGGTTACTAAGTGAAACTGTTTTATGTAACTGTCTCTTCTACTCAAATAGCTTCTTCTCCTGCACTTCCTATCTGTGGAATTCTCTTCCACTTACTTGCTTCCCCGATGACTATAATCTTCAAATATTCAAGTGTAATGTCAATTGACATCTGATACTCTGAACTTGTTCCCCGTTCAATCCTCTGTAACCCGTTGCATGCTAGAGGAACTCCTGCCTTGCTTGGGGTGAATTGCTTTAAACAAAACAAAAAAAAATAAGAGTATTATGAGGATGAGTACAATAGATATCAGTTGACTCTGGACTTAAAGAGACAAAGATTGTAATTGTCAGGGAAACATTCTCTTTGGAGTTCCACAAAGTAATAGTTCTGGAGAAGAAGCTGTGAGTGGAACTTGCTTTTTATGAAAGGAACATGAAGGAAATGGAGATGATTTACCACCATGAACAGGGCATGTGAAGGTCCAAGCCGGCAAAACTAAGGAATGTAACTTGTCCAAACATCTGCCATAGTAATAGACATATAGTAGTAAGAGGCTAGCAACATTTCATCTGTGGAATAAGAGTTGCATGAAGAATAATTCATCACCCACAAGGACACATAAGCACTTCTGAACTCTTTCAAGGATGGAGAGTGAGGATTGGGCAAATCCAACCCAGATATTGCAGCAATGTCCCATTATTGGTCTAATCTGACTCTGGTAAAAATATAAGCATAGCAGAAGTTAGGTATTTTCTGAAGAAATATAATGAATTGAACATTCTTTTAGCATCTTATGAAATGGGATGAATATACACATTCTATTAGGTTGGTGCAAAAATAATGTCGTTTTCTCACATATGTTAGAACGTCAAAAAACAACATTATTTTTGCACCAACCTAATACTTGTGGTTGGAAGTGAATTTTAGACCTAGGAATTTGAGGCAAGGAGCTTCTTTGAAGGGTATGACCACTCATCAGGTTTGATGGAGATTTATGGTTCTGCTTGGTGATGAAATGTTACTAGTTTAGTTTTAGATGTATTAAATGATACCAGCCAGTATTTTCTCCATTGATCAGTTGCCAGGCACTGGTCATCAAGATATTTAGAGGTGCACCTATACACTTTGGTATCATCTTCATATATATTTACTAAGGATCTGAGTGTTCTTGGGCTGACCATAAAAAGCAGAATGAGGGTAGGGTCAAGAAAAGAGCCTTGAGAGATGCCAGAATTGATCTCCTGTGTCTCAGAGAATGAGCCACTCACAACAATCTGACAGGAAAGACTTAATAATTGTGAGGACTCTCCTTGTGATCCCTTAGCTAGTAAGTCTGTGTTGCAATCCCCAGTGCCACATTCACATACTATTTGCCTGAAGTTTTATCAGTTTCTTTATGTTGTAACGGAAACCTTTAAAAATCTATATAAATTAAGATTTGGTAAAATAAATAAATGAAATTCAAATTATCAGGGACATATTATAACATTTTCTGTTAATTGATCAGTTACAAAATAAAAACCTCTTTTCATTGAAAATTATTAATACAATACATTATCCCTGTCAAGTTGATATCAACTTAATATTTAAATAACGTAAAATTGATGGAGAATAATAAAAAAACATTAAAACAAAATAAAATAAAAATAAGAACTAAACACTATCCCTAAACATGAACAGTAGAATGAGAACAGTCTACCCCTGTAGAATAATTAAAGGGTTCAGTACAGAATTCCCTGTAGCTTACCAAGATCGATATACACCTGAGGAAGGCTGGAGGGTACAGTAGTCGAAACATTGTAATAACAAAAACAAAGATGAGAACAATAGTCTGAATATAAATAGTGTAAATAATGATAACCCTTCATCCCAGAAATTCAGACAGGTATTAAGTTATGAGATATTTTATATCCTTCAAATAACACATGATCACACTGGGTCAAGTATCTTTTGTTCAATGTTTATATGCATTTTGTGTCTACTACTATGTTTGCATACCAGGTATAAATAAAATGACAATGTGTCAAGTAAGTAGTACAATGAGTCTGAGTAACAGTTGGAGTATGATATATAAGTATGATATATAAGTATGATATATAAGTATGAAATCTTCCTGTGTCTAGTCTATTTCCTGTTGTATGAAAACTTTCTTCATAAAAAAGAAACTGAAACACACAATTTTTGTAAATCACCACATCAATTATAAAACTTTGGATTTACCTTTTATCTGCTTTCTTTTCTTCCAGTTATTTACATTATTTACAGTTGGACTAATGTTCTTGTTGTTGTTATTATCAAAACACAATTTGGCTGTTGTACCCTCTGGCCTTCTTCAGCTGTCTTCTGATCCCAGTAATCATCAGGGAATTTTGAACTGAATTCCTAAATTGTCCTTATTATACTATTGAAGGTCGTCCTTACAAGTGGAAAGATCTTTGGGAAAAATCTATCTCAATGGAACATTCTTCTTATTAATGGTATTATTTAAATCATTTCATCCTAAGCAAGGCAATAAAGCCACAAAGACACAAGAGATTACTGATTGTTGGAGAGTATATGAAAAAAATACTATTAAGGAGAGAGAGAGTAATAAAAGAATAAGGATTAAGAAGACAAAAGATAATGATTGACATTACATTTAAATTTTTGAAGATCAAAGTTAACTAGAAAGCTAGAAGCTGTTTTTACCAGAGCTCATATTGCAACTTTGTTGTTATTATCGCTTTTCTCTGGCACTCCTTATTACTGGGTCCCATATTGTATTCATTTCTCTGCTTGGTCGGCTCAGGAGATTTTTGTGGCCTAGCATATGTGCTGATTCCTTAAGTTTACGAATTTTCCAATGGTGTTCCTTGTCTATGATCTCAGCCTGATCCCACAGAGGGTGGTGATCTCCCATCTCTCTCCATATGTGGTCAGTCATGCCTGATTTTTCCACTTCCCCATGTGTTACAGCTTTCTGGTGATCTTGAAGCCTTACCTTGAGGGAGCGGCCTGTCTCTCCTTTATATTTCTTTCTGAAGCTGCACAGGATAGCGTACAGTCTTTAGTCATGTTCTCCTCTATGAGGGGTCTTACTCAGGAGAGTGTCGTCAAGCTTTTGAAGGTTGTCCTGATGTTATATGGACCACAGATCCTTTGTATTTTCTCTGATAACCTGAGGCTTCAAGAACACCAGAAAGCTGTAACATGTGGGGAAGTGGAAAAATCAGGCGTGGCTGACCACATATGGAGAGAAGGGAGATCACCGCCCTCTGTGGGATCAGGTTGAGATCATAGACAAGGAACACCATTGGAAAATTCGTAAACTTAAAGAATCAGCACATATTCCTTATCATATGCTAGGCCACAAAAATCTCCTGAGACGACCAAGCAGAGAAATGAATACAATATGGGAACCAGTAATAAGGAGTGCCAGAGAAAAGTGATAATACAAGGTAACCAAAAAAGTTCTGTCCATTTTTAAAGGAAAAAAAGAAAACGCTTCACAGTATGTGTAACTTATATTCAGTCTTCAAAGTAATCGCCATCAGCATCCAGCACCTTCTGCCAACGTGTCTCCAGATGTTCCATGCCTTTGTGGTAGAACTCTGGGGGTATTGACGCAAAGAATCCCATGATGGCTTTGCGCAAGTCTGCTTCATTGGTGAAGGATTTTCCACTAAGATGATTATCCAGGGAGTGGAAGAGGTGGCAATTGGATGGCGCAAGGTCAGGTAAATAAGGTGGATGGCACAAAGTCTCCCACCCAAGTTGCTGTATGGTATCCCTGACCACTCGTGCGACATGCTGCCTGGCATTGTCATGGAGGAAAAGCACACCTTTGCAATTCACCAGTTATGGCTCCTTCTGGCGCAATGCCTGTTGCACACATTTCAATTGCTGCAAGTATAGGTCTCCAGTGACCGTTTGGCTTATTGGTTGCAGTTCATAATGAACCACTTGACGACCTGTCCACCAGACACAAAGCATAATCTTGCGTAGCTGCATAGGCGGTCTTGCAGTGTGAGGGACAGCATCCTGAGGAGACAACCAATGTCTGGAATGCTTGGGAGTTTCGTACAGAACCCACTTTTCATTACTGGTAAGCACTCGATTGAATAAGGATGCGGTACAGTGGCAAGAAAGCAGCTATACGCAGGCTGCCACTCGTTGTCCCTTGTGGACCTCCAACAGCGTTTGTGGAACCCACTTGCTCAGTTTGTACGTCTTACCTAGGCGGTGCAGGTGAAGTCTAACTGTTTCATCGGAAAAGTTGAACTGTCTTGCAAGTTCACCATACTACTGTCCTCTTCAATGGCCGCCTTCAGGACTCCATCATTCAAGACCTGTGGTCGTCCACTGTGAGGCTCATCATGGAGAGACAAATCTCCCAACTTGAATTTTCGAAACCAATGCCCTGCAGTACGTTCATCCACAGCACTATCCCCAAACGCTTGATGCAGCTGCTGATAAGCCCACTTTGAAGTCGTAAAGCAAACAGCCCCGAACAAGATCTCTAGACACATCCATCCTTCTCACAGCTGTCCGGCTTATAACTGATAGGTGGGCACGGTGTTTTTTATAACGTCTGATGTTCCTACTTCTGGCTGTCCGAATTTGAAAACAATTGCTACACGCATTTCATATATATTTCAACTTCATTCAATGACTAATCAAAAAACGGACGGAACTTTTTTGGTTACCTTGTAACAACAAAGTTGCAATATGAGCTCTGGTAAAAACCGTTTTGATAACAGAAAACATTGCAATATGACCACTGGTAAAAATGGTTGCTAAAGACATTAGGTTTATAATACCCAGAAATTCATACACAGATGTCCTCAAGGACACATGGCACGTTGGTTAATGACAGAGTGTGAGTTCAATAACTGGTTAAGGCAGTGGAGAACTTTCAGAGGGAAAAATTAATAGGAGATAACTGATAACTGACATCCATTAAACATGGAAGGGTTCAGTTCAACATTCCAACCACGAAACGTTGTAATAAATATGACGACAATAGTCTGAATAATGTACATAATACGTCATCTCAGAAATATAGACAGATATTGGAGGAAAGGTTGGTCTTCTAACTGTCTGATCTTGAACTTAGCTAGCTGCAAACACTGACCCAAACAAACTACAATATTCCTTGCACCAAAACAACTCATTCTTTTTTTTACTATACTTACAACAACCACCACAATATTTCAGAGTCTCTATGAAATCTTAACTAGTCCCCATAGTTATTTTTTTTGTTTCTGACAGATATCATAGGTAGAAGAACGTTTAACAATACTAATCCACGAAAATGATTCTCCCCAAAAATTTACCTGATTTTTACAAGTGGACCAGTTCATTTAAGTAGTGCCACAAAAAAAAATAATGTTTATTATTATTATTATTATTATTATTATCTCTAATAGTTTTGGCTCTTCATACCTATTTTCAGTAGAGGAAAGGCCACAAAGAACAATAATGATTCAATGACAATTGGAAGCTGACCTTTAATGTATGAATCAAATAAACTATCATGAATTTTTTATTAAGACTTTCTTAAGTTGTCATTCAGAGATGATTACTACTATTTCTATCATGTCAAATAGAGAACATTTTAAAACCATTTTTGTTATTCAAGAGAAAATGAACTTAAATGTTAGCTATCCTTGTTAAATTAATCTCTTAATGAAAAACTTTATTACAATTATCTAAAGCAAAATAAACAGACCCTGTTGCAAGAGATTTGACTTCTGAGAAAAATTAACAACATAATCTTGTTAAAGATTTTCTTGTTTCCTAAATTATAACATAGTTAATCTATCTTGGCTTTGTTATTTCTTTAGCAAAAATTATTATTCCTTCTTTCCTTTACTATTACTTGAACTTAATATTCTTTCCTTTACTTAGTATTGCTTGGTCTTTCTCATATTATTTTTATTATTCCGACTTTCCATTATCATTGAGTGCTTCAAATCATTCCTTCACTCCCTTATTATTGATTGATTAATTGATTCTCTTCATATCATTCATCTTTTTCCTTATTATTGATTGATCTTCATATGATTCTTTCTTTATTATCAACTGATCTTCTTATAATTCCTTCTTTCCATTATTATTGAACTTCTCCATATCAATCTTTCTTTCTCATATTATTCATTGGTCCTCTTCATACAATTCTTTCTTTTCCTTATTATTGATTGATCTTCTTCATATCATTCCATTTTCCACTTGCTGTTAATCTTCTCTGTATCATTCCTGCTTTCCCTTATTAATGATTGATCTTCTTCATATCATTCCATTTTTCCCTTGCTGTTAATCTTCTCTGTATCATTCCTGCTTTCCCTTATTAATGATTGATCTTCTTCATATCATTCCATTTTCCCCTTGCTGTTAATCTTCTCTGTATCATTCCTGTTTTCCCTTATTAATGATTGATATTCTTCATATCATTCCATTTTTCCCTTGCTGTTAATCTTCTCTGTATCATTCCTGCTTTCCCTTATTAATGATTGATCTTCTTCATATCATTCCATTTTTCCCTTGCTGTTAATCTTCTCTGTATCATTCCTGTATTCCCTTATTAATGATTGATCTTCTTCATATCATTCCATTTTCCCCTTGCTGTTAATCTTTCCTGTATCATTCCTGCTTTCCCTTATTAATGATTGATCTTCTTCATATCATTCCATTTTCCACTTGCTGTTAATCTTCTCTGTATCATTCCTGCTTTCCCTTATTAATGATTGATCTTCTTCATATCATTCCATTTTCCACTTGCTGTTAATCTTCTCTGTATCATTCCTGCGTTCCCTTATTAATTGATCCTCTTTATACCTTTACCTTATTATTGATCCTCATATCATTCATCTTTTCCCTTATTACTGATCGGTTTCCTTCATATAATTCCTTTTTTCTCTTATTATTGATTGAACATGATAAAAGTACTTAATTCCCTGATTATTAATCTTCTTGATATTATTCTTTCTTTCCCCTATTATTGATGGATCTCCTTCAAATCATTCCTTCTTTTTGTTACTGCTTGATATTCTTCATATTTTTCCTTCTTTCCTTTCATATTAATCCTTTATCTTTTTATCGATGGGTCTTCTTTATATAATTCTATCTTGAGATTTCTAGTGTACATAATGAGGAAAATGGCTTTGAAAATTTTCTATGTACAGGACAAATGAAGTCAAGAGGAGCAGAGGAAAACAATGCATAACCCACTTAGCTTGAGTCAATGGATAGTGGAACAACGTTCAGCATGAAGTTTAGGTGTTAGTAATTAGTAATTTCTACCGAGTAGTGACTTTGATCTTCATTTAGTAATACAGTCTTGTGTCAAAACTAAGTCAGTACCTAGAGTACCTTTCTATGCTGTAATAGTCTTCAAGATAGCTTAATAAACCATTATTAGTGAGTTAGGAGTTTCATTATTACTCAAGAGGACTCAGTCCACACTTGACATCTGAAATAAGTCGACAGTAAAGATTAACTTTATACAAATCAGTTTTTCTCTATACAAAAAATATATATAAAAGATAAATTCTCAGATTGCATATATTGTAATTGTACCATTCAGTTCTATGTCCTGTGTCCCTTCAGGATGTAGATAATCATGGCTCTCCACAATCCCATGTGCTTTATAGCTCTAAATAAATTTTGTATTTTTTTGTCTCTCCTAAAAGCCCTTTTCCCTCATTATGTGCCCCAGAAATTTCAACTAAATTTTCAACAGTGTTTTTAATGATGAATGTTTATCTACCTAGATCTGGAGGTTGTCATATAATGTCATTATGCTAAGATCCTTGGCCGACAAAATGAGGAAATCCCCCCTCACAAAATTATTCTTATACCAAATCTGGAAATATAGTGCATGACACTGCATACTTTTCCTTGAATACAGAATGCATCAGCAAACATATACACACTGATAATATGTTGTATATTTTTATGAAAAGGCATAACTGATCATAGTCACTCCTCTGTTTTGGTAAGAATCCCCATATGAATGTATTTGGGTAAAGGGAAAACACTACAGTAATGAGATGAGCTTCTTTCATTTATTACAAGAGACATACAACTTAGAGGAAATAAAAGGAAAAGAAATAACGAGAAGGGGGAGAGTTTTGACTATGAGAGAAGAAAGATGTCACCAGGGTGAACAGAAATTGAAGCCGGGAATTTAGTCTGGTTGCCACTAAAAATCAGCAACTTTAGAAATAAATAAGATAAAAAGAATGAGGTAGAAGAAAGAAAGAAAAAGATGGATAACAGAAGAAGAATAAAAGTAAAAAAGTAAAAATAAAGGAAGAATAAAAGAAAGAAATTTATTAAGTGAAGATAAAAGATAAATAAAAAAGAGGAAATTCAAATGAAGAAGATTCAAACAAGTAGAAAAGGAAAAAAAAAACAAAGAAAAAGAGTAAAAGAAGTTTGTAGGGAGGAAAGAAAAGACATGAGTGGAGAAAAAGAAAAGATTATAAAAAAGAAAAGACCAGAATGGGTTAAATAAAGAAAGAAGGAAACAAGAAGTAAAAAGTAAGAAAGAAAAAGAATGAAGTGAATTGAATAAGGAAGAAAAAAGTAAGAAAAAGAATGAAGTGATTGAATAAGGAAGAAAAAGTAAGAAAAAGAATGAAGTGAATTGAATAAGGAAGAAAAAGAATGAAATGACAGCAGAGAAATAAAAACAATAAAAAAAAGAAAAGAAAAGAAGTGTGTTGCGGGGGGGGGTAACAATAGGAAAGGAAGAGAGAAAATTAAAAGGAATCAAAGAAAAAAGAAGAAAAGTCAGAAGAAAAGAAAGAGTGAGATCACATTGGATCAGCAAGATCTCTGTCCCCCTACTCTTGCCAATACTGAAAATTGTAAGGAGGCAAAAGGGTGGAGATTGGAACAAGACTCATTTTCCCATTTGTGGATAGAGCAAAGACCACATTGCCTGAAGGAGAAGGAACACATACATGTATCAGCACTTAGAGATTGAAAGGCGAGGAGAAGGGTGTTGACATTTTTTGCTGTAGATATTAACTTTACTAGACACTGTCTTACCCTAGACACAATGATAAATGTTATACCTAATAAAAGGCTTTTCCAGGTGTCATATAGTAACTGGAGAGTCAAGACAATTTCTTTTTTTTTATTTATTAGTTTTTTCATGATTCTTCATAAAGAAAATTCACAAGATTTAATTAAAAAAATATCAGTTTAATTTGTGATTATTCTTGTGCTTAGTAAAGGAACATTGCTTAACTTCGGTGATCCATATGGAACCAGTATATAATGTGGTCGTAAACCAATAATAAAGAGTAAAACCAGTAATAAAATATTTGTAATGTTGTTTTATGATATATCCAATGTATTTTTAAGTCAACTGTTTGCAATACATTTTTATTTTGAAGTCAACCATTGATTGTTGTGATGAAAAAGCAACAACAATAACATGGAGTAAAACTGGGAATAAAATGCTTGTAATGCTGTTCTATAATAAATTATATCTAATGTATTTTTGAAGGCAATCATTTGCAATATATTTCTGTTGTGAAGCCAACCATTGAGTGTTGTGATAAAAAAAATAGCAATAATAAGATGGAGTAAAACTAGTAATAAATATTTTTTAATCATTTCACCCCAAGCAAGGCCATAAAAGCCACTAGGATGAAAGTGGCTGCTGAGAGTGAAAGAAACAGAGATGACAATAAAAGACCATGGTGGAGTAATGGATAGCAGCTTGGATTGAAGAATCAGAGAGCCAAGTTCGAATTCCAGTTGAATCCATTACATTCACTTACGTTCTAATAATCCCTTGGGAAAGGTACGAATCCTCTTCTTCTCCCACCAGTTATAGATAATAGTAGGACAGACCAGGTTCTATAGCTTTGGATGGCAAGTGGTCTACTACAGAAAGAAATGGCAACCTACTGCAGGAAAAAATCTGCCTCGTCAGTCATGTATCGAAAGATACACGATTGCCTAAGTGTGTATCAAACATGGCACATAACTGACTGATTCAAGGGAACAAAAGATTCGTCACAAGTGGGAAAAATTTAAATCTGCATGGCACTTTACTCCAATTGGTTCATTCGCTTGCTTAAACTCAATGTTGATTCTGATTCCGCAGAACTGGGTTGGGTGTGAAAAAGTATTTGTTGTTAACATTCTTTTTTCATTCGTTTTTTCCAGTTACGAGTCCTTTTTTAAAGCTGATTGTTTTGTGTTCATTTTGTTTAGTTTTTTTTTCGTAACAGATTTAATGTTTAGTATAGAGCTTAGAAAAAATTTGCAGTGTGAGATAGGCAAGAAGTAAGGCATGTAGCAACATCAGCAGAGAAAAGGGCACTCCTTTAAAGGCAAGGAAGGGCAAAGTGATAGCGATTACTGTACGAGTCGTACGATTTTTTAATCAAGCACCGGGCAATGCCGGGCCATGCTGCTAGTTTCCATTAATATTCATGTAACCTCTTCATTTGCTACGATGTCCCTTCAGGATTTAAGCATCATGACTTTTCATAATTCTATAATTTTGTACTTTTGACCAGCATTCTTTGTTCACGTTCTGCCTTCTATTGCCAGAAACTAACTTAGATGACAATAGACATCCTGTTCCCAACTCTCTGCCCCACTTCAAACTCACTGAGCACAACCCCAGTAATATTTTTATCATAGCCTGGGAAGTCTCAAGTTTTATCAAAAGTCTTAACCCAAAGAAGGTTACTGGTACAGATAAAATCACAGTGGGTGTCCTTAAAACTATTAATACTGAGCTATCCTTGAACTTAGCAAAATTATTTAACTGCTACTTGAAGGATAAATCCTTCCCGAATCT
>OZ038479.1:94550739-94568239 GCA_964036315.1 Acanthosepion esculentum
AAAGCCAAATCGCGTTGTTATTAAAAACTTTTCCATTTTGTTTCATTTCTCCACACACACACACACACACACACACACACACACACACACACACACACACACACGCACACGCACACGCATAATACTATAATTGAAATATAATTGTAAGGTATGTTATATTTATGGGTAAGAGTGGATATCAGGGATAGAGCATATGTAAATATAAAATTGCTTGAACACAATGTACATGGCTTGAAGAATTCGCACAATGATGATTCTAATCGCTCAGTGTTGACATCAGTGTCCACTTTTATATATATATATATATATATATATATATATGTGTGTGTGTGTGTGTGTGTGTGTGTGTGTATTACTATGAAAGTTTTTTAAGTAATGGTTACACGTGTTTGAGTGGATATTACTGTGAAATTAATGTTTAACGGCTTAGATCTCGAAAGTCTTAATAATGAAAATGTGCTTCCTGCTGGTAGCGAACCTGAACTCCCGTATTTAATCTATGGTTTTTCATTATCCTTTCGATTTCTAATCCAGTAGACATAAATTTCTCTGCTTAAAAAATGGATATTTCCCCAAATAACATTTATAATTGCTCTGTTACTTACATTGCTCTCTCTTTGAATTAATGTCTTCCTTGGAATTATGCATACCAATTACCAACTTGTGTGTGTGTGTGTGTGTGTGCGTGTTCGTATTGTCATGTGGGCACATCGACGTGCTGTAATGGTTAGCAAACATGTCTCGCTATATCATTTACGACTGAGTAGTGAGTTCGATCCTCACAGAGTGGTCCATACTTTCAGACTTGTGCCACATCTAAGCTACGCTTAGTAAATAACTATATATATATATATATATATATATATATATATATTGTGTGTGTGTGAACAGTGCAATCAAGGCTGCATTTTATCTGTTTCACGCCTAATGCGATTTTCAGACCATGTCTATGTCTACAAACGCCGAGCAACTTTTCTAAATATATCAAATTTTATACAATATATATATATATATAATATATATATATATATATATATATATGTATGTATAGTTGGATTGATGTAAGTATGTGATCCTGGGTTTCACGCCCTTTGCGATCGTCAGACGATTGCAAAGGCGTAAAACCCAGGGTCACAAACTCACATCAATAAAATAAATATGTTAGCTCTATCACTGATATTGAGCGCTTTCCAATAAATACCGCCCATATATAATATATAAAATAAATATATATATATATACATATAAATATATATATTACACGCACGCACACACACACACACATATATATATATATATATATATATATATATATATAATTACACTCACGCATACGCACAAGCACAAAGGTATTCGTTTGAAAAATATCCCTGCAATTTCAATTTCTCCAGCTAAATACACACGCATACACCACAGTTAGCTGGACAATGTTGGTTTCTCTTCGACACTTGTCTAATTCTATAACGTTTACCACAAACACTGACACCTAAACTAACACACAGATAAATTTCGCGTCGGGTTGTCACCGCAAAACCAGGAGAAGCAGCAGCAGTAGCAGCGTTAGTCGTGACGGCATCGAGCAGCAACAGAAGTCTTTATTTTCCACGTTCTGTGCACACCAGGACGCTCGCTGTGTATGTTTTTAGGAAGCCGACGAAGATTACAAGACAAGACTTTTTCTCATGGATTCTTAAAGCAAAAAGGCCCCTCTCCCTCCAACATACTAAAGAAGGAAAAAAATTGAAAAAAATAAATAAAAAGAAGAAAATAACAATTTTTTTTTTTGTTGGCTGATGCGTTGAAAACTTCTAAAATCATTTTCATTTAAATCTGACTCGTAACTTCCTTTGCTGGGTTGCGTGTTTCTGTCAGTACTTACTAAGTAGAGACTTTTCTCTCTCTGATAAATAAATATATATACACACAGCGATAGATATCTGTCGATACAGGTATGAATTTATTTTTAGTTGCTTGTTAGTTTAACCACATAGGCGTATGCATTCGTAATAAAACAAATGCAGAGACGAATGACAAAAAGATAAGTCAAAGGATCTTACACGCGGATGGATGGAATTGAATAAAATGTAAAATAGAAAACAAGTAAACAAGAGAGAAAAAAAGAAAACCTCGTCCGTTGGCACACTGTTTATGGGTTAAAGAAAAAGGAATCCCCCCCGAAAGAAAGGAAAAAGGCTAGTTCACCTAGAAATTTTCTTCTGGGTCGAATCTCTTTTATTTTATCTGCTTTATTTATTAACAACAAATACAAAACTGGACCCTTTTTATTTAATAAAAAAAAAATGAGATAACTACCTACCGCGATGTAATTGACAGAAAGAAAAACATGGACTTTTGCAAGGTGAGTACCTTTCAATTTTTCCTTCGAGAAAAAAAGTTTTTAGGTAATCTTTCATAAGGTAACCTTTCATTCGTTTATATTTTCGTTTCAGATACTTTTTTTTAAAAAACAGATTATGTTTTTTTTATTTATGAAAGAAAAAGAAAATAAGTAGACGCGTCTCGTCTCTTTAAGTGTGTAGTACTTTTCTTTTTCTTTTTTTTTTAACTAAATGAGTTTTTTTGGGGTTTTTTTTCCTGAAAGTTTTTTTTCGTACGATATTTCCGGATTCAGCCTTTAAGCATCAATTCTAGTAATAAAGATAAATAAAGCTTAAATTCAAAGATTCAAGAACGAAATTCGTATAATATTGTTTTCTAAAACTAAAAGTCAACGCTCGTTTTTTCCTGACACGTGCGTAGGTGTATTAAAGTTAAGTTTACTTTTATTTTTTTACGAGTTCAACGCTTCATTTCTTATGTTACTCCCTTTGCAATCTCTTTAAAAAAAAAACATTCGTAAAAAAAAACTAGGAATCAAATACATTTTATGGTTTACACTCTCCTTAAATGAAATTTCCCTTTTTTTTTGTTTATGATGTATTTATTAATTAAATGAATTTTTACCTAATAAAATTACGCGTGTCTTGAAGATGATCTCAAATTTTTCATATTGATTCCTAAAATAATATTGTCTGCCAGGAAATGTTTTGAATCACTAAGTGGAGAGGGGATGGGGAAAGCACAAAAAAATGTAAGTTTTTGAATTAACCAACTTATTTGGCTTATTATTCCTGTCTTTTCTTCTGTTTTTACAATATTTATTGATTTTTTTAATTCATCTAACGTGCCATATCTGCTTTACAAAAAAGCCGGACTTTAGCAATGAAAAAAGTTGTCTTAAGATTTTTTTTGATAATACATTTTTTTTTAACAGCGAATTTCATTATTTCCTGACAGGCAATGCCATCTTCATTCTGATAGGTGTAATATATATATATATATATATATATATATATATATAGATTCAAAATGACATTCTTTTATTATCCTTTACCAGACTTAACTCTATGACTGTTGCAAGCACAAAATACGCACGTGTGTGTGTGTGTGTCTAGTTCTTGGTTAAATCTGAAACTGGTTCAGATGAACTGTGTTCGAAGGTATGGTTCGACGAAGAATACTGCTCCTGCCCCTGGGGCGAATATGCGAATTTAAAGTTAAGTGCTTATCTGTAAAATAAGTAAACCAACATTTCTACTAATATTCCCTACTGAATGAAATAGAGCGTGTCCTTATATATACAGTATACACCATAAATGATAAGTGATACTTTTACAAGGGTTCTTTCTTGAGCGATTACTGTTTTAGAATTAATTTAAATCTTTTTATTTTGCAAGCGACTACAAAATTAAACAATACATTTATGATTTATATAAAGATGTGACCCATAAACAATAGGGGACATAAACTTTAGCATTCACTAACAGAAAATGACTATCTTATATGTCGCGGTTTGCGTAAAGCGTATTGTAAACCTTTCATTAATCAGTAATTGATAATACTAAATAAACTAAGAAAAGGATATTTTCGTTCAGCAGCAAAACAAAAAAAAAAAAAAAAAGAAAAAAGTTCTATTTTTGCGTCGATGGCGTTTGAAACTTGTCAATGTTTTGTCTTTCCTCAGAGCTACCGTACTTTTATTCTATCACCTTCTAGTCAAATAGGATTGCCAATGGTAGAGAATGTAAAGAACACGCAACAGAGTATTGGTCGAAATCGAGTCGCAGACATCGTATCATATGATGGCTGAGACTCGATTTTGAGCAATGTCATCGCTTGATTCATCCCCAAATAGGTGCAAGGCGGATGTTTTTTTTGTTGTTTTTTTAAGTCCTGGTAAAGTTGGTAAGGTTGGGCATCATTTGCAGAGGTTGTTACAAAACGTGTAATGAATGGTTTCGATCTGTGTGAGTGTGTAGCGTCATTGATGATTTCCGAGGCCTACTTTACTGAGACAGACACGACAACATTCATTGCACGTTAGATCAAATTCGGTAGCAACATTTTCAGGGAAATTAACATCAAGATCCTTACGAATATCACTGTTGTTGCACAACACGATTCTGTCGCTTCAAAGTCTTTCGGTAATAAAAACAAAAAGGAAATAACTTCGATGCCCAATCCTTATTTTCGACGGGTCTTGATTTCGTTCAAGCACATATGCAAAATCAGACTGCAAAACTTGAGATTATTGCACGCGTGCAGGTATTCCTTAACGTGTTGTTGGTTCATTGGGAGCTTACTACACTATCAACAATGGTTATTGAAACCTACTGGAGCCCATTCCCCTTTCTGTCTGCTTTTAAGTTTTAAAGTAGCCCTTTTTTGTTAAATAAGCTGTCCGGCCTGCTTCGCTATTTTAACCTTGGTTGGAGGTGATGAAGACGTGATAGCTTCATGCATTTTCTAAGGACATAAGTGCAAAAGGTGTATGTAAACAATGTCAATCGGAATTTGAACTCATCTAGCCAATTTCATTTTTTGCGACGGTAACCATTCCGTTCACTGCATCGCCACGCTACTTGATTAAAGATCCCGAAAACAAACCTTAATTTGTTAAGTGGAGCACCTGCGAAGATCGAACTCGTGACACTCATTATTGTTTGCAAGACGAGCTAATTAAACAACTGTTTAAAATGTTTGGAATATGCAAAATTCGATGAAGTTGATGGTACTCCTCACGTAAGTTAGGATTTTTATCCTCAGACTTTTCTTTTTTGTTCTCTCTCTCTCTCTCTCTTCACAAGCAACTTTAAACCACTCTGAGAAACATGAACCTACCAGCATTATTATTATTATTATTTAAACGAGAGAACATCATACCAACGAAGTGCCAGTAAAATATACCCATGATGCCTCCCAGTCTAATAAGGATATACCAGGGACATGCAGCGCATGATCGTGTCGGTGGCGCCCAGCTGGAAATACCTTCAGGTCGAGTAAGTTCGAACGGTCACCGGCTGAATGTCTTCTCAAGTATCGAGATGTGACTCTCAATTCGCCTTTACTGCCTTAGCCTTCAAACTTAAAAAGAAACTCGAAACGTTCATTCAATATGCCCCCACACCTTACTCACACTGATCAACAGAGATGCGCAGTGCATTCGCTCTCAGGTGACATGTCCAAGTTGTTGAGGGCAGACAATTGAGAAACATATCCTGTGGTACCCCACAGAATATTTAGTGCAGCCCATCTTAATTCAACAAGACAAAACATTTACATGTTAACACCTACAATCAATTAAGGCCGGAAGCCATATAAGGTGTAGCGTCAGGACATTTGACATCATCATCATCATCATCATCTTCATCATCACTATTATTATTATTATTATTATTATTTGCGTTACTCTTATTTGGTTTTATCATAAATTTTATATTTGGTCTGCTGAATAAAAACAGTTAAGCGGATGAAGTTACATGCGGCTGTGAGTTCAATCTTTGGGTTGGGTAGTAATATATTAGTTCCATGGCAGAAACAAGTGGCATCACAAGACTGACATTATTCGGAAGAATTAAATGCTATTAGATTCTCTTTATCATGGACTGTGCAATCTGAATACTCTAAGGGTTCAGTTCAAAATTTCTGGAAGGACACCAACTGTGACACACACCTGAAGAAGGGTGAAAAGTACAATGATCGAAACGTTATGACTAATAACAGCCAAAGCAAAGACAGCAATTCGAACAAATGCATGTATAATGACTGTTCATTTGAAAGAAAATAGACAAAAAAGTTGACAATTCTTTTATGTAATAGAAATAAAATGAAGACAATACCGTGACATGCACGCAGTCTTCGTTTTCTTTTGTCTCTATCTCTGTGTCTCTCTCTGAGTAGGTTTCAAACTGTGACTTATCATGAGTTATTGCAAGATAAAAACCTTTCTCAATTACTTCCGTGACGTCTGTGACTGTGTTAGTATCCGCTACGTATACCCAGCAAATACGTCAATTAATTTCTATCTTATGACTCGTCTTTTCCTATTGCTTTTGTTATCTACTGGGTACTAATCGACCAACCTTTTGCTCCATCTTTTATCCCTGTGTGTCCTGCCTACCTCTAATTTTATCACTTAATCATTTCTACAAGTGGATGATAAAAGTGACAAAAGGATAAGCCCTTTTTTTTAAGGGTCTTTGTTCGAGAGATTTTTTCGGCGTATATCTACTTTGTTCTGTTGTTAAATCCATGTTGATCAAGTTCTACTTTTTCACAATGTGCTCTTTCCTTCAAAAACGCTTTCTTCCCCGACACAATATTTTTTTGTGAACAAATAGTGCTGTCTAAAATGACAATATTTAACTTTGAAAATCAATCGATCGGCGAATATTATTTTGATCACCTGGAAAAAATTTCGAATAAAGGGGATTTTTAAAAATTTCTCGACCCGATGCGCTTTCGAAAATCCCTATTTTTTCTGTTTGATAACTTTACAGCACGACACATTAAATTTACTTAATAATTCAAAGTTATTGATATATATTAACTAGGTATTTAAATAAAAATTATATAAAAACAGTGTGGTTATCGGAATGTACACTACATGGTAAGTGCCAGTTTCACACCTGAATGCGATCTTAAAGCATGTGTCCGTGTATTTTTATATATAATGAATTTTACTTATCTCTAATCGAATTTCGTCAATGCTGAGAGCCAGTTACCAGGAAATAAAAGTAATGTTTACTTTCCATACATAATAAAAGATGCTAATTTATGACGTAAAATTATTTAAATTTATTTTTCTTCAGTCGTTAGTTTATGACATATTTATTTGAATTTATTCGGGAGTGAAATAATAATGAGACTCTTGCATATTAAGTTATGTGTAGTGAATTAATTTCATTTTAGGATGTGATGTATGAGATATTTAGTGAATAAATTGTTAAGATCGTGAAGGTTTTTTTCGCTATTTATATTAGATATTTATGTACGTTTAAAAAATATTAGAAGCCCTCATAATACAATGCCAAAAAAAAACACAACCCCCAACAACATCAGTTACGAACACGACCATAATGTATTGACCGTAATCGGGAATTATAAATACGTTTACCTCTCATAGATAAAACACTGTTTACACTAGCTTAACCCAAATCCTTCAGAATATTTAGCAGATAATCCGAAATTATTTTGAACAATCAATCATTTGGACAGTTTCTTCGCATACAATAAAAGAAACTTGGCAGAAATACCGTGTCCGTTAAACATGTATTAGAGAAGGATTGTTGCCCGCATACACTAATATATATATATATATATATATAATGAAATGGATTAAGTCCGATACTTATTTAATATATTTTCTGTTTATACGTTATTTTTATACATACAATTTATTTAAGTAAATGCTCCCTTTTTAAATTAAACAGTATTAATTACATTTACCGACTTTGAATGTTCGAGAAATTCTGTAGAAAAAAAAAATGCGTTCTCCGACAGGGATCGAACCTGTATTCCTATACGGAATATCAAATGACGGTTCCCGTATAGGACACAGGTTCGATTACTGTAGCATATTTTCTACGAAATTTCTCGAACATTCAGAGCACACACACACACACACACACACACACACACACACACACATACATATATATAATATATGTCTGTGAGTGTATATATATGTGTGTGTGTGTGTGTGCGTACATTTCATATTTTTTATTCCATTCGATTTACTTTATAGGACACAGAAGTATGTGGTTATCTTGGGGGACCCGACAAGACTCGAGCTCACTGCAGGTTTAATGCTGCGCGATCAGCTTGTTAACCACTCATCCGCCGGGAGACCGCCTATTCGTTAATTATATAATACAGAAATTTTATTTACTAAGCTTACTTTCGCCTGAAATAAAAGTCGACAGTAGGAGGGAGACTCTGTGAGAGTGGAGGTTGACACACGAGCAAGCGTCTACAAGAACATCTTTCACTGTATCGCACTACAACAGGTGCTTTGTATTTGCTAAGCCGAACCTAATCTGGTACAAGACTCTAGTTTTGGAAGCACTTTGTAGGAATTCTATGTTGAACTGATCTGGGAGGCTAGCTTGCTTAGGCACGCGTTGCTGGAGTCAGAAAATTTTCCAATAATTTTATTTTTTAAACCGTCTTTACCTAGTCTTCGGGCTGGGATCAAAGTGCTGCATTTCTTCTTTCTTTGTCTAAAGGTTTTGAGAGATGTCTCGTCCCAGTGGTTCTAACCCTGCAGCAGTACCCACTCCACCTACATTAAACTAAGTGGGTGGGGATTAGTGGATACCGGCGCCAGCGTGACAATGGCCACGGGGACTAATTTCTAACCTTCATAGATATGTCTTCAGGTAGCCACCCCACATTCGACCAATCTACGTACCTCTCCGTATAAGCATGTATGTGTGTATTTATGTACGTCCCTACCTACCTACCTTTCTGTGAATGTCTGTACCAACCAAGCGACAAACCCCTTTTCTATCTTCATACCGTGCGTCATGCTCCTTAGGAAAAAAAAATGAAACGAAGCTTCAACCACTTAAAAAGATTAAAGGAGCAATGTATCTGAATACAAATTTATTAATCTTTTCTCCTTTTTTTCTCTCTAGCATTCTTAGTTTCTCTCTACCTTTCTTTCTTCACCCCCTCTCTTTTTGCCTTCTACATCTCTATGCACAATCTCGCTCTCACATACACAGATATGTGTGGGCACTTTGGCGTGGTGTAATAGTTAGCAAGCTTGTTTCGCTAAAACAGTTACAACTGAATAGTGAGTTCGATCCTCACTGGGTGCTCAACATTCTCGGCCTTATGCCACACTAAGCAACGCTTAGGAAATCATTTGGACACCTCGAAGTGGTGTAATGGTTAGCAAGCTTGTCATGCTAGTTCAATTACTACTGTGTAGTGACTTCGATCCTCACTGGGTGCCCCATACTTTCGGCCTTGTGCCACATCTAAGCTCCGCTTGGAAAATCAACATACACAGATATATGTGTGTGTAACACCTTTTAAAGAGTGCACAGATATTACTTTCTTTTTAGGCAAAAGAGCTGAGCCATACATTGATAAACATGATATTTTTGACGGGTATTATGCTAGATTGTCTAATTTTTGTGAACAGTGTCACCAAAACAACCGAAATTACTGCTTCTGTAAAATACGGATTTCAAGAAGAGCCATATGATATCACGCAATGTAGTTAAGTGAAAAAGAGTTTTTATTTTATATTCTTGAGACCTTATTACCATTTTCCTGTGCTAATTATAAGAATACGCTGCCCAGTTTTCTATTCTGCGACTTAATCTTTCGTAAGGTTCTCGAAAGATTTCAGAAAGCCGTTTCCACAAAACAAAGATAATATACAAACCATGCGCGTAGGTGTGTTTTAATCTGCGCGTTTCTCTTAAATTTCAGTGTAGCCGGCTTCACAAAGCACAAGACTGACCCCCAGAAGCCTTCTTTCCAAACAGAGGAAAGCAAGAATCTTTCTTCGCTGAAGCTAAAAGCTTATACAGTTAAACTTCGAGAACAGAACCTTCCCATCATCATCAGTGTTTTAGACAAGCGTTTGTGTGTGCGTGTGTTTGCCTGTGAATGACGCTTCCAGACTGCTCTCTTTCAAAACTTTTTATACGTTCATCGCTTCTTCGAAGAAAATTGTTTTGGAGGCTTTTTCCCCCTCTAAACGCATATTTTAACACACACACACACCCACAAAGAGTGAGGCAGAAATATACCTCCCACATAATGGTAAGACAAGACATTAGCTAGAAGAAGGCACCATTGCCACTAATGTATTAGCATTATTCGGGAGATGTTACTGGGATAAATTTCTCCTCCGCCATATATGTGTGTGTGTGTGTGTGTGTGTGTGTGTGTGTGTAGGTATGTACCTCCAAAGAAAAACGATATCTAAAGTTCAAAATATATTTAAAAATGAAAAATCTTAAAGTTTTTATTTCAGTTTTACTTTCAAGCTAATAGAAATTTAATATTTACAATAAGCAAAGTACTTTGCTGTAGCTCAAACCGAATTTAAATTGAGTGGCATGATTTTTTTCTTCTGATTATCAGTACAATCGATAAAATCGTTCATATTGACAAATCTGTCACCACAATCAAATTCCCTTTGATCTTTAAAAAATAAAATGTACTTTTCTGAAACATTGAGAAAAATTACCTGATTTATATTTGAATTAGTCTGAAATGAAACAAATATTACTTTTATTTTAAAATATCATAGAAAAGCATTTTTTTAACACGGAGGTGGGTGTTATTATCAGTTATTGATGCATTTATCGACAGTCTGATGTATGGCTAATTTATGTTAGGGGGAGATAATTGTAATAAAATTTCCTGGCGATGCAAATGTAAATTTTTTATTCCATTCTTTTTAATTACCCATTAATACTAAAAAATTTAAATATTTTATGTATTCTAATATTTTATTTGAAATTTAGGTACTTTAGCTTTTTCGTCTTACTTACGAAAACGCTTGTTGAATAAATACTCGAAAATTAGGAATAAATTTTAAATTTACTATAGTTACCATTCTTATTTTCTGATAATGTCGTGTATGGATGTCCGTATTTAAAAAAAATAGTACCTATTTTTGTAAATACGGACATCCATACACACGCAAAAAATTCGAAATTTTTCTCAAAATACTAAGGGTCCCTTAATTGTAAGATTTTCCATTTATCATGAGTAAATATATTTTTTTAATAACAATATCACTTGACCGCTACAAATTAATACCAATTTTTAAAAGATTGCAATGTTTATAAATTATTCTAATTAAAATTTGAAAAAAATAAAAATAATTCTTGTAAAAATTCATTATCTATCGAAAGCTTTTTTTCGTAAGTCAGTATAGTATCCATAATATATTTTATTCATAAAAGAAATTATTCAAATTAAATAATGTCTTAGTTTTATTGCATTTTAATTTTACGATAGAGAGCAAATTTACTGTAACTTAGGGTCCTGTTTAACCCCCAAAATTTGATGATTTAAAATCTCCGCAGATTTGTCCTCGTAACTAATATAAGCATTATGCATTTTGCGAAATTTCATGAAATTAAATAAGTGTTGGGCAACAGATGAAGAAAATAAAATTACCAAGATTTTTTTTTAATAAAGAAACATTTAAAAAATAATAAGTATTGAAAGTTTCATTAAAATCCGACAATTATGCGATTTTTGCAATAATTTCACAGCAAAAAGACGCTCAAAATTTCCCGTACAAATTTATCTTTGGAGGCAAGTAAGGTCAACTTAATAAAAAACATCAAAATATACAAAGAATATATTTGTCATCACTATATATCTCTCTATCTTATATATATAGAGTGGGCATTGAAGTCCACACGCAGAGGCGACAGTCTGTTTCATGCTTAGGCTCAATCGGCAGGCCATAACAATTGCATATAAGCATGAGACAGACTGTTGCCACTGGGTGTTCACTTCAATTTCCACTATTATAATTACATACGCTCTATCAAGGATATTAAGCATTTTAAACCATAAATATAGCTTACCTTAAAACTATATTTTATTACACACACACATACATACATACATACATATATATATATATAATTATTTATTCGAAAATTATGACATAAATATGTTATAAAAATCACTACAAAAATAGCCATTTTCTTTCAACACTTCTGGTGTCTTATCAAGTGATGATGTTGAATGTAGAATAAAGGATTTTAAAAGGTTCAAATCAATCAAACACCCCTCGCTAATAGGAAACGCTGTTACATAAGCTGGAATTACCAATCAAAATACAAGTATTCAAAAATATCGATAAAGTTACGAAATAAAGCAGCAATCGATAAAGTTAGGAAATAATTTTCTAAGATATCTTGTCACATAAGCATGTAGGGGATTGTAACTCGCCGCTGATTTCAACTATATTTTATCACATACATACATACATACACACACACACACACACACACACACACACACACACACACACACACACACACACACACACATATATATATATATATACAAATTTTTGAGCAATTATTTTTTTATACGGCATTATTTTTTATGACTATAAATGTTATTTTTAGTCGGCACACGTGTTTGAGAAGACTTTCTCGACATTTTTAACAGATTGCTAACTACAGACTTAGAAATAGAAAGTCTTATGAAAGATAACTTGCCTTTCAACACATTTTCTTTAGTAGGGCTGTCTATCACTTGGCCGAAAGATATTATTTTCACTGTTTACAAAACAGAAATATCTACACAAACCCATGTTTGAAATAGATAGCTTCGCCTATCGGCAGGTTCACACTCCACGCAGGTCTTTTGAACAGGAGTAGGGTTTTAGCCCTGTCTCCTGTTTTGGATTGGGTTTCCAGTTCCTTATTTCCTTCTCTTTCACTTCCGGTGGCCTCTTACGTATTATTAGTGTTGTCACCTTGCTTTTCATTATCGAAAAAAAAAAACGAGTATAATATATATATATATATATATATATATATATATATATATATATATATTTAAAAATGTTTCAAGAGTTACTGTTATCGCTCTTTCCAATATTGATGGAGGATTCCTTCCTAAACTTTTGTTTGAAGAAATGTGAACTACCAACCTCTACATTATGTCATTTCTTTTCTTCGAGTATCCATTTTTCTTGTGTTGTTGTTGAGTTCACGGGTGTTGTGGTATCTCTTATTTGGTACAGTCACTGTGATTCTGTAGCACCATTCCACTAGTTTCTTTGGAGTATGGTTTTCGATAAGATCTTCACTGAGTCGAAACCATTTCTAAACATTGATCTGTGAAAGCGGATGTATAAAGCTGACAGTTTAGATTTTTCTGAAACAGTTTGGTGTCATACATAACATCAACATGAAAATCCGTATCTAACGAGGCTATTTAAGAATATGATTCTAATTTTTAGGTTAATGAGTCTGTCTAAACTGGGATAGGCGGGTACAAGAGGAGGAGGAGGAGGAGGACAACAACACCCAGAAAACAGTCTGCCTGCCTTATGTGAAGGGGTTATCAGAGAAAATACAAAGGATCTGCGGTCCATATAACATCAGGACAACCTTCAAAAGCGTGACAACACTTCGCAGATATCTCTCTCGAGTGTGACCCCCCCATAGAGGAGAACAGGACTAAAGACTGTGTGTACGCTATCCCGTGCAGCTGCGGAAAGGAATATAAAGGAGAAACAGGCCGCCCCCTCAAGGTAAGGCTTCAAGAACACCAGAAAGCTGTAACGCGAGGGGAAGTAGAAAAATCAAGCGTGGCTGACCACATATGGAGAGAGAAGGGAGATCACCGTCCCCTGTGGGATCAGGTTGAGATCATAGACAGGGAACACCATTGGAAAATTCGTAAACTTAAGGAATCGGCATATATGCTAGGCCACAAAAATCTCCTGAGTCGGCCAAGCATAGAAATAAATACAATATGGGAACCAGTAATAAGGAGTGCCAGAGAACAGCAATGATAACAAAAAAGTTGCAATATGAGATCTGGTAAAAACATGCAATGATAACAGCAAAATTGCAATATTAGTACTGGTAAAAAATGATTGCTGAAAAATTAGGTTTATAATACTCAGAAATTCATACCCAGATGTCCTCAAGGACACATGGCACAGTGGATAAAGGCGTTGGTTAGATCCAGTGACAGACCCAAAGAGTGTGAGTTCAATACCCGGTTCAGGCAGTGGAGAACTTTCAGAGAGAAAATTACCAGGAGATAACTGATAACTGACATCCTTCAAACATGGCTCGTGGAACTAGAACAGTCTACCCCAGTGATCGAAATAAAGGGTTCGGTTCGAAATTCCAACCACCTGAAGAAGGCCGGAGCGTACAACGGCCGAAACGTTGTGACAAATATGGCGACAAAGATGAGGACAATAGTCCGACTAATGTAAATACTGTTTTAGGTTAATGTTTTTGACTTTGTAGTAAATTTCAGTATTAGGTTAAACTACCCTCAGTGCAGCCTATTCTATGTTCAATTTCTTTATCTCCTATATGATTTTCTTTTATAATGGGTCCATACCCCGGACATATCACTTAAGATGAAAAATCCTCGTCCAAAATTGATAAGTCAACAATTCTTCATGTAATTAAATATTTATGCTACTTTTCTTTACCCGTGTCCCTTCAGGATACACGTGGTCATAGCTCTCCACAGGTTCCGTTTGTTTGTTTATATAACCACTGACAGTCTACCCTGCTCAGGGAGCAGTCAGTCAGTTAGTTATGTGCCATGCGAGATACACGCTAAGGCGATCATGTATCTTTCGATACATGACTGACGAGGCAGATTTTTTTCCCGCAGTAGGTTGCCATTTCTTTCTGCGGGAGACCAGTTGCTATCCAAGACTATAGAACACGGTCTGTCCTCCTATTTACCCGTAGCTGGGTGGGGGGAGAAGAAGAGGATTCATACTTTTCCCAAGTAAATGAATGTAATGGATTCGACTGGAATTTGAACTCTGCTCTCCGATTCCTCAATCCGAGCCGCTATCCATTACTCCACCGTGCCTCTCTATCCATTACTCCACCGTGACCCAGGGAGCAGCAATCGATAAAGCTAGGAAATAATTTTCTAACATATCATGCCCCATATGCATGTAGGTGGTCATAAATCACCGCTGATTTTCTTTATTATCAGTGAATTACCATGACTTCTTGGGAAAGATAATGGAGTGGTTTCCTGTTGCGTTCTTCATAGTTTTGAATTCAGAATTGTTTCTTTCTAAGTCTCGCTGTCATTGAAGGCCATGGAGCCTAGTCTAACCTGTTATTTAAATTGATAGACACCCGTGGATGGCTAAATAATTCATTGGCCAAAATGTACTGATTAAAGACAATCAAAATGAAGATACGGGTTCAATCTCAATGCTAATCTGAGAATTTGCGTATTTACCGAGAATGTTAGGCACAAAGCAACATTTCAAGATCATGCAATAAGTAGTAGTATTTTTGAAAAATAATTAGCAATAGAGATTTAGCTTTATTTTGTCAGTCATTGTGTCTTGAATCTGGTAGGAAAGATTTTGCTTTATCGACCTCCATATTCTGTTCGCTCTTCATGAAAAGGAAACAACTTTTATGACACATTCAATATCACCTCTTTCCTATTTAGGATGCGCATATATCATAGCAGTTATTGGTATGGCTTCTTGGGAAAGACAGTGGAAGTTTTCTATTGTCTTCTACACAATTTAGAATTCAGTTTTCTTTCTCTTAAAATGGCTTACGGCCATATCACGTTGAAACACCGGTTCCCGTACGATCACCGAAGTTAAGCAACCTCAAGCCTGGTCAGTAGCTAGATGGGTGATTGTTTAGGAATATCAAGTGCTGTAAGCTTGCATGTGCGGGTAGATAATGGCTTGGAATTTTTAATCGGAGAGTCGAGTTCCAATTTTAGTTGGGTTCGTTATATTCACTTACACGCAAATACTCCTGCGAAATGCGTGAATCCACCTCATCTCCCCCATCTATGGGTTAATTAGTAAGACTTGTATCACTAAATTATTATTTAAAAAGAAGTCTTACAGTCTAAAAATATTTTTTGACTTTAAATAACCTTTAAATATTTGATAAGCGGTAAAAAAATCAATCAATTCTTTTACTCTGGTTTTCACCCAAGGCTAGAGAGCTAAGTTGACTCTGCTATTTAACCCATGGATTGGGGAGTAGACAATAAACAGACATATTAAATATGAGTTAGGTGATCATGGCTTTCCACAGATTCCTTTTCTTTATTAGCTGTGAATTGGCATATCCTTCTTCAGAAAGACGGTGGAGAGATCTTCCATTGTTTTCTCCACAATTTGGAATATTGTTTGCTTTCACTTACGCTAGTTTTCACCCAAGGCTAGAGAGTCCGGTTTACTCTGTAAGTAAGCGGAGAGAGTAGAGACAACAGACAAAGATAAGAGAAAATTTAAAAAAACAAAAAAACAGATAAAATAGAGAATTTTAAAAAATGCCTTATGTTGTCCTAGATTGGAGGCCATGTTTCATCATTTTACAGTTGAAATGACTAAATGTAACCATAGGTTCTATGCTGACATTTTCTCTCGTACTTCTCGCTTGTTGAGCTCTCTTCCAGTCAGCCTTGATTTAAAAATAAATAAATGTAATGTCAATCGTTATATTCTGTATTCTTAATTCCGGTTCTTTCATTATCCTCTACCTTTAATGATTTTTCGCAGATTCTTTCACTTTCAGTAACCTCTTTCACTTTAGTGGCTTTCTCGCCTTTCTTGGGTGCCATAATTGAAAAAAAATATTGTGATCATGAATCACGAGAGATTCGTTATCACAATTATCTGTATGTTACCATAGCTTCTTGGGAAAGTGGAGTAATTTTCCGTTGCCTTCTTCAGGGTTTGACATTTCAGTTTTCCTCCACTTCGACTGGGTTTTCGCTCAGTGCTAGATGGGCAAGTCTATCCTGTTATTTAACTCATTACTGGGGGAATAGACATAATAGAAATATATATTTTAAATACCATGTAACTTCAGGACATGGCATTTTCAGATCATGCTTCTCGATAAATTCCTTTTTTTTTAGTATCAGTGAATTGTCATGGATTCTTTGTAAAGATGGAATGGTTCTCACCTGCGTTTTCCACGGTTTGAAATTCAGAGTAATTTCTCTCCGAAACCGAGAGCCCAATCTAACCGGTTATTTATCCCCTAGCTGAGAGGGGAAAAGACGGATACATGCCTTTCTCGAGAGCATTGAAATGAAAAGACAAATTAGGCGAGAATTTGAACTCAGCTCGACATATCTATCGCTCTCACTGTCTGTTTCGTCTCTATCACACTATTTCTGTTGTCTCTCCTGGTAACCCTAACCTCCTAGCCGTCTCTTGTCTCCCCATTATCTCTCACGGTTTCTCCATCTCTCTTGATTAGATAAGTTATTCTTTCTTTTGAGGAAATGAGAGCGTGTTCCTACCGTATGTATTTATGTCTTAGACGCGTTTCCCTTCTGATCCCGAGCATGAAACCAGAGAGCCTTCAACCTGTTTCTCATTTCTTATCTATGTCACTGGCGAGCATCGTAATGTGCAATGTTAAAATAATGTTTTATTCGTCTTTTTTCT
>OZ038479.1:94573239-94588239 GCA_964036315.1 Acanthosepion esculentum
TCGGTGGGGTCACAAGAGTTCTTAAAGACAGGAACAATGGTTGAAGACTTCCAGCAGTCATGAAAACAAGACTCTTTGAGGCAGTGGTTCGGAGGGGAGATCATCTGGTCATCATGAATTTTAGAGGTGTACCCGATATGTCGTATCATCAGCATAGATATCTAAAAATGATCTGAGTATACTGTTAGGTAGATCCTTTATGTAAACTAAAAAGAGGGTTGGTCCGAGAGGTCATCCTTGGGGCACGCCTACGTTGATTGCTAATGCTCCAGAGGACTGGCTGTTAACAACTACCTTATGGGACCGACCCGTTAGGAAGGACTTATAAGGACTGATAAGATGCAGAAGAATAATCCGAATTTACTCATAAAAAAGCAATTTAAAAATGTTTTGTTTTTCTCATCCTTTCTAAAATATAGAAATCCACAGTTTAACGAAATTGAATGAAATAGTGATTTTCTTTATTACGTACAGAAATAGTGTAATTACCATGTAAAATCGTTGAAAGATTTCATTTACTTGGACTTCTTTTGGCACTTTTTAACGTTCGTGTTTTTTTTCCTGCGGATAGATGGAAGAATTTTTTTGTTATTCCTGCTCACCCATATTTCCACTGTCCCATATATCTCGTGTAAAAATTTTAACAGTTTTTAATATAGAATTGAAAAAACTTACAGCTGCTTAAAAAATGCTTTAAGCAAAAATGGTTTTAATCGATCTTCTGCAGTTTCCTTGAAATCAAAACAACAATTAAATCAACAAAAAAGATATTTAAACTACGAGAAAAATGTTTTGAAAAAAATTCCGTGAAGATTTCTAGATTTACGTATTCCTGTTTGCATGTGTCGGTTTGTCAGTTTTGTTTCATATCTTTTTGACAGACAAGTATATATTAACATATTTATTCAGCTCGGTTTGTTATGTCACAAGTAAAAAGCATCGAGACACTCTCTTAAGAATAGGATGTTTGAACATTACGTAATGGTGAACAACCTGGTCATATAGATGACCAATACTCGTAAGGAATAAGTTCAATTGGATGTCCCATATTTGTGGCTTTGTGTCAGATTCAACTGGCCGTAAGAAATGACAATCTGTATTTATCTACTCCCCGACGGTCGTTGGATGTGACAAGTAGTCAGTTAAACATGGTTCTCCGCCACATGCGTATATGGGCCAAGAATATTATTTATTGTGGCTGCCCATACATCCTCCCTGATTTGTGCAATGAGGGAGATGATGCTGAACGATTAGAATCCCCGCGACTAGGTAACTTTCCTTACTAATCCGTGAATTGTTAAAAAGTAGAAACATGTCGGACAGAAAGAGAGCATATTCTACACTTTGATCCGATATTTATTCCACGGCTGCAGTGTAACGGTTAACAAGCTTGGCCCGTTACAACTGGAGAGTGAGTTCGGTCCTCACTGGGAGCACCATACTTTCGGCCTGGTGCCACATGTAAGCTACGCTTGGAAAAATCACTACTCCACACAAGGTCAGTTTTAATGTGGTGTGCCGAGAACAAAAATTGCCCAGGTACCACGAACACAGACACACAGGCGTCAGTATTTATTAATTCTTTCTCCCTCCAGTGCAATGAGGGAAGTACTGCTGCCTTACTGGAATCCCCGGAAGTAGGATGCCGTCATAACTGAAGAAGGAAGAGAGATCATATACTACACTTTGATCCTAGATCGAAAAAAATAAACGGTATATATATATATATATATATATATATATATATATATATATATACACGTCATAGTCAGCAAGTCCTACCAGGATTTACTATTGGCAGCCACAATCTTAACAACACAAGATATGACACAGTGTTGATGGCAGATACGGGAATAAAACCACAAAAATTCTTACGGAAGGTAATGAAGGAAAACGAGAAAGAAGGATTATACATCAATTGCAAGAAGACAGAATGCATGGTTGTTAGCAAAAGGATGAACTCAAAATGCAAATTACAAATCGGAAATACTAAAATCAAACGAGTACAAAAATGTAACTATTTGAGAAGTGTTTTTACAGAGGACGGAAAGTGCAACACTGAAATTCGAAGGCGCATTGGGATAGCCAAAGACGCTTTCCAAAAGCTAAGCAGTGTATTAAGAAACAGAAAAACTTCGTTAGAAAAAAAACAAACAAAAAAAACAAGAACTGAACTGTTTTATGACATGTCTTCCTATATAGCAGTGAATGCTGGACAATTTCAAAGAGACTTAAAGCAACCGAAATGCGGTTCTACAGAAGGATGTTGAAGATACCACGCATCGATTATGTGAGCAACAGTGGAGTTTTAGAGAAAATGTAAACAAAAGGAAACTTATATCTTACATCAGGAAGAGACAGTTGAAATTTCTAGGGTAAATAATGAGGAAGGAGGGCTTGGAAACTCTGATGCTCACAGGACAGATTGAAGGCAAGAGGAACAGAGGAAAATAACGCATAACATGTTTAATGAGCTTGAGTAAATGGATGGCGGAACAAGGTTTTGGAGAAATAACAAAACGATGAAGTTTATTAAGAGCTGCGAAGGACAGGAAATTGTGGAGAGCCATGATCGCCTATATTCCGAAGGGACACGGCACATAAAGAACACTAAAATAGTGTGACATCCGTCCATTTAATTCATTTGAACTTTATCACCTAATGATAGTGGTTAGCCGGTGTTTATCAGGCTATTTTTTTAAGGGACGGACTTGTATAGTGTTTTAACCTAAATTAACACCTAATAATTTTAGTGGTCTCAGGATTTCTCACATTTTGTGATTTCGCCATTTATCAGCCATTTTTTTCTTTGCTTTATAAATAATTTAAAATCTGTCTTTGTTATGCTTGATATTTTCACCACATTTCGACCCCGTTTTTATAACACATTGCCTATATTAATGTTGCAACAGCAGAAGCTGCTTTTATAACTCGCTTTGCGTGGATTAAAAAAAAAAGATTCCATGTGTTTCTTGTAAGCGAAAAATGAAAGCGCGCATGCGTAGATCTCAGCTCAGCTCAGCACAAGACGAAACAGTGTTGTTTCTTTCTTTTATGAGCCATATCGACCTAGGCGATCATGGCCCTCCACATTTTCCTGTTCCTTATAGCTCTTAATAAGTTTTGTCTTTTTGTTATTTCTCCCAAAACTTGTTCTACCATCCATTTACTCAAGCTCAGCAAATATGTTGCGCGCTGCTTTCCTCTGTCTCACTTACCTTCAATCTGTTTTGTGAGTATCAGATTTTCCAAGCCTTCCTTCCTTATTACGTGCTCCAGAAATTGAAACTTTACTTTACTGGATAGACGTCCTGTTATATATCATTTCCTATTACTCTATATGTTATTTTAATGGATATACATGTTTCAGTATTCGAGAGACTTAATAAAGATGTGCTCTCGGGCAGGCTTCGAACCTGCATCCCTCTTTGTGGAGGAAATACTCGCCTGATCCAGCTTGCGTTAGTCTACTCAACTACAGTGAACTGTTTTCAATTACCCCCTATTTATGAGAATGCATATAGTTTCGCTCAGATATTTCCAAAAGTCCATATCTGCTGACTTTCATATAGTCTCTTTTTAGAGCTGCTCATCATATTCTAAAATTTTACACACACACACACACACACACACACACACACATACATACATATATATATATATATATATATATATATATATATATATATGAACCACCTATTCATGAACGTTCTCAAATTTAAAAGCCTAGGCAAACCAATGACATCCTTGCTTTGTATATAAATACATGTAACAAAATAAATCCTACATTTGCTTTTATGAAGTCCATCAGAGGACGAAAATCCTCGGCTAATCTAGTTTTTTTCTCTTCTCTTTTTATTCGTTTTGTTCCTCTACAGATACACTCTGTCTGAAAATAATTTACATATATATTGTGGGTGTTTGCCTTTATACGTGTGTTTGTGTATATATTCGTGTATGCGTGTATATAATATTAATATTGTTAAATAATATCACTGTTTTTATTTTTTAAACTTAGGCGGGGGTTGATATTTTCCCCTCTGACCAGCTCCCTCCACATATCTCACTAGGTATCCATTCATGCGTAGCGTATCTTGGGCAAAGTCGACCGAGCGGAGCCCATCCATCATCAGTTTAGACCATAGACGATATCCTCCAACTTGAACTCACGCCATTGTCACCGATACGTTTCATCGGGGTACTCTCTGCCATGACCGTTGATTTCAGTCTAGGAAGCTATCCACCCAGCAATACGGTATCATAATTATCCTATATATATACTACCAGTAGTTCAGGGGCACTTCCAGTTGGTGTAGTGTTTATAAAGCATGTTTCGCTAGAGACATTACGACTTAGTAGTAAGTTCAATCCTCACTGGGTGTTCCACACTTTGGGCCTTGTGCCACAACTAAGCTACGCTTGGAAAATCCCTATACTATCAGTAGTTCAGTGCCACGTGCAGATTTGTCTTTCAGCCGGTCGAAAATTATAATCTGACACCAAACAATGTTATTATTGCAAGAGTTTTCCGTATAATAAAAAGGCAGCGCAAAGAATATTTCTTTATGAGGAACGAAAACAAAACAACATCAAGGTTTTGGCCTTTGTAATTATATCGATGTCAGTGTTTCACGTTGGTCGCGTGGACTGGGCGATTTGTGTCCTTCCCCCATATGTGCATATATGAGCACCCCACTTAGAAACGACCTTGTGTCACATTCTGAGTAGGAAGGTTAGGTAAATAAACGCATTCTCGGACTTGAAAGCGTAGTATGTAGTAGCTGTTCTCTTCCTTTTGCGCAGCTTAAATGTGGCACAAGGCCGAAAGTGTAGAGCTCCTGGTGAGGATCGAACTCACGACTCAGTCGTAATTGATCGAGCGTGACAAACTTGCTAACTATTACACCACGTCGAAGTTTCTACCCTTTGATTATATGTTCGCATGACCTTGTATCATATTTTTTCTTTGTAGGGAGATCTGGTAAATCCCTTATCAAATACGTTTGTGTAATCTAGGAAGCATACGTATTTCAGTATTTGTCTTGCTTGTTCTAGGCACTGAAAAGAAAAAAGGCGAATATTTCGAATGTGGTTTTTGTATGCCGGTTGGCCGGAATGCCTGCCTTTTATTTCCATTGAGAAGATTGGCAAAATATAATATTAACCTCGTTTCGTTACTTTGTCCTTGCTGATATTAATACGCGGAGATTTGGCTTTTTGTGAAATTTCTCAACTGATATATTCTATCTAGTTTGGAAATAGTCTCAGGATTTCAGAACTGGTCAAGTCTGTCAAGTTATGATCGTTTGAAATTCTTGCACATGCCTAATCATTTGCCTTTAGATTATCAGTACTGGATAGTTGCATTTCGGCTGCTTTTTGCTTTGAATATCATTAGAATCTTGTCGAAATGAATATAATAAATGTCACGGGTTGAACTTTACACTTTTCCAAAAATCACATATCAAGAAAATTTTGTGACCCTACAAGACAAAATTCAGTCGAATTAACGCAGCTACCAATAACGTTGTTTCTCGTTTTTTTTGTGTGAATTCTTAAATATTAAAACAATTTGCAAAATATAAGAAAATTGTAGTATTTAAAACGTACTCAGTTCCTTTTGTACGTTAAAATGATCTCTTGGTGCCATATGCAGGGTAACAAATATCAATTTCCCTTGCATTTATCAGAAAATAACGATCTAAACTTCTATTCCGGTGATTCTTGAGGTGTTTTGGAAGGTCCCCCAAACGATTTGTAAATGGGTTAAATGCAAAATTTAAGCTATTTTGGGGAACTTTGTGCTATTGACTGAAGACCGGGGATTCTAAAACCTTATTTTTTTAATAAGTAATGTGACAGTTTTGTTTTAATCTTCCTATGACGTACACATTTTCATTAATACAGTTCCATAATTAAACTGATAATCCTTCAAAGAGCTTAAAAATTGTGTGAGCCCCATGTGTGCCTTCTCCTGTTCCGGATTCAAAGTAGTCCTTTTATTAGTGGCTAAAGATTCCAATCTACTCTACTGTTTAACACATAGATGGTGGAGAAGGAGATGGATTTGCCAAGGGAATTAGTACGAAAGTGAATGCTTTTCGTTTTCATTTAGAAGATAAACAACAAATAATACTAAACCCTGTTTGTTGTTTTTTTCATGACGAACAAATGAATAAATATCAGAACTAAGTTTCGTGCGACACAAAATCACAAATATACTTCTAATGTCTTCAAAACCAGCTAGCATTGCACTTTCTGACCCCTTCTCAGCACTCGGTTCAGTTCTGTAATCAGTCGTACAGTAAGTCCTCACATAACGTTATTTCGCTAATTATCGATGAGTAAAAACAATAGAATAAACCTAAAAACTGTAGATCGTATTTATCGGCATATTAAATGCACTGCCTAAAAAGACCCCCCCCCCAAAAAAAAACAAAAAAAAAACAGGCGTACTTGAGCCTCCCGGTAGGGTAATTTCCTCCCCAACATTTACTACTGTTAGTTATAATTCTGCTCTCAGTTGTCACTTTTACCTAAACTACTTTAATAACATTGTTTATTAAAGAGACCTTGATGTCTCTGCTGCTACTACTATCACTATCATCGGAACTGTAGTAGGGCTCACAGAAGCAAGGTACCGGCGACGTTCGTCGGTACTAGCTGATTCATTATACCTAAATATGTCTACTCACTCCTATAATTTGGAAAGTACAGAAGAAAGATATGTAACTGAAAGGAAATACTATTAACGATAAAAATAAACTGAAGAAACACCATTAAATCCACGGATAAATAGGTCCGCCATAATAAAGGGCCTGAGAAGAATTGACTATATAGGGAGGGCACGTTTTGTAAGGCTGCTTGGTGCAGCGAGATACGATACTGACGGTGCTGGTTTGCATTTTACAACTTTTACCCTCAAAAATATGACTGTTAGAGATTAAGCGACGCCATTTGCTACAAAATAAAATTGACGCTAAAAATCTGAGGAACAGAGTAGCAACTACGGTTTTTGGCCTACCAACTACGGTACGTGTCTGTTGGCAGCAAGAAGATCGATAAAAAAAAACATCTGAAAAAAATAATCATTGTTGACCAGCCGCACATTGGCCTGAAATTAAGAATGACTTAAAAACACGTGAGAGGAATTCAGGGTGATATGCATTTACTAAAATAATTAACAAGGCTATTAGATTAACAAAAGAATGAAGGATTCAGTGACTTTCAGAATCTGAAGTTTGGCTTAGAACACGCCACCTGCTTCAAATGCAGAGGGGTAAGACAACTCTCCCAAAGGTCGTTATAGGCGAATCTTCTCTGACTTTGGTATAAACATGTCCGATGTCTCAGATTTTGACACTGCTGTAAACCGGGTTTTTTTTTTTGACTCTGGTGTAAACCGAACCAGTCCAGTGTTTTTTACACTTTGGTGAAAGCAGATCAGTGTCTCGCTTTTATGGACTCTTGTGTAAGCTAGATCCGTGTCTATCTTTTTCTGACTCTGGCGTAAACCGTTACTTGTGAAATTAACAAGACAAGTTGGAACAGATAGATGGAGGTAAAAGTAGTACAATGATGTTGTAGGGATGCAGAAGATGATTATCTTTTTTTTTATTATAGAAATAATTTAATGTTGTCTTAAGGGGGTCCTTGAATATCACGTGATAACCCGTTGGTGAGAGTAATCAGTTGTTGCTTGGTTTCCCACGAAGGGCGACGCACGTCCAATGTTCAAAAGAGGAACCGATGAGATACCATAGGAATGTGCCGTGCCCTTTTAGAGGCGTTAAAGTAAGACATTTATTTCTTTTCTCCCCTTCATATATTGCCTTTTTATATACGCTTCAATTTATCTCGCCGAGACAATGTGTGACTTAGATCGATACTGATTATTTACTATTACTTACATATGTGTACTCGTGTTTTGTTTAACTCATTTTGGAAATTCATTTCTCTGGGTTATTCTACTTCTTTCGTTTTGTTAAGGCGTTAGTGTACTATGGACATACTAATGTCTATTACGGGCCTTGGAGAGAGAAGAGGAAGATATTTTCTGTTTTCCAAGCACCAGACAAGTATCGCTGAAAGCAATAAAGACAGGATGATGTAGAGAGCCGTGACCGCCCGTCCCGAAGGAGCTTTGCCCCGAGAGAAGCAAGTCAGTAAGTTTGTGTGATTATAAAACCTGCAATAACCACGCAATGTGAAAATCTTTAAACAGTCCGCACCGTGTTAAAAAGAACATTTCGTATCTCCAATAAGATTTGTGTTCGATATTTATTTTTAATTAGTTTGATTGGGCGAAGATGGCCAACAGTCTAAGATAACGTCAAAGTTTTCTGCAGGGAAAGAAAACTTCCTACATCACCACCCTACACACACACACACACACACAAACTTATTACCATCCTCTTGGCACACCCCACTACGTTGGGTGGCGTTCTCTGTTCGTTTCTTGACTGTCGCCAACAGCGACTACTTTTATCTTCATTTCTAGCTGTCGTTTGAATGGTTGACGTAGTTGTCGTTTCCATTTCCGCCATTGTAGAACTTACCAAAAATTATCTTTTCATATTTTTAGCCGGAGGATAATCTGACGGCGATTTTAGTGCCATTGTTGTTGTTGTGCTTTTTTTTCTCTCTCTCTCTTTTTCTCTTTAAGATTTTCCTCTTGACATTTTTTTTTTTGTATTTTACTTTTACTATTGTTTTCTTTTCTCTGTTTTGCAATTTTTCCCCATGTTTATTTTTCTTTCACTCTGAAACCTTTTTCCTCGGTTATTTTTGGTTTTCACTGTTTTATTTTATTTTTTTTTTTTACCGGATCTGGCTATCTTTCTCTCTCACACTCTTTCATTTATTTTTTCTCTCGCTCACTCTTTCGATTATTTTCTTTTCCGATCCCTCTCGACACATGCTCTCTCTCCGTGTTCTATGTGTGATCTCTCTGTGCTCTCTCTCTCTCTCAATCCTCACTCCCGTTCTTTCTGCTCTCTCTCTCTCCCCCCATGCTTTTACCACTGATCACCTCGCTACTCTTCTCTCTCTAACTATTCTTGTGCATCTCTCTCATATTTTATTGTGATTCGTGTTTCTCTCCTTGTTCTGTCTCTCAAGTTTCTATCTCTTTTTTTATGTGTATGAATTCCTCTTTCTCTCGATATATGATCTTTGTGTGTGTCCCTCAAATATGTGAGTGTCTGTGTTTCTTCCTTCCTAGCTCGACGATCTCGAATAATTTCCTTGTTGTTATTGGGAACTCGTAGGTTTGGCTGGAGGCTACAAATGTACAAAAGAGGAAGCGTGTGATGGAAAACAAGGAAATAGGACGAACTCGAAGAATGGTGAGATAGAATAAAACGAAATAAAGTATTTGCTCTTATCAGCGAAATTCTTAATATGAATAACTGAAAGAAACGTGATTCGCTCCAGGTGCAATTTTTTACCTTGTTTCGGCAAAGAATGTGCTTCAGCAATCCCTTTGCATATATGAAATTAAGTCATATAACATAGACATACAAATGTAAAAGACAGTTAGACGTTCACACAAATATTTACATACCACGCAGAAGAATATACCTACTTTCAATTGAAAATAGACGCATGCGCACTTGAAAGAAATAGTCGTCTGTATATCATACGCCTGCATGCATTTCGATTTTTCTTCATCTTTCTCACTCCAGTCTTTTTTTTCTTTTTTTTTTTTTTTGTTATTTAATAAACTCTATTTAAAAGAGTAAGGGAACCAGTGAGGATCGAACTCCCAAGTCATTAATATTTTTAAAGAATTAATATTCATTCAATATAAAGCTCACGAGTAACTCTAACTTTTAGAGGGTTACGGAATGAGGTATGTAATATGAATGTAAAGACGTGAACATTATACGGATAGAGAGGATAGATAACGATTGACTCTAAAACTTGAAGTGGTTAAGATTGTTCGGGGAAGCATCCGCGTGGGAGTTTGTTCCACAAAGTAGTGTTTCTTTTCAATCAATCTGTCTGAGGTGAACATTCTTCTTAACAATGGAATAAGCAGGGAATGAGAGTGATTCAACCGCGTGGACGTGGCATGGCGTGTTTTAGCTGCAAATGTCTGGTGACACCAATGAATGATCAACTGAACATATACTATGGAAGCTGCGTATGCGAAGAAAGGGGATGCAGGGTATAAATAAGTCACCCCCTCCAAAGGCCGCTTAAACGAGTTTGGGCTCTGTCAAAGGTGGAAAGTGTGTATTGGACACCTTCAGTGTAGATATAGGAGTAAAACTCGATTTTTCTTTTATCTGATTAGACAAATATTATAAAGATATACCATGACAAGTGGAGTCAGGTACTTTCTGGTGCCATACAAAGAGTCGACCATTTTCCCAGTATTTTCAGCTAAGGGTCGTCTATTTGAGTTCCACTTTAGGTCTTCCAAAGTCTGCTTGGTGATGGTGAAATGATACTAGCCTGGGTTTTGAGGTATTGGAAGTTACAAGCCAGATTTCCCCTCACATCGGTCTGAGAAGAAATCAGCTGCCATGTCCTGGTCACCTTGATTTTTAGAGCATACTCATAAACTGTGAAATCCTCTGCACACACATATATATATATATATATATATATATATATATATATATATATATATACTAATGAGCTGAGAATGTTCGTAATCAGATCTGTCATAAAAAAACAGCGTGTATGTAGAGTGCCTTCGGAGATGACTATTGTTAATCATTTTTCTATAGAAAATCGATATAAAGAAATAACATTAAGGTGTTTGGAAAGTAATTACATATATCATCGCTATGGATTAAGAGTAAACTAACAAAGACAGAACTAAGGGTGAATAATATAAAATTGTACCTCGAATGAGGTTATCATCTCCTTTATCCGATACTGTGTCCTTCATAGTGTAATCCAGGAAAACTTTCAAAGAGAGAATTTGAGTTTCTCAAGAGCTTTCACTTGATAATTGAACCAGTGTTCCATCATCTGCAGCAGTTTTTTTTTTAAACCAGAAATACCAACCTTTCACTTTTATATCGTATTGTTGCAGGTGATGAAAAATGGGTTTTGCATATCAATATGCACTACATTCAGCACCAACAGATTTTCATTTGTTTCGATGACTAGAACATTTCGTGTGTGACAGAAAATTCGCAAACAAAGAAGTTGGTAACACGCTTTCAAAATTTCTCGGAGAAAAACACAGATTTCTTTAAACGTTGATTCGAAAATTTACTTTCCTGTTGGGATCCGGTCGTCGAAGATTTTATAACGTTTAAATGAATTTAACCAGAGCATAAGTGCCAGAAATATTCAAAGCAAGAATGAAAGGTAAACTTTTTTTTTTAATTTTAAATATTCACGACCATTCAGGGATTTTCAACCAACATATGCTTGAATGACGGGTAGGACCGAGAAAGGCAATCTTTGCCGAATAGCAATCAGAAATCATTCCAGATGAAGAGAAAGAGACAAGACGTTTACATCACTTTTAGTCTTTTAGTCTCAAGGTTGCAGTTAAACATTTTCCGGAACTGTCACGCTCGAAAATTTCAGCATGGACATATACTTTTTCTATGGATTGACCACTGCCCAACTATAACTTGAAATGCATAGTTTAATCGACAGAACACTTATGCGTTGACACAGTACTAGCTTTATTTCCTGACTCGTGGATTTTGTGTGTCATCATCTGCTTCTGTATGCCGTGTCTCTTCAAGACATGAGAGATAATAGCTATCTATAACTTCCTCTCTGCAACTCTTAGCAGTGTTTGTCTTGTTAATTAGTCTCCAATTCTCTGTTCTGTCATCCATTTTCAAAAGTTCATTTGGTAGGTTAGTCACTGTTTCCTCTGTCCCACTTGCCTTCATTATGTCCTGTGAGTGTAACATTCTCAAAGACTTCTTTCCTCACTTGTCCTGGAAATGTCAAACTGTCTCTTTCTAATTCTAAATATCTTTTTTTTGTTCCAATTTCCGAAGAACTTTCTCGTTGCTTATATGTTCTGTCCATGGTAATCTTAGCATCCTTCTGTAGAACCACATCTCTGTCTCAAGTCGTCTCGTTATATGCGAGGAAATTGTTCAGTATTCCCTGCTAGAGAAGAGGATTGATATTGCACGGGCATTTCAATACCCTTTTCCCTCTTTCTAATAATGTTCATATATGTTTTCTTGTGTCTTCTGGTTTTCCCTAAATTATATTCACAGATTACGAAGAATTCAATATAACTTCTAGTTGCAATGTCATTTCAGAACGTTGGCGAACATTGCTATTCACAATTTCTGGTTCTTTGTAGCGCTTAATAAATTTTGTCTTTTTGCTATCACTCATAATCCCCGGGCACGTGACGACCAGGGTTCGAATCTCAACACTGTCGATTTGCCGTCGATAGCTGTGCTAGCACAAAGTCACAAGTCATCGTGGTCGACTGCTTGAGCATGCTTGCCTTGTTCAAATTGTTGATCACGCTAGATAACACGCTATTTCCCAGAAACTGTAGCTAAGATCTGCTCAGCATAGTTGCACTATAGACCACAGGTGGGCTTTGTGGGTATTGAATAAACACAAATGCGTCTGCAATAGAGATTGGCTAGCCACCGTAGTCGACCGGTATCCTTGAATACGAGTGGCCAGCTATACATACATACATACATACATATTCATAATCCCTGTTCTGCCTTCCATTTACACACGCTCGTTAGGTAATTTATGCACTGTTTTCCTCTGTCCCTCTTACCTTAAATGTCCTCTGAGTGTCAAATTTTCCAATCTCTGTTTCCTCATTATGTTCCCTAGAAATTTCAACTGTCTTTTTCTGATGTTAAGTATAAATATCTTTTTTTTTGCCATTTTCTCTAAACTTCGTTGTTGCTCACATATTCTCTCCATGATATTATCAGCGTCCTTCTGTAGAACGACATTTTTGTCACTTGAAGTCTCTTTTTCATCTGTGAATGTGTCTTCCAGCATTCACTTCTATATAGAAGGAATGATATTAAATATCAGTTCAGAACTCTATTTTATTTTTTTTTTTTTTAACGAAATTTTTCTGTTTCTTAATTTACCCAACTTTTGGAAATCATCTTCCGTTATCCCAGTGTGCCTTTGGATTTCCGTGTCGCAGCTTCCGTCCTCTGTGAAAACACTTCCCAGATATTTAAATTGTTCTACTTGCTTGAGATCTCCGATTCGTAATTTTCACATTGGACTGTTCTTTTTACTGGCAACCACACACTGTCGTCTTGAAATTGATGTTTGCAAGGAGACAGACAGTTGATGGTATTTCCAAAAGAGAACATAATTAATTGTCCTGCATTCGTGTGGCAAAATATTTTCAATAAATACTGTGTAAGCTTAAACTGTAGATCATTCGCCCGATGTATTCAATAAAGCCGCGATTATTTCTTTTCAATACCGCCTCTGTCTTTAATTTTGCTCTGAGAATTGTTATTGTGAAAATAACTGTGTTGGTCATGTGACATGCTTCATTGTTTCAGCTCGGCAAGATTGCATTTACACCCTGTTAAAATAGTTTTAAAGATGTCCACGAAATATCTTCGATCAGCTCAGCAAAATTATATTTTCGATCTTTAACCTTACTGAACGGTCGTGGTATTAAAAACTGTATCGTACTTTTTAAAAATATACAAAAGAAGATTTTCTCGCACAGGTGTAATATTTCCTGAATATTAAACCGAGGAGATGACATTCTATTCACCACTGAATATTTATGATTTCTACTTCGCCACAAAAAATGAAAAGTTGCGATATAGAAAAGTGTTAGAGAAACACGCGCACACACAGGATCTAAAATATTACTAACCTTTTCCGCTGCCACGATTTCTACCAATGAATGTTTCCTCTGGCAGTGAAAAGGTCAATTGTTTTTTCTATCACTCCATTTATACACTAGTCTGTAAAAACAGTCTCTCTCTCTCTCTCTCTCTCTCTCTCTATATATATATATATATATATATATATATATATATATATATATATATATAATATATATAATTAATCAAAATATAAAATTTGTCACTTAGCTAATGGATGTTACCTCCAGCAGCCTTCGTTTCATAAACGGACCCTCCAGCAATCACCCCGTCCACTCGTCAGGGGATATATATATATATATATATATAGGGGAATTTTTATGTCAAAGTGAAAGAAAGTTTACTTCTGATGCGTTTCTTTTCCTTTTCCCTACTTTGTCATACAATTTCCCCAATATTGTGCTTGATATATAAGAATATATATGGTGGACTTTCCAGTCGTATTCAACGTATCAGGGCCAAGCAGGAACCGACAGTCCAGACACCAGCACATATGATTTGATTATAGTGGTGAAGGCAGAATCAACCACACTTTTTGAAGGGCCGAATACAGAGACCTGGTGCACTACGTGCCACAAGGTCTCCAAACGACCCTTCGCAGGTTTTGAATTCAGAATTGACCTTCTCCTATAGAACCCAGTCTGTCCTGCTATTTACCCATGGCTGGGGGGGGGTAAGAAGGATTAATACCTTTTCCCAAGGGTATTAGCATGTAAGTGAATGTAATGGATTCGATTGGAATTCGAACACGACTCTCCAGTTACTTAATCTGAGCCGCTATCCACTATTCCACCGTGCCTCCTATATAACACGAATATATATATATATAATGTGAGCGTAGAAAGTTTTGTGGTTATTATATATAATGATATTTTTATGTTCGTGTTATATAGGAGGCACGGTGGAATAGTGGATAGCAGCTCAGATATATATATATGTGTGTGTGTGTGTGAAATAGAAGCAGTATCGATATAGAAATCTCTATATTGCATAGTGATTGTTATTTTTTTTCCAGGACTTGCGTTTAATAGGAGTTATATACTCTAATATCTTCACAAACTTCCTAACCCAAGAGTCTGAGATTCTGAAATCAATATTTTTTGTTACTTTATCTGAACTCTGGTTTATGTGAAGAAGTGTTTCCTGAGATGATCGAACTATG
>OZ038479.1:94593239-94713239 GCA_964036315.1 Acanthosepion esculentum
CTGCATTACTCTTTCTGTGGTATGACTGTCACTGTGCGCGCGGCTCCTTGTTTCTATATAACTTTGTTCATCGTTCTCAGTCGACCCACCCGTTTTTTCTCTTTCTCTCCCTACTATTTGTTTCTGTCTTTTTCTCTCTTTCTGACTATGTCGGTGTGACTATGTGTGCGCGTCTCTCTCGTGTTCCCGCCCAACCAAGCGAACTGACAGACGTAAAGTCCTCTTTTTTTCTCTCTCTCTCTCTCTTAATCCGTCTTCTATTCAATTAATTCCCATTTCCTTCTCCCCTTGCCATTAATATGCAACTCTGTGCATCAGATGATGGACCTTCGCTATTCTTCGCTTGAGTCTATTACTTAATTAGTCGCTCGGTCCAGTGTTGTCTGTTGTCTTCTGTTTGTCCGCTTGTGGCCATCACAAATACCTGGACTCAGACAAGATTGGCACATCCGCGCTTGAGTGTTGCTTATTGGCATTGACCGACATCGTTCACCATCTTCTGTCTTCATACCTTGTAAATTACTTCATTCTCCGTTCTTTTGCGGATCTGACTTAATGTGAATGCATATTTATCAGGTGGTTGTACGTCTCGCTGAATTTGCATATACTATACAATGCGTCTCGTATTAGTAACCACTTCATGTTATAACGAGATATGTAATGCATACATATTGTATTAGAAAGGTTTAATTGCTGATTGATGTCAACACCTGCCCAGTTAACACGAAAGTAGGTTCGTTATGTGCAGATGGAAACAATCGACAGCCGTTTGTATAAAAATGTTCTGAATTTCAAAGTCTTAAATTAACCACTACGTTGCGATTTCAGTCTTAAAATGGGCGATAAGATTTAACTTAATTTTAATCTGGAAAGGTCTCAGAAACGGATTCCAGTTAAATGTAGACAATTGAGGTGGGGGGGGGCTCAGTAACATCTATGTTAGATGTGCGTAGGAAAGTTTTATTTAAGGCCACCGTCAGAAGATTTACTTAATCGTTTTTCGTAATTTTTGTCTGTTTTCTTACAAGATAACTGATGGTTGACATCAGTACATCTCGAAATTATCCGTTCGTATAACGGTGGAGTAATGAATAGCAGCTCGGACTGAGGAATCGGAGAGCCGAGTTCGAATTCCAGTCGAATCCATTACATTCACTTACGTGCTAATACCCTCAGGAAAAGTATGAATCCTTTTCTTTTCCCCACCTATGGGTCAAATAGCAGAACAGACCGAGTTCTCTTGTCTTGGATAGCAACTGGTCTACCGCAGAAAGAAATGGCAACCAACTGCGGGAAAAAATCTGCCTCGTCAGCTATCTATCGAAAGATAAATGATCGCCTAAGTGTGTATCACGCATGGTACATAACTTACTGATATGCCTAGGGATTTTTTTTTTACTATATATTCTGACAATACTAAGGCCAACTGTCACTCAAGGTAGGTTATTGAAGGACTTAAGAGGCGGAGTATTATGAGGATATGTAGGATAGATAATAATTGATCCTTGACTCGAAAAGGTTAAGATGGAAGTGTTCAAGGAAGCGCACCTGCCGGAGACTATTTCACAGATGAGTAATTCTTGAGACGAGAGGATGGAAAAGAAACAATGGTGACTCAGAGAGAGAGAGGTGCGAGAAAAGAGGGAGGGGAGCGAGAAAAGTGAGATTGAAGGAGAGAGTGTGAGGAGAGAAGTTTGTTGAAGATTCAAGACTACTCAGATTCAGGTCTGATTAGGGAAAGGTTAGTACTATCTCAACGATTAGTGGCCCGTGTCAAGCGTTTACTCAGATTATGAATCTTTGAGACATTGTGGTAGCGAGGAAGTGTCGAAAAAACACAAGTTGTCCGGTTTTAAACTAAAGCGTGAGATATGTGTGACCGATCACGAGGTTTCTTGCAAGTCGTCACATTGTCTCTCTCACAACCTGTATCAGTTTGTTTCTCACTATTTGCATATAGTCTTGCCACACTGTGGGTATGTGCGTCTTTTTCTCTATCAAACTTTGAGTTCCTTTTACTTGTTACTGTATTTTTCTTTTCTTCTATCCATCTTTCCTTTTTTTATCTGAGTTTTATGTTTGTGACGTCAATCTTAATTTTTCTTTTTTAAATCGTCTGTTTCCCTATTCTTATTTTCGTAATACCGAAATTTCTCCTTCCTCTTATTTTTCCCGATTCCGTTTCTTTTTTTACTCTCGACCACCTCATTACTCTCTAAATTGCAGCTTTTTTCGTTTCTCCCATTTTTCTTCCTTCTTCAGACACTGTTCACCTTTTTTCTTTTTCTTTTTTTTTTAATTTTCTTTATCATTACAGTCCCTTTCATCACCTGCCATTAACTTAAAGCAGACGTGGTCGCTGCCATTTCTTTTAACCACGTTGTCTTCATCATTTGACGTTTCATCTTTCATCAATTCGTTTTTTCGATTTCTTTATTTATTTACCTTTTTCTACATTAGTGTTTCATGCGGTAATTTTTTTCCTCTCGTTATTGTCTCCTTTGAATTTATATGTTCACTCTCAATTCGGTTTGTTCCAACTCGACTAAAATTAATGGCTGGCACGGGTGACGACCGCAGCGGCAAGATGCCACTATCATCGAAGATGATTATGAGAGAACGAAAAAAGAAAATAACAAACTAACATTTTATCCAGTTGTAGAATAAAGTAAGGAGGACTTATTTTGGTGGTGACAATGTAAGAAAAATATTTACGGAATTATTTAAATAAGCTAAATTAAACTGTTGAACAAAATTTTCTTAAAACTTAACCGAATTATTTAAACAAGTGAGAAATAGTAAGTTTTTTGAATTTATTATTATTATTATTATTATTATTATTATTATTATTATTATTGCTTTGCCTTTACTCTGTATAGTACGATTTGTTCCCATCGAATCTCGACCAGAGACTTCGAGACAACAACTTCTTTGTATCCGAAGACGCGAACAAATGAGGTGCTATGCAATCAAAGAACAAAAAAATATGTAATTGCAGTCGCCACTGCATGGTGAGAAATCTACGTAAGATGTGAGAAGTAGCCAAGACCATATTTTGCAATTGGCATATTTTAGGGTTTTCAGGAATTTGATCTACATATTTGTTTGCTTCTTTTGTTAACATTTCAAAAGCTCCAATAACAACAGATAATGTCTTGAGATGCCACATTTTACCGATTTTTGTCTCGTGGTTCCTGTATTTACTCAGCTTCTCAAACGTTTTCATTTCTTCTTTCTTCTTTTCTCTTCTTTTCTCTACTTCTTCTTTTGTCTTCTACTTCTTCTTTTCTCCTTTTCTTCTTTTCTCTTCTGTTTTCTTCTTCTCTCTTTTTCTTTTCTTCTGTCTTTCTCTTTTTCTTTCTTTTTCTTCTGTCTTCTTCTCTCTCTTTCTTCTCTCTCTCTTCTCTTCTTCTCTTCTCTCTCTTTCTTCTCTCTCTTTCTTCTCTTTCTTCTCTCTTCTTCTCTCTCTTTCTTCTCTTTCTTCTCTCTTTCTTCTCTCTCTCTTCTTCTCTCTCTTTCTTCTCTCTCTCTTTCTTCTCTCTCTCTTTCTTCTCTCTCTCTTTCTTCTCTCTCTCTTCTCTCTCTCTTTCTTCTCTCTCCTTCTCTCTCTCTTCTTCTTCTCTCTTTCTTTCTTCTTCTCTCTCTCTTTCTTCTCTCTTCTTCTCTCTCTTTCTTCTCTCTTCTTCTCTCTCTTTCTTCTCTCTTCTTCTCTCTCTTTCTTCTCTCTTCTTCTCTCTCTCTTTCTTCTCTCTTCTTCTCTCTCTTTCTTCTCTCTTCTTCTCTCTCTTTCTTCTCTCTTCTTTTCTCTTCTTCTTTTCTTCTTCTTATTACATCATCATATGACAATTGTTCTTCTCCATCTCTTCATTTCGCACGATCGTTACGCCCTGCCAAACCTCATAAATAATTAACTTTTCAGTTTTTTATCGCGTGGAAAGATGGGAAAAGATACTACTTGGTTTCGGTGAGAAAATGAAAGAAGGGAAAATAGAAATGGGGATTAGGCTGATAAGAACAGATACTACACTTTTATCTTGGTCAAAAGGCAGAGAAACGTTGGCGGCCGAGAAAAGCGACATTATTCAGACGCAAAGTATCGAACAACGGTGACCGAGTAAGGCAATCACCAAAAATCCAATTATCATAAATAAAATATCATTGCCTGCTGAATTATTTTAAAATTATTACGAAGAGAAATGTTCGTAAGCCGGGGACTTGGATAGTAGCTATTATTATAATTATTAATAATTCAAATATTTTTCTCGTGGTAGCGGATTACAGCCAAATGGTGAAACGCTGGTTCTCGTACGATCACTGAAGTTAAGCAACGTCGAGCATGGTTATTACTTTGATGGGTGATCGCTTGGGAATATCAGATAATATCAAATAGGCGTGTGGTATAACGGATCGGGATTGGAAAGTGAATATAACGAACTCAACTGGAATTGGAACTCTGCTCTCCGATTAACAATTCCGATCCATTATCCATTCCACCACCCGCACATCCAAGCTTCGTATTCCCAAGTGGCCACCTATTTAGGCTCTGACCAAGCTCGACGTTGCTTAACTTCGGCGATCGTACGAGAACCGGTGCTTCAACGTGATGTGGCCATAAGCTGTGGAACTGATGTCTTAATGCCTGATGTACGCACGAATTAATAAACATCCGGGTTCTATATGCACAATTATCGTAAGCGGCTTGACATGCTCTAAGCGGCAAGCAAATGACGTCATCATCCCATAACGTAGTATTTTAATCTTTAACATATGAACATCAAGCGCCATGATAAAAAATAGACATAAGTTTTCTTGAATTCGATAAAAATAGGATTTATATTTTCTTCAAAATGACTACTTCGTATTGGACAGTACCTGGCTCATCCTACCATGCTTTTTCTTTTCTTTTCTTTTTTTAGCGGGGGGGTATATAAAAGTTAGATCAAATCAAATCAAAAACGGAGTATTCTTGTCATACCTTGGACAGAGTTACCCAGTCCCCATTAAATCATTAACACAACCTTGGGGTCGATGAATTATATTCATCCCCACACAACACTACCACAGACGAAACGTCGCAAGCCTATCGCTATTTCCATGGCAAATGTTCAGATGAGCTACATTGCTTTGTTCTATCAGTTCAGACATTTACGGCTAAGTCATACTACTTCCACGGAGCCGAATCCCACTCTCCCCACCCCTGTATTCCAAATCTAAATAGAAAGTTCTGCCAATCATGGGTCAGTCGTTATCTATATTACGTGCAGCGTGGGTCAAAAGTAGGCTTACAGTTGTTTCACTATTTGTATCCCGTTTTAGATCACAGCTCAGAACCAGAGCTTACGTCACCGAACTGTTCTTTCAGCTAGGTAGAACATCTCCTCATTATACTTTGGCAGTAAGGGAATGCCATAAACAAACCTTTCCATATCGTTGGTTCGGAAGAAGGGGCAGCATCGAATGGCCACCACGTTCATCTGACCTAACACCAATGGATTTCGTTTTGGTGGGGTGTAGCAAAGAAAAAGGTTTATGAAAGAAATCCCCAAACAGTAGACGAATTAAAAGATTACATCTCAGAAGTATTTATTGAAATTGATGCAGATCGGGATTTGTGTTGTGTTGAGTGTCATAGTGTTCTGGAGAGGTTCGAGAAGTATTGCAATGTTAAAGGAGGACATTTTGAGCACTTAACAGATTAAACTGTGCAAGAAAAAACTTAAGTAAAGTGTTAAACAAATGTACATAAACAGTTTTGAACAAATATGATTGTAACAAATATAAATGTAGTAAAATGTCTTTAAAAAATGTAAAGTGCATACCTACTAAGTGTAAACCTACTTTTGGCCCAACCTACGAGGCTGGCATCCCGTTCCCACCCCTTCACCGTTGAAACTGTTAGGTGTAGACGTCTTTTCTACTCCAATAGCTTCATGTCTCGCACATCTCGCCTATGGAACTCCCTTCCCTATTACTGTTTCCCTGACAAATACAATCTCCAACGGTTTAAGTGTAGCGTCAATCGTCATCTCCAATTGCCTTGATCTATCCACTTCCTGACATCTTTCATTCCTATCTGCTCTTGCTCTATATCTCCCGTAACCCCCTACCTCGATCGACCCTCCGTCCTTCTCTTTCTTCACATCCCTTCCTTTACCACTCCTATCTGCTCTTCCTACAACCCTTCTGTAACCCCATGCGTGATAGTGGCCACCGGCCTTGCCTGGGGTGATACGCTTAAAAAAAAAAAAAAAAAAAACCTGTATAATGTTCTTCCATTTAGTTGCCTACAACAATCTCATTCAGTCACACTAACCGTAAATGGCTCTTGGGCCTTATATTAGGTCAACATTTTTTTTTAAATGCAGTATATATATATATATATATATATATATATATATATATATATATATATATATATATATAGACAGACAGACAGGTTCTACATGCATTGGTATAAAATATGTTATCGTATATGAAAACAAAAGAAAATTACGCAAAAACGTTTTAGTAAATCTCGACTATAACCTTAAATAAAACCTTCCTACATACATAAATCTTATAAACATGTGGTTGAAGTTCTCCACCAGTTGTCCTCACTCAAATGAAATCCGTTTCGGGGACTTCTTCAGAATAATGTTGCTCTATGAAATGTCTCAGCAGATTTTGCAACAGAATGGACAGAGTGAATGTCGAAGAAAAACAGAATAGCTGAAATTCAAGGGAAATGGCTTTAGGTCAAAGGTCTAGAACAGCATTTCTCAACCTCTTTACCCTTGTAGAAACGTTGAAATAGTTTTAATATCTCATGGAACCCCTGCATAAAATTATTATATGCCATTATAATATCTATTATTTTTATATCTTATCAAACATAACCAAGGATTTTACAACCATATGACTTACGTGTATAGTACAAAAATTACTCAAAAATGCATTAGCCTATTTATCACTCTTTCTCGCAGAACCCCTAGAGATATCTTGCGGAACCCTAGGGTTCTGAGAAACACTGGTCTAGATTAAATAGAAAATAAAGTTTCCCAGCGTTTCTAATAATCCGTTGGAGATTTCTCTATATCTCTGGAAATCTCTCCGCTATAATATTAGGTTGGTGCAAAAATAATGTCGTTTTCTCACATATGTTACTTATGTAAATAACGACATTATTTTTGCACCAACCTAATAGCATTTTCTTGGAAAAATCTATTTAAGATCTAAAGTCTCCAGAACTTCAACTATGATCGCGTTTTTTTTTTTAAAGATTATTTCTCTTTATTGGGCCGATTCTAATACCGTAATTTAACTATCTGGGAAGAAAAATGTTGGAGAATGTAGCACCGAAATCCGAAGGCGTATTAAAATGGTAAAATATGTATTTCGAATGATAAACAAGGCATTAACAAACAAGAGAATTTTCATTAGAAACGAAGAAAATATCACTGAACTGTTATGTAATATCAGTCCTCCAATATGGCAGTGAATGCTGAAAAGTTGTCTCACAGAGGAGGCTTTAGGCAATAGAAATTTGGTGATACAAAAAGATGCAGAGAATGTCATGGACGGCGCCTGTGAACAACGAGGAAAATGTAAGTAAAACGATAAAAAACGACACTTAGAATGAGAATTTTTTGGGGGGTGGTATATAATGAGGAAAGACGACTTGGAGAATTTGCTACTCACAGGACATATTGAGGGTCAGAGGGAGACATCGAGTATCTACCCAACATACTTGTTTAAATAGATGGCAGATCAGAAACTGGTATGGATAATATGAGAACTACGAATGATAGGAAGATGTGGAGAGTCATGATCACCCCCGTTCTGAAGGGGAAGTTACATAATATCGTATAACGATTTCTACGATATTGTTTCTCCAGAATCGGCATCTGTTTCTTTCATTGTTTGCTTTCTGTAATTCTGGGGATTTTTAAGGAACATATTTCTTCGAGGTGCAGGAAGTGTGTGTGTGAGAGAGAGAGTGAGTGTAAGAGAGGGAGAAAATGTGAGAGACAAGCTATGTACTCACCTGTAAGTTTATACAGATACGTGCATTTTGCTGATCACTGCAATTTCCGCTAATGCTATACTGCAACTTCATTCCTCATCTTACACTTTTTTCGCTATCAAATTAGATTCCTGTCTCTTCCTTTCTGTTGCCTACATTCACTGCCTCTCCCTCTGTTGCATTCTCTCATTATTTTCCTCCCTCCTCATATTCTATTCCCCCTCATCTCCTTTTTCTCTTCTCTTTCTCCTCTCCTCTCATTCTTCCCTTCCTCTCCTAGTCACCCCTTCTTTTCCTCTCCCTGTTTCTTCTTTTCCCGGTTTGTTTTACTTTTCTTTGTCTTCCTCTCTCACTCTGTCTCGTTTTGTTATCCCTCTCTTCTGCTCTCTCCGTCGGTTTGTTTTACCTCTCTTCTACCCACTCTCGCTCTCTCGCGCGCGCGGTTTCCCCCCTTTTTCGCTCACTCTCACGGTTAATTTCCCCTTTCTATCACTCGCTCTTTCTCTTTCTTTCTCTCTCACGATTTGTTTTCCTCTTTTTCACTGTCGGTTTGTTTTCCCTCTCTTCCGCTCTTTAAATCTCTCTCTCTCTCTCTCTCTTTCACACTCTCGGTTTGTGTTCCCTCTCTTCCGCTCTGTCTCTCTCGGTTTGTGTTCCCTCTCTTCCGCTCTCTCTCGGTTTGTGTTCCCTCTCTTCCGCTCTGTCTCTCTCGGTTTGTGTTCCCTCTCTTCCGCTCTGTCTCTCTCGGTTTGTGTTCCCTCTCTTCCGCTCTGTCTCTCTCGGTTTGTGTTCCCTCTCTTCCGCTCTGTCTCTCTCGGTTTGTGTTCCCTCTCTTCCGCTCTGTCTCTCTCGGTTTGTGTTCCCTCTCTTCCGCTCTGTCTCTCTCGGTTTGTGTTCCCTCTCTTCCGCTCTGTCTCTCTCGGTTTGTGTTCCCTCTCTTCCGCTCTGTCTCGCTCGGTTTGTGTTCCCTCTCTTCCGCTCTGTCTCGCTCGGTTTGTGTTCCCTCTCTTCCCCTCTCTTTTTCTCTCTCTCGGTTTGTTTTCCCACCCTTCCGCTCTCTGTCTCGGTTTGTTTTCCCTCTCTTCCGTTCTCTCTCTATCTCTCACTCACTCTCTCGGTTTGTGTTCCCTCTCTTCCGCTCTATCTCTCTCTCAGTTTGTTTTCCCACCCTTCCGCTCCCGCTCTCTCTAGGTTTGTGTTCTCTCCTTTCCGCTCTCTCTCGGTTTGTTTTCCCTCCCTTCCGCTCTCTCTCGGTTTGTTTTCCTTCTATCTCTCTCTCTTTCTCTCTCTCTCTCGGTTTGTTTTCCCTCTCTTCCGCTCTCTCTCTCTCTCGGTTTGTTTTCCTTCTCATTCGCTTTTTCTCTTTCTCTCGGTTTGTTTTCCCTCTCTTTCGCTCTTTCTATCTCTCTCTGTTTGTTTTCGCCCTCTTCCGCTCTCTCTCTCTCTGTCTCTCTCTCTCGGTTTGTTTTCCCTCTCTTTCGCTCTTTCTCTCTCCCTCGGTTTGTTTTCCTTCTCTTTTGTTCTCTCTCTCTCTCTCTCTCTCTCTCTCTCTCTCTCTCTCTCTCTCTCTCTCTCTCGGTTTGTTTTCCCTTTCTTCCGCTCTCTTTCTCTCTCTCTCGGTTTGTTTTCCCCCTCTTCCGCTCTCTCTCTATCGGTTTGTTTTCCCTCTTTTCCGCCCTCTCTGTCTCCCTCAGTTTGTTTTCCCTCTTTTGCGCTCTCTCATTTTTTTACCTCTCTTCCGCTATGCCTCTCTCAGTTTGTTTCTTTCTCAATCTCTCGTCATTTACCTTTCCATTTTCTCAGTCTCCAGTACTAGCTGGCATTGTCTCCCTGTGTCAGTAATTTGATGAGATAGCTTTTTCTCCCTACCCCAACCAACGGACTCAAAAGTGTTTGCTTTCTTGCATCTTGCAGTCTCATCAAGACCACTTTTCATGCGACGTCTCTGATCTTCTACTAATCTTTTTAACTCGGCTTCGCCTTTGAAGTCGTCGGCTGACATCTTGCCTAACCTCAGACGACCGAGTACGTTTCTGATCGTGGGTATCGTGTGCTCTCGTCTACTCCTCGTCATGCCTTTCTTTCTTTCTTTCTTTCTTTCTTGGTAATTTCCCCCTTTCTCTCGTTCTCTTTTCTCTACTTTCTTTCTCTCATTCTACTCCTCCCTTCTATCCTCTTTCCACACTTCATTTTTGTTCGTCCTATATCCTCCTTTTTTCTTTGTTTCTCTGAAACATCAAAGGAATATTTTTATTTTTCCAAACCTATTCCTTCCTAAACAAAATTTCTCTTTTCTTTTATCATCATCATCATCATCATCATCACCGATACTTGCCACTTTCATTTCTTGCTGATTCGTTTGATTACTTTAACCCAATATTCTACAATAATTCCATTCACTTTCATTCTCTATATTTCTTCTCTTTACTGTCATCGCTTTTTATCGTTTTCGAGGAGTAAGGCGATATACATATATTCGTATAGAAAAGAGAAAGAACTAGATAAAAACCATTTTCCAAATGTTCCTCTCTCTCTCTCTCTCTTTCAAGCAGGAAAGGTGGGAGTCTGCACCTTGGTGTTTGTATAGTCTGTAAAAGACTGTTACATTGTAACTTGGTTCGTGTGATGTCGAATAGTGAAAGATGCTATCAAATTACGATTTTAAAAAACAGAAGAAGAAAGATAGACGTCCTTTGATCAGCTTCACTATCGTGCCAACAATACTGCCTGTGTTTGCAAATATTGCACTGAACGAACGTAATAACCCCTTCCTCAACGTTCTAATGATACTGGTACCTGGGTGTATTTATTGGTGAAGGTATACAAACAAGCATATACGGATCTGCCAGAATGAATGTTATACACTCGCAGGTGTTTGTTTAGTGTGTCCCAAGTCCTGGTGTTTGTTATATATGCGTATATCGTACGGCATGGACAGAGGGGAGAGTCAAAAATGATTTGAAAACAGGAGTCAGTATTTGATGAGCAGGCAAGGTTTGTAAGAAACGGTAAAGAACAAGAAAATGGATTTAATAAAAAAAGGTGTAATTGATATATTGAAATAAGCAAAACTCTGAAAAGTGCATGTCAGCAGAATGTCCGTTTCTGTAATCATGAAATCCTTGGTGAGTGTTCAAAAAATTGAGTAATTTGTAGTCCATATGCGAACTACTTCGTGTGTGAATTAGGTGTAGTTGTGTGGTTCGTGTTGCGTCCCTGAATTCGCCGGATCCAACCGAGGTTCATCTATAGAAGGAAACTTCTAAGAGCTCAGCAACAGTCAAGAATAAGAACTATACCCTCCACTCAAAAGGCACATACCAACGAAAAAAATAGTGTTACTGGTACCGTGTAATCTAGTACTACCTGCTACATGGTTGGGTCATCGGCGACTAAACCGGTTCTCTTTTCTTGTGAGGAGGGTGGCTAGAAATTAAAATACACTAAGATTTAAAGACAAGACCTGTCAAAGGGCGGATGAACCTTCTTATATAGCCAAAGACACGCTGCACATGAATGAATAACTCACAGGCTTTCAATCTAGATATGTAGAAGGAACTAGTCAGTTATTTAGCTGTGTAATGACCCTACGGCCACACCCGTTCATGGGACTAGCTGATGATAAATCGTCTTTTTATACAACTGAAAAAAAGCTACTAGGGAAACACGATGCAAGACGTCACTTATTTCTGTTGCGTCAATAAAGACGTCTTTTGTTGTTTTTTTTTTTTTTTTAACGCGAGATTTTGTTCCGGGCAAATAAAAGAAGCATGGATTACATGATGACCGCACAGTGGATATGATTCTGTCATTCTTTGTATCTCATTTGTCTTGTCTGCTCTGGGTCTCTCCCCACTCCCCAAAATAATATCACTTTTTTTTCTTTCCCCTTTATATCGCAATTTTATCTACAGTTGATCAGAGGCTACGACGAGAAAATTAATTTTCAACGTTATCTTTCTGTTCGGCATTTTATTGGGTCAGTTCTGATCATTGTTGCCTTGGCTTGTGCGGTCCGACCTTGTTGACCCGCCCATGGTCGGGATGAGATCTTGCTTCACCACAAGGCGACACTCCATACAGATATAGATTTTTTTTGCTCTTTCTTTTATTTGCCTATATTTTTTTTCTATCGAGTTTTCAATAGCTAGGGATGTTTATTTTTCTCATTAGCTGAGTTATTAATTTCACAACCAACTTAATATGACTATTAATATACAAATGAAAAAAAATGTTGTAAAGGAATAAATTTCAATACGGAGATATTTTCATATAGTTTTATATAACCAATAACTGATTAACAAAAGAGAGAAAACATACGAAAAGATTATGATTATGACCGAGCTTTTATAGCTAACGGGCGTTTTGGTAGAATAAGTGTGTGTGTGTGTTGAGGGCGGATAATCTCCATGGTTCTATTAATTGTTTTCTTATCCGTTTCATTTGGCATTATATATGAAATGATAGAGGTAGTGAAGGATTTTAAAAAATGTATTTCTTTTAAGAATTGCAGAGTCTAAGGGCTCCTAAATAAAGAGTTAAGTTTTATTGTTTTCTTTTATAAGTCTTTCACTGTTTCTAGGACGTTAGATATCAGTTTTACTGTTTGTGGGATAGCGATGAGCCTACCAAAACACGCGTATTCATTTAAAAATAATTCATTAAAATAATTCATTAAAAAATCACGTCTTTACTAATATAGGTACTTTCAAAGAAAAGCAGTACTTCAAATGCATTTTATAAAATAAAAAAATATTCCTTGAAGCTTTTATTTAATGCATTTTTTTTAAAATGAAAAATCTTTCTTGAAGCTTTCATTTTCAAGCTAATAGATTAAGTTTAATATTTCCAATAAGTAAAATACTTTACTGCATTTCAAAATGAATTAAAATTGATTGGAATTATTTTTTTTATCATCAGTAAAATCGTCCATGTTGACAAATCTGTAAATACAACAAAATTTTTTTTATTAAAAAATATTTCAAAAATAAAATACTTTTCTGAAACTTTATTTGAAGAAGATTAGTTGATTTAAAGTTTAATTAATCTGATTTGAAATAAGTATTACTTACTTTTAGTTTAAGATATCGCAGAAAAGCATTTAAACACGGCAGTGTGTGTTTTATGAGGTGTTGATCTCTCTCTCTCTCTCTCTCTCTCTCTCTCTCTCTCTCTCTCTCTCTCGAGAGAGAGAGAGAGAGAGAGAGAGAGAGAGAGAGAGAGAGAGAGAGAGAGAGAGAGAGAGAGAGAGAGAGACTTGTGTTTGGGAATTTGTTTAGAATGGGAAAATAACTAACAGTTAATTGAAAAAATTAACATGAATGCCTTTTTTATAATTATTTTTAACTACCCAGTAAGTTTAAAAACTTTAAGAAAATATTCTAAACGCTAATATTTTATTGAATTTTAGGTACTTACGAAAACGTTTGTAGAGGAAATCTTAGAAAATGACCAATAAAATTTAAATTTACTATAGTTACTCTATTTACATTATTCGGACTATTGCCCTCATCTTTGTCGCCATATTTATTACAATTTTTCGGCCGCTGTACGCTCCGGTCTACTTCAGGTGGTTGGAATGTCGAACTGAACCCTTTATTTCGCTCACTTGTTCTAGTTCCACGTGCCATGTCTAACATGGCACGTGGAACTAGAACAGTGTACCCCAGCGAGCGAAATAAAGGGTTCAGTTCGAAATTCACACCACATAAAGAAGGCCTGGGCGTACAACGGCCGAAACGTTGTAATAAATGTGGTGACAAAGATGAGGACAATAGTCCGAATAATGTAAATAGTGTACATAATACCTCATCTCAGAAATATAGACAGATACTATAGTTACTGTTTTTATTTTCTGATAATATCGTGTATGGACGTCCATATTTACAAAAATCAGTACGTTTATATATACTTTTTTTTTTTTTTAAATATAAACAATTGTGAAAATTCATTATTCATCGAACATTTTTTTCTCAAGACAATAATTCCCACGATATATCTTATTCATACGAGCAATTAAAAGCATTTCTATTGAAAAAATATCCCTTTTTTTTCTTTTTCTTTTTGCATTTTTTATTTTACGATTCAGAGCAGATTTACTGTAACTAGGTATCCTGTTTGGCCAAAAAGGTTTCATGATTTAAATTCTCCGACGACTTGTCCTTAAAACAAATATAAACATTAAGCGAAAGAATTAAAAAAGAATTTCTCGAAATTTCATAAAATTAAATAAATGAGGGTTAAGATTTTTAAAAATATACGCTTTTTATAAAAATTTTCTAAAAAGAAACATTTCAGATTAATTTAATTCATTTGTGAGTAAGTCCTGAATGTTTTATTAAAACTCGACAATTATCAGATTTTTGCAATAATTTCTTAATTAGTGCGCCTTCTACCACCAAAAGGGGATATAAAAATTCCTATAATATTTTATGGCCATTCGCTGATGCAAGAAAAAAAATTAACCAAAATCTCAAACATTCAAAAAAGTTAAAAACATAATGTAATAATCAAAAATCCTTTTGTCGTTCCTCTTAATAACAACAAAGATTTTGAGAATAAAATTTTGTTTTTATTAAATTTGAGGTATTTTTTCATTATCTATTCGCATTTTTTTAGCGAATCTTTGGAGGTACTCATAGTAATATATGTACATACATACGCTTGTCAATTCAATATTTAAATCGTATTCCTACAATTTACTTTTTTTTTTTTTTTATTTCCCAACAAATTATGCAGCACTTATTTCGATTAACTTTTTACTTGGAACGATTATTTCGTTACTTCTGTAAATGTAAAAAGTCTTTGTTGTCAGTAATATAAATGACAGATTCCTCTAAAAGGCACTGTTGATTATTTACGGTTAATTTGTTTAAATAATACACTGGCTATTGTTTTCGTCACGTGGCAATAATCCTAAGTAAAATGATGCACTAAATAAGTAATAAAGTAATCGTATAAAGTTCTCTGAATATTGGTGCTCTTTATCACTTTTAGCAACTTAGCTTTTTTTTCCTTCTCTTAAATTTACACTTTTTCCTTTTCTTTGTTGCTGTTCCTTGTCTTTTACGGATTTTTTTAGAACACTGAGATTCTCGTTCTTTCGCTTTGTTTCTTTTTCTTTATTATCTTTTCCTTTCCGTCGCATTAATTTGTTTTTTCTGTCATTACAATACAGTATTTTTATTTTTGCAATTTTTATTTATATAAAATACGAGCATATTTTGCCTCTCTGTGTTGTGTGTGTATATATATATATATATATATATATATATATATATATATATAGTTTTAAGGTGTGCTATATTTGTGGGATAAAGTGCTCAATATAGAGCGTATATAAATATAAAACTAAACATTGAAGTCAGCACTCAGAGGCGACAGGCTGTTTCATGCTGGACTCAATCGTCAGGCGGCCTGACGATTGCGTCCAGCATGAAACAGCCTGTCGCCAACTTCAATGTTCACTTATATATATATATATATATATATATATATATATATATATATATATATATCGTTTTACTTTGTTTCTTCTTTTGTTCTCTTCTATTTATCGTTGGCATTTGTCTTCACTTTACATCTTGTCTCAGCCGTTATTGCCTCTGTTTCTTTGTCTTGCTTTGTTCTTCCCTTCTTTCGTTTCGTCTCTTTTTCTTTAATTCTTTCTCTCGATCCTTTTTTTCACTTTATGTAACCTCTGAGGTTCCGTCTCTCGTCCCATTTTGCATTCTTCCCTCTCCTCCTCGCGTTTCTGCAGTCGATGCATCTCTCCTCCTCTTCTCTGTTTACTATTGTCAATTTCTTTTTACCTCTTTGACAATATTTTTTCTCTACCTCTATTATTGAATCTTAGCCAATTTTCTTTTTTTCTCATTCGAACCTCCCATTTTCCAAATATCAAAGGAATATTTTCGGAACTAGGCCTCATAAAGCTTTCACTTTTTTATCCTTATTATTTCTATTTCCGAATCTTTCCGCTTCCATTTCTGAAAGTTTCGTAAGCGAGTTTCAGTTGGATTCTCATTCTCGTGAGATTTCCCAATCGCTGATGAATTCTGGAAAGATGAAAAGACGAAACAAGAACAAAATAATAGACTAGAATATTTCTTTCAGTTTTGTTTCATTTTATTTTATCTGTTAATATCCATGTGATATTGCGTGCTTAGGTTTATTTAAAATGGCTTTCTTTTTAACAATTTCGTCGATTTCAACCAACAATTTTGCTTTAATCTTTTTTCTTTTCTTTATATTTTATTCATCTTTTTTTTCTTTTTTCTTTTTTTTTTTTCATCCTACCTCGACTTTCTACTATTTTTTAAAAAATATTCTCTTGGGATACAAAATGGCCGACAGTGGACTTTGGAGATATCAGCCTTTTATGAACATTTCTTCTTTTTCCTTCTTCTTTCTTTCTTGTGTAGTTTGTGCAAACACTTTTGTTTCTGCTTCCTTTCTTCGCCTCTACCTCATCTTTTGTCGTTTTGATTTCTGTCGTCTTCAGCTGTAAGAAAAAGAAAAAAAAATCGACGCTGTTTGCAAATGTTTGCAAATTTCCCGTCAACCTGCAGCCACACAACCGCTGTTCTTTTTTTTTTCTTTCCTTTTTCTTTTTTTTAACCTTCTTTCGCTGTTCTCTGCGCGTTCATTTCGTTCCCTCTTAATGCAAACTTAAACATACACTGTCACATCGCACGTGCACAAAAGTAAGACGAAAACTTAACGAAACGCTAAGTCGAACGTGTGTGAGACTATGTATATTATGCAAACATAAAAAAAAATATTGCAAGTTATAAAGTGGAAGAATAGAGCACTTCGGTGTGGTGTAATGGTTATCAATCTTTTCTTGCTAGATCAATTACGAATGAGTAGTGAGTTCGATCCTCTCTAGGTGCCTTGTGCCACAAGTAAGCTACACTTAATAAATCGCTAAAATGTGGAAGAATATACAGCACCAGCAAAACCACTTTTATAATAACATTTGTTTCATGTAAGGAATATAATAAAAACTAGTTTTATTTACCTTTTTGCTATTTTAATATTCTGATGAATGTTAATGATTGAGGAAGCTCACGTCGAGTTCTACGACAATAAAATATCAATAGAAATTCCCCTATCGTATCGTTAAATATTTCAGCTTAAATTTAACAAAATATTGCAATAACAATAATACATATGGATGTTGGTCATTATTTTAAGAAATGCGGAGAAATAAAAAAATGAAATTGTCAGCTTTTTTCCATTTCACTTTAAATATTTCTTCTTTCTTTCTTTTTCTTTCTTTTTCTTTCTCTTTCTTTCGTTTTCTTTCTTTCTCTTTCTTTCTTTTTCTTTCTTTCTTTTTCTTTCTTTTTCTTTTTTCTTTCTTTTTCTTTTTCTTTTTTTTCTTTCTTTTTTCTTTCTTTTTTTCTTTCTTTCTTTTTTCTTTCTTTTTTCTTTTTTCTTTCTTTTTTCTTTTTTCTTTCTTTTTTCTTTTTTCTTTCTTTCTTTTTCTTTCTTTCTTTTTCTTTTTTCTTTCTTTCTTTTTCTTTTTTCTTTCTTTCTTTTTCTTTTTTCTTTCTTTCTTTTTCTTTTTTCTTTCTTTCTTTTTCTTTTTCTTTCTTTTTCTTTTTCTTTCTTTTTCTTTTTTTCTTCTTTTTCTTTTTTTCTTCTTTTTCTTTTTTCTTTTTTCTTTTTTCTTTTTTTCTTTTTCTTTTTCTTTCTTTCTTTCTTTTTCTTTCTTCTCCGTGATCAAACGGAACAGTTCATTATTTATGAGATATTGGCAGTGCATAACGGTCGTGTAAACTAACGGAGGGAGGAATAAGGATAATTATAATAGATTGATAATATAGACTTGTAAATCAAAATGATTACCAGCCTTGGGGGGGATTAAAAATAACCTTGCTTTTTTATCAATATAATTAATCTTTAATCAGAGCGAGGACGACAACCAAATAGGCAAACCACGAATTGATTATGTCATAAACAAGGAAGAAGGAAAATTGTAATATCTGAAAATGTGACATCAAAATCCGATGGTGCATTGGAATAATGAAATATAAATTCTACAATCTAAGCAAAGTATTAATAAAGGGGAAAAATTCGCTAGCATCAAAGAAAAATGTACTGAACTATTAATACGTGTCCTCTTATATGGCAATGAATGCTGGACAATATCCTCGCAGATGAAGAGATTTGAGGCATCATAAATGTGGTTCTCCAGAAGGATACGGAAAATATGAGCAACGACTAAGTTTTAAGGAAAATAGAAACAAAATAATGAACTTATACTTAGAATCAGAAAGACGCAGTTAACATTTCTAGGGCACATAATGAAAAAAGACGACTTGGGCGATTTGAAACTGACAGGACATTGAAGACAAGAGTTACAGCGGGAAGCAGCGAGAAAACCTACCTAAGGAGCTTTTGCATCAATGTAAAGATATAAACATTATTCAGAACTACAAAGGATAAGAAATTGTAGAGAGTCATGATCACCCACGTCCGAATGGGTCATGGCGCATTGAAGTAGTCGATACTTAGGCAAGTCCCCCACTCCAAGAAAAAAAAGCACGTGAAAAGACTGAAGGAATAAACGAACGAAATAGTTGGAAACAAAAAGCAAAGAAAAATGAAATCTCCAAAAAGTAAATGGACAAAGATTCGGAAATTAAGACCTACCAAAGTATTTAAATAAAATAAAATAAAACTTGTTTAAACAACAAGAAAATTATATTATTATTATTATTATTCTCCTCTTCCTCCTTATCCTTCTTCTTCTTCTTCTTCTTCTTCTTCTTAGTATTATTATTATTATTATTATTCTCCTCCTCTTTCTCCTTATTCTTCTTCTTCTTATTATTATTATTATTCTCCTCTTTCTTCTTCTTCTTCTTCTTATTTATTTTACAATGATGTTCAACTAATACAAGGCTCTAGAGTTACTCGAGTTAGAGGGTTACAGAGTAAGAGGTACAGTTCATGGCGATACGTGGGGAAGATAACGGTTATCCCTAGACTTGAACAGATTAAGATTGTAGTGATCGGGGAAGGATCCTCTTGAGAATAGGTTCCACAAAAAGAGCGGTTCGTGAGAAGAAGCTGCTCGAGTGGAACTTGCATCTCACCAATAAAATACAAAGAAAATGAGGGTCGTTTGCGACAATGTGCATGGCATGGCAAATCTTAGCCGTGAAGGTTAGAACTTGTGGAACTAATTAATGCAACCTATCTGAACACTTTCCATGGAAATAAGTATAGAGTAGTTTTGAAGACCTAGTGAATATTTCTCAGTGGATCTTTTTAATTTGCAAAGAGAACACCAAAATCATTTTTTGCATAATGCCACGAAAGCGTCTTTTGAAGGTTAACACGGCTATTTGTTGCTGGTACAGTCTGTCAATAGTAGTTGGTTGTGTATCATCTTTAGTAACTAGCAGAAAATGAAAGAACAAGTTATAAACACAACATGGATGACAGGGTAATGAATCCAGCAAAATTCCGGGCATGTTGCGACTTCAGGTGTTTTATGTGGTAGAGGTGGTTCAAGAAGTGGCGTGAAGATCTGCACACGGGCCCAAAAAGTTGGCATTTCTAAACACAATGAACAGATGCTAATGTTTATTTGGAAGTTTGAAAGATTTACAAAGATCTGTTCAGAAGTTAAAAAATCAAAACGCCGTCCTGGGTATGTAGATAAACTACATCCGCGTTCAGGGTAAGACGATAAAGTACGTCCAACAGCAAGGCCTCTCACCAGGAGGCTTCGAGGAGCGTGGGACCACCTCTTAATTGTTGGTGTTCCCATGTCCACCATGGCCCTGGGTGCTAGCACCTGTAAGGGTCCCACCTATGGGCAAATATTTAACCCCGAAACTGAGGTAACGAACATTATAAAAGTGTAAATATAGGTTTTAATAACAGAAATACTTTGTAAAAAAAATTATTATCAGAAATAAATTTTTGAAGAAAAAAAACTATTACCAGCAATACGCTTTTGAAAAGAATTTTTACCGAAACACGAACTCTGTCCTACCGTGTGGATTCTTCACCATGACAATGCTCTTGAGCATTTGTTAGGATCTTGCGCGTTTCTGGCTAAGAAATCCATTACCAAAATGGGCCATCTTCCTTATTCACCAGACTTAGGCCAATGTGATTTCTAAAATTGAAAAAAAAAAGCCCTAACTAGACAAAGATTTGCTGACATCCAGCAACACACGACTTAATCTTTTTTTTTTAATTTACTGATAGTTCATCCCAGGGTTACTCAAGGCAGAGGTTTATTGAGTGAGATTGTTGGAAGCAAGAGGGAAGGAGGAATTAAGAAATGCATATTATAAAGACATGTAGAATATATATCTGGTTAACTCTGAACATGAAGAAACCAAGATCGTAGTGATCAGAGAAGCATACACGCAGGAGTCTGTTCCACAAAGCAAAAGTTTTGTGGAACATACTTTTTATCATAGGAACACAAAGAGAATGTGAGTGGTTTGCCGCCGTGAACATGGCATTGTGAGTCCTAGATGTAGGGTCTAGATTGGTGGGACTAAGGAATGTAAACTGTCCGAACAGCTTGACATAGTTACTTAACCCATTAACTGCCAAATTTTTTTACTGCACATTTTTGGCTCAGACTTAGTTTATTTATTCCTTATGTCTAATTTCAGTAGTTACCATTGTCGTTTTTATAGAAACTAGAACATCAAATATATGTGTATAAAACATCAAAATATAATATTGATTAGAAATAATAAAAAATACTTTTCAAAATAGTCATTATTTTTCTACTCGTGAAATGTAATAAAAACTAGTTCATCACTATTTCTATGGCATACTTTTGGAAAAGCTTCATTCTCTAGTTTCACCAGTTCAGACCTTTACTTCTAGAACAAGTCATGCTACTTCCACGGAACTGAATCACCCTTAATACGTCCGTGTTCCAAATGTAAGAAATTGGTTCCATTCAGTTTTTTCCCAAAGAGCAGCTGGTTTGTGGAACACTGTGGGTCTTTTCCAAAACACTTTAATTCTGACCCCGTCGAGTGAAGGGTTAGTCGTAGTCTATCCTTCTGTTGATTTCTGTTTCGTCTCTTGATTCTCACGCTCCTACATAAAATGGTATCAACGAAAAGAACCATTTTTTTTGTTATTCGTTTTATTAGGAGAGAGTGGTGGCAGCTTACATTCTAAGAGGCAGTGGGAGAAATAACATCACAGGAACACGTGTCACTTGTTGATTCAGCGTCCCTCAGAGGGTTGTCTTAGCCGGTGGGTAACCTGGGTGTGGGAGGCATATCGACATTTCAGAATTCTTGCGGCCACCTGCTGAATTCGTGTCGTTTGGGATTTATATCCCAAACCCAGACAAATTTAATCTGTCACTGTCAGAATACCAAGCCCACGAGGCACTCCAGCCAATTGCTGACCATTATGGCCCTGGCCTTCGCATTCTGTAGCACTCCTTATCCTCAAAATCTCCACCTCTTAACACCTTCTCTTCCACTTCATTAGTCATTACCGTTTTAATAGTAAGCCTCTGTCTTGCATGGTTGTCGTGCCTTGTATTAGGTGAAATTTGGTAACTAAATAAAATAAAATGATATTACTATTTTTGAAATTTAAAATCTGGTAATCGTTACGTCTCGACTCATTCACTAAAGTTGCTTAAAAAAAGAATTGTGATGGAAATATTTCCATTAACCTTATGATACGTACATACTTTTTATGACGTGGAAAACCTTCCATTGTTTATGGTATTAAATATGGTCATATCTATTAACAAACTGATGTCCACTTGATTTTAAAAAAGTAACAAATAAAAAGTGCGTTGACACGAGCATGAAAAAAATCAACTTTTGTGCCTTTAATTTTGGCGCGTCGCCAGGAGGTAATGGCGGGCTTGTCTCATTGACAATTACGCATGCGTAATGAGTTCGAGACTGAGTGGTGTTCGCCACATTCGTGTACCTATGCCAAACGAAGTGAAACAGTGCAACTAACTTTTTAGATCGCTTTGCCTCAGGTTAATAATTATTTGATAATTTCACGTGTCTGTGTTTCCTACTTTGGTAGACAAATATAAATATACAGCTGTGAGCTTCTTTTTCGCCTACAATTACTACCTGCTTTGTCACTTGTTTGGATATAATCAGAATTTGAATGCAGCAAACGAACATTTTTATTTTAAATGGTAGTGACGCCACTCAGACTTAGACGTCTGAGTGATTTGAAAGGTGAATAATTTATTGATTGATTTTGCCTGATAGCCATTCGAGGCATGATTTTTTTCAAGATAGCATTTTTTTTAAAAAGCAACAATATGAAAAATACTAAAGTAGTAATTTTCTATCAGTGTTAATAGTATATACTTGACTATAACATCACCTGCCAACAAGGTCACATCCGTGGCCGCAGTCACCAATTGATGTAACGCCTTTTGCCGCCGCCTACACTCGGTGGTGCAACCACATTTAGTGATCCGGTCCTCAGGATCTTAGCACGAGGTTTAACCACAGGACTAACTGGTCAATGCTGACGTTGGTCAAAGCTGGTTATTAGTCGCTGGCCGCACCCACTCTGCTCACGCTGTGTTCTTGATCTCAGACCAGTGGAAGATTGAAGGTCGTTGTAATCGCAGAGCTGGTTCAAGACATGGCGGGTGCTATATTAAGGAAGAAAAATATCTTAACGTCGAAAAATAAAACTAGAGATTCATGGGATCAGTCAATTTTGTTTATATAGCTCTTGGTACAACAAAAAATAACCCTTTCCGCATCAATCTCTATAGTAAAACTGGGCCTTGTATAAACTTCGCGAACTGGGTTCAAAGTCTTGGAATCAAGAAATCTGGTGTCCGATGACGTGTATTTCAGAGGCATTCGATGCGGGTTCTCAGCTCAAAGTCTCCGAAATCCCTAAAATCATCTGCTTATAGCCACTTCGGTCCCAAACTGGAGTGGTTTCGAAGAGTTTTGAGGATTCGGTGATTCCCCAATTTTCATTAATTCCAATGAAGGTTTTCTTTGTTCCCTATTTCTGCCTTCTTAGTCAACTTTCCAAATTTGGAGAATTATCCACCTTCCTTGAGAAAAATCACAGGGATTGCTCCTCCCTTCTCCAACCTTCACTTCTCGCACCGCTACTTCGCACCGGATGGGCTATATTCCGCTCTTCCTTCTTTCTTCTCGGTATTCTAACTCTGTCTACTTCTCAGAACTGGCATAACTGTCTTTGTGACAAATCTAATTTTTAAAGTGCGTAGGAGAAAGCGCGTGGTTTATTCTCCTCATTAATTTCAATTCTCTGATTCATTTCCTGGACTCACTTGTCCAGCGAAAACACAAACCAGATCACCTTTTATGACGGATTGATTTTCATAATCCTAACCCTCGCAGCAGGTTCATTCTCTGTATTCATTTCTCAATTCGTTTTCGCTAACGAAAATATAATCCCCGTCTGCTTCTCTTTCCGCAAGAAAGTGATAAAGCTATTTCCCAATTTGCTTTACCCGCATGCCAGTTTTTCGATAGTTAAAAATGTAAAATAAAGTAAAAAGTGCATCGATCCAAGCAGCATTGTTCAACGGCATACTACAGTTGTATCTGCGATTACAAAGTCTCTACTACAACGAGCATTACAAAAGTAACAACGAGTATTCGTTGACATCACAAAAATATTCATTGACTGTGCTGGACAAATGTTAATAATACACAGTGGTGTCTTCTATGTACCTGGTGTGACTATGTGGTTTTCTCTGTATGCCCTACTGCTGTCTTCTTTACAACTTACATAGCAACTGCATGGGCCGATACATCTCATCCTCAGGCGGAATAAAAATAAAAAAAACATTGGATTTCGTCACTCTATGAAGTGACATCACCCACTGGCCGTCACGTGACCCTATAACGACTTCGTCTCAACCAAAGGGAGATAATCACCCTTTGCATCTCTACATATGTATATGATGTAGACACATTATTTATTGAGATTACTAAAAGGAAATGCACTGAAAATCGGGAAAATTAATTTTCGTGGTCAAGTTGGGGTGAGGGATATTTACTGACTGAACAAAGTCATTTTATAGAGGTAATAAATCATGAAAGCGTTTTCATTTTTTATTATTATTATTGAAATTGGAAAAAGAGGGCAAAAGAACTTGAAAAAATGGTTCGGGATAGGTGAAATGAAATATAAAAAAAAACATGTCGGCTTGTCTCATTAAAAAAACTTTTGTTGTTGCTCTTTTTTGCGGCTACAGTTGCTGGTGTTGTTGTCGTCGTCCTTGCGACTGTCGTTGTTGTTGTTGTCATTGTCCACCTTTTTACTTTTTGGCTTGTGAGGGTTCTCATCATTTTTCGATTCTTTTCCTTTTTCGTTTCTTTTTCCTTTATCTTGTGGTGCTTCTACTAGTTTTTGACATTAAGAAATCCAAAGATTTTTTAAGGCGGACTGAATTTTGGCTTCAGTAAACAAATAAGTAGTTCTTTTTTTTAAAAAACATGAGTTATTTACAAGACAAAAAATCAGATAAATATTTCAGACGTAATCGTCTTAAAAGTATCTAAATATTTTGGATTTTCATTTTTTCAAATTTCTGTTTGCGTTCTCCTCTGTGTAAATTAAAAAGTAAGACAAATGAATATAAAAACAAGTCCACTGAGTCGATGAAAAAAAAAGTCACACGCATACAATTACTTCTGCGAATGTTAAATTTTCAAGTCCAGATAGTATGTGGTTCAGGTTTTCAGAACACTGATTTTTTTTCAAATGCAGATTATGAGCAAATCTATGAAAAATGCATATAAACACACACATACATACATTATATAAACAAAATAAATGGAAACGAATATTCACAAGAACAGTTAGATTTTAATGGAATATATACAAGTTTTCCACATAATCTCACTCGAAGGAGTAGATTAAAATGACGCACGATACTCAATGCCAAAATGGCAAACTCCTGACTTTATTATATTTCATATAATAAAGCCAAGGGGTTCATCTGACCGGCCCCGACTGCCAGTTTTTTACGCGCTATTGCACGCAGTCATCATGCAACCAGTCCCTCTTTATATACATTTTTAAGTGTGTCTGAAGTATTATTAAGTTCAATATTAGTTTTCAATATTCGTCGAATTCAGTTTTTGATTCTAATCAATGCTAATTTAGGTTTGACTCATTCTGTGATCCAAGTGTTGACATAGAAAAGTAAATAATACCAGAGTGTGTGTGTGTGTGTGGGGGGTATAATGTGATTTTTTTTAGCCATAGTACCGTACTGAGTATTTACACAAAGGCATTTGAGGGGTGAAGAACGACTTGAAATAATAGAAAAACTCGATCTGCACGGCAAAATTCAAGTAATTTGTAACTGTCGACAAACAGCCTGCATACCGATAGAGAACGCTTTTAGCAAATACACAAACCTAGAATAAGGAGTAAGACAAGGATGCATTTCCTTACCAGATAATTTAAACTATACGAGTTGATCCTAAGAGTACGAGGAAACCTACCAAGATTTAGTATTGACTGGCAAAAGCTTAACAGCAGAAGGTGAAACATTGCAGAATCAGAAATGAAATTGAAAGAACTATGAAACAAGGTAGTAAAGGAATAAAAACTGTTAACTTTAGGAATGTATAGTTGTCAGCAAATGAGACGACTCAAGATGTTAGCAACAAAGTGGGGACGTCAAAATCCATCAAGTAGAGAAATTATCTGGGTAGTTTAGTAATAGATGAGGGCAAGTAAAACAGAAATCCAAAATCGCATAGAAATAGCGAAATATGCCTTCGAGAATCTAAGCAAAATATTACGATATAGGAAAATAATTTTGGAAATAAAATAAGGAGTACTGAACTGCTATGCTATATCTATCTTCTAATATGGCAGTGAATGTTGGACAATTTCCTTACGTAATTGACTTGAAGCGACAGAAATGTAGTTCAACTAATAATACCATGGATATGACATGAGAAATGAGTCTTAAAGAAAGTAGGAAATCCAAGGATATTTATACAGAATGAGTCAGCTGAAAATTCTAGGATACAATAAGAGAAGAGGGTCTTGAGAATTTAAAACTCACAGGAAAATGAGAAAGCAGAGCGTAATATACATAAGGGGTTTGAGTGAATGGAAGTCAGAAGAAGGATAAAGAGGGAGACAGAAAAGAAAGGACTTTGTGGAGAGCCATGATTTTCTATTTCCTGTAAGAACACTCCACATAGTAAATACAATGCTGGGACAACGGAAGATTAGCGACTGGTCTGTACTTTCTTTGCAGAAGAAGAAAGGGTCATCGATTCAGTTGAATTTTCTTATACAGTCCGAGCTCTTTAATTCAGCACCTTTGGGACCAATATGCTGGATGAAATAAATACCCGCTAAAAATCCCTATGTAAACATAGTCTTGCCAGCTCATTCCACGTATATATTGCTGTGTTATCAAAATTAGAACAAAGCCTAAAATAGGAAATAAAACAAATCATTAATGCTTCCAAACAAAGATTTTATTGTCAAATGCAATACAAAGGCTAAAAGAGTTCTCAAAATAATATATTTTAAATATGTAAATCTGCAGCTGTATATATAAGATATGAGCAAGACCGTATCACCAAAACACTCTGCTGATGTCGGCTGCTGTGGCAGGTTGTAAACAACATGTGGCGTTGCTCTCGTAGCCGCTCAGTAAACTAATGATGACTGATTTTTAAAGATCATGGAATACCGGATTTAAGGGATCGGACTGTATATGCGAGAAAGGCAGAGGGAGAAATATGTTATATAAACTGTATATATCAGAGTAATGGCAGGTAATTGAATGCCAAAAAAAGACTTCAGGTAAAGTCTCTTTGAAGGACGAAACTCTTTAGAAAGATTTATAACAACAAATGAAACTGTCACTTATCTCCCCCTACTTTACTCGTCAGGAGAGGGGGCTTGATAATAAAACTTTATCGTGACGGTACCTGACGAATAACTGAAATCTCCATGAAACTCAAAATAGAGATAGATAAGTGAACATTAAATTTAATTTAATTTATGACTTATATATAAAACTGTCTTGCTTAATTTTTAATTTTCTTCGGGAAAAATTTGTAGTTTATCCTTAAAATCCTTAGTGCTTTGTATCTCATCGTTCACGTCGTTTTACTTTGTACGACGATTAAGCAGCGTGAATCAGAAACAAAGACATCGCTTCCGTCTGATATAAACAGCGCCTTTATCAATTTGACCACGGAATCCAAACAGTTATAGGAGATTAAATCTCGTCACATCGCTCCATCATTTCGCATAGGAATTTATACCGTGTTGATTACTATCACGTAATAGAAGTTATAAAGTTTTACTTAATATTTCGATTGGGCGTTTTCATAATGTTTGAATTATTATTATTTTTTTTTTACTAAACGTTACCAATTCAAAGCCAAAGAGCCACTCCAGGTAGATGGCTACTGAGTTGTTGTACAGATAGAAGAGGAGGAAGTGCAGATTATGAGGATATGTAGGATAGATAACAGCTGGCCCTAAACTTGAAGAGGTTAAGATTGTAGCCATTCAACATAGAGGGCTATTGAATGAGGTTGTTGCATGAACATAAGAGGAGAAGGTAAGAAGTGCAGCAGATTAGGAGGATATGTAGGATAGATAACGGCTAACCCTAAACTTGATGAGGTAAAGATTGTAGTGATTGGGGAAGCATCTTTAGGAAGTCTGTTTCACAAAGTAACGGTTCGCTTGAAGCTGTCTGAATGAAACTTTTTTTCTTAGCATTGGAATACGAAAGGAATGAGTGTGATTCGACCCTTTGTATGTGGCATGGTTAGTAAAAAGTAACGGGCTGAACTGGTGGACCTAAAAAGTCTAGCTCGTCTGAACATGAAAATAACGATAGCGAATCAAGAAGTTTAGTAACGTTTCGTCTGTGGGAAATGAGTTGTAAGGTCGAAAATAATTAATCTGTAGGGATATCATTATTATTAATATAAATAAATAAAAATAATATAAAATAACAATAATGACAATTTTAAATAAAATAAAACAATAATATTTAAACCTTGTTTAAAATAAATTTAAAAAAAATAAAAATAATAAAATTTCTTCCAGCATGCAACAAAAAGTGTTCCGGCCGGAAATACGGACATCCCGCCAAAAGACGTTATATCCACTCTCTTCGCCAAGGGTCCTCGGGCAGGCAATGCGTGTGTAACTTCTCTCTGTGATATGGTTTGTAATACTACGGAGTAAATTTCTCCCTTTTCTAACATGTACCATAACACAACTGTAACGCAAAAATACACAAATTGTATGAAATTAACATACAATTTGCCATGCTTTTCCTGTTATAGTGTACGTTTATTTTCCTGTTTTTATCTTCGTGAACACAACCCTAATTTCTACGACTGTGATGTACGTGAATACCCGACAAATGGCAAAAGGCCGAGTTAACGCTTTTGAACTCTATCAAGGCTGAAAATGATGATTACGCAGCTTCAGCCCAGACATGGCAGTTATACTCTAATTTGGGTCTAATCTTTAGTTTTTTTTATTGGTTCCTTTTTAGAGCAACGCTCAGATTTCTGGCTTAAGGGAACTTCAGTTTCAATGAGCATAATAGATTCTGTAGTGAAAAGTTTGGTAGTATTACTTCTTTTTACCCCAATAAAAAAAATATGTGCGCTCTCATTTATTTATTAACTTCAGTTTGCTCCAGTTTCATTATTTAGTTTTTTTTTCCTTTTAATATTTATTTTCATTATATTTTTTGTTTTGTTTCATTGGGAAGTTCGTTTTAATTTTTCAGGTGTTGTGATGTTTCCTGGTGAATTTCATCAATAATTAATAGGATAAAATATCAAGAAAATGAATATTTATAAATCAAGAAGTTTTGGTTAATATTTTTTCTTCCTTTATGTGGTCAACAAAAAAAAATGTTGATGTAGTGAGACGAAGCATAAATAAAATCCAAGCGAGTCTTAACTGTTGTGAGGGAAACGTAATCGATTTCGGGGAAGAAAAACTGTGTGGTGGTACAGAAATATCATACTCTGTCCAAAGGGGAAAAAATAAACACATTTAAATAATTCTAATTAAATAAAAACAAAATAGGAACAACGAAAATAAACAAAATGTATGCAAATCTTAAAACAAATACTCCAATGTCCTTTAACCGGAAACGGTCGTTACGAACACGAAAGACGCATGCTTGTTAAATTATGATTGATTTTATTTTATTTTATTTTATTTATTTATTTTGCTTTACTTGCTGCCATTGATGTCTTTCGTATCCTTTGAATTATTGTTCCTGATCAACAGAGGAATGAGAAATACACGGTCTAAATGATCATTATATGAGCATCCTCCCTCCTTCTCGTGTCCCGTCATAGTTCTGTTTTGTTTTCTTCGAGTCAGTCTTCATTTCATAACGCTTCGTGTCACCCTATCAAAGAGTTGTTGGTCTGCTAAAGTTGATAGCAGTCTCTTCTGTGTTCATCAACCTCAAATCGTCTATAGAAAAAAAAAATCAATATCTCGTTAATCGTTACACTCAATAGGCAGCAATATCTTGACAAATGTTTAGATTTATTTACTAATCTGAGCTTAGTCTGACACAAGGTAAAGTGAATTCAAGTTTAATAGCTATTTGGAAGGTCGTTTATATTAACTGTGAGTTACCTAACAAAATTCAGTAAAAATTTAAAACATTTCAAAAGAAAAATTAAACGCATACATGCATTAACCGTAAAATAACCACGATAAATATACATCTCTCTCGTATGAATAAAGACAAAAAGAAAATTTATCTTAGCCGACGGGTGTCGTCCTCCAATAGACTTTGCAAAATGTAAGGATTTTATTTTGCAACAAGTATTTATAAAAAAAAGTAAAAATGTTAGTTTTTCAATATTTTTGAATTTAAGAAACGCTCATAAACATTGATCAGACTAACTGAAAAGTCTACATAAATTATGGATGATGTTAAATGATGCAATTTAATGTCTAATAAACAAAAGTGAGTAAATGATGCTGATTTTTTAAAATTGTGTTTCTTGTGTAAATAATGTCAATATTATTTTCATTTGGGATTAATTTATGAATTATATATTTTAAATAATAGAATGTTAGGAATTGAACCGTTTGCATTTATATTTTTTAACATATTTATAGTCATGTACATTAGCTTGGGAAATGAGTACTTCTTTGAGGAACGGTAATAACTGAAAAAATATAAGGGGGCCCAGATTTATATTGTAATAAGATTCAATAGTAGCACTCGTGAGAATTTCTGTCTAAGTAAGTTATTTTCTCTTTTAATAAGTGTGGCATTCATTAGATCAAAGTTGTAATTGGATTAATTTCTATGTATGAATAATGCATTTGAGGACGAAACTCATCGGCTAAGATAAGATTTTGTTTTTATTCATATTGTCCTTTTACAGATATATTTTTAGTTATATCTGAAATTTTATACACACTCTCACACATATATAATATATATATATATATATATATATATATATATATATATTAAAGTAAAAAGAAAGAACCGTAAAATATATAATCCGGTGTTCTTAATGATATTTTTATTTTTACAAAAGAGTGCTCAATGTAAATTTACAGAGCATAAATATTATAAATTAACTGATTTAAAATATGGTTTCTTTTTTGAATGAGTTAATTTATTATATATATATATATATATATATATATATATATATATATATATATAATAAAAACACACACAGAGTGTATCAAAATATTTTTTACAAACTTCGGGGGCGGGTTCCTCACACCAAAACAAAGATATATGTCCATATAAACATATATCCGTAAATACTTCGTTTTTAAGCTATTAAGTTTAAAGAAGGTTTAAGGTAGATGGCATTGTGTTATCATGCAGACTAGATTACATTTGTCATTCGTGTACATTTGTGGCTAGTCTGTCTTCAACGTCTAACGTGTGTGGTAGTGAGTTAACTGTTTCGTTTAACAATGGCAGGATATTCATAGGCAGATATGATTTTTCACCTACGGCCGTGCGAATCGTAATAGACGCGAGGCTGCATGGCTGTATCAGATTGCGTTTCCAGACTGAAGGCAATCAAATCATCCAACCTTTGCTGCTGTTTATCGTTGCGCTACTGAGATAGGATCCGTGGTACCACAAACTATGGATCAAGGAAGATCGAGATCCAACAGGCCGTTGGAGGCGATCCAGGTATCAAAGCCCGTTAAGTGGCCCTAGCAGGTTGTACATCTCATAGTACCACATGGAGAGTACTTCAACAACAGCTCCTGTATCCATATCATTTACAACGTGTGTAGGATCTTTCGCCCTCTGATCACTCACAACGGCAGAACCTTTGCCGATGGTTTATTGCCCAAACTGCCGATCCGTTGTTTGTCTCTTCAGTCTTGTTTACGGATGCGGCAACATTTGAAAGAGATGGAATAACAAATTTACGCAACCTAAATTTGTGGGTGGATCGGAATCCTCATGGTACAATACAGGCTAGACACCAGCATCAGTTTACGATTAATGCGTGGGCTGGAATTCTAGGTGACTGTCTGCTAGGTTTATCTGTTCTCCCAGCACATCTTACACAAGCTGTCTACAGGAACTTTATTTCGAGCACATTTTCAAATCTGCTAGAAGATGTATCCCTTCTAATACGAAGGCACACACACTCTCTCTCTCTATCTCTCTCTCTCTCTCTATATATATATATATATATATACATACACTTTACAATCTTAATTGTAAAGAAAATTTGCTCTGTTTAATGAAAATAAACATTGAGCGCTCTTTTGTGAGCCAAGTTTTAACATATTTCAAATTCTGTGTTGTGTTTATAGGACTCGCCTGGATTATACCAACGGATTACTACTTATATAGTTCAAACAAAACAATAGATTGTTAATACTAATGTTGACCCAAAACAAGACCCAAGAGCCACTCAATATAGGTGTGTGGTGTTGTATGAGCGTAAGAAAACGTAAGACGTAAAATCAATAGGGTTATGCAGGAAATATAACGGTTCCACAAATCAGCAGCTCGTTGGAAGAAGCTGTCCGAATGGAACTTCTTACTATTGGAATACAAAGAGAATTGGGATCATTCACACTTATGTTCGTTGTATTATGATTCCCAGTTGTAAAGGTCAGTGGTAGTGGGACTAAGAAATGTCAGTTATGTGTGATACACGCTGAGGCGATCATGTATCTTTCGATACATGACTGACGAAGTAGATTTTTTTTCCCTGCAGTCGGTTGCCATTTCTTTCTGCAGTAGACCAGTTGCCATCCAAGGCTATAGAACCCGGTCTGTGCTGCTATTTACCTATAGCTGAGGGGAAAGAAGAGGATTCATACCTTTCCGAAGGATATTATTAACACGTAAGTGAATGCAATGGATTCGACTGGAATTAGAACTCAGCTCTCTGAGTCCTCAATCTGAGCCGCTATCCATTACTCCACCGTGCCTCCTAAGGAACGTAGCTTGTCAGAACACATGCAATAGAAATAGCGATCAGTGCGAGGGTCGCGCCATTTCCTCTGTGGGTTGCAGTGTGGAAGATAATTACACACAAGGCTGTATCGTCTCGCTTTAAGTAGCAATTGAGGACCGAGTAGCTCCAGTCCAGATAATGGTAGCAATACTGCATTTTTAGCCTGTTCTGACTCTTGTAAAGATAGATTATAACAGGGGGAGTCAGATACTGTGGAGTGGTACAATGAACCAACCACTTTCCCAGCATCTTTAGATCAAAAATACGTGTTTCACTTTGAAGTCTGGGGAGAGCTTGAGTCCCAATAAACAATCAAGGAACTTCAATATAAAATTCGAATATATTTTCGGTAATCGCCATTAGGATGATCTCAAATTTTTCTGAAATGTTAGTATGTTATAACGACCCATAATAAGTTAAAAACCCTAAAAGTCTCGCTTCCTTAAAAACTTGGTTCAGAAGTTACGATCTCTTGAAATTTGGTGTCCATATTTGCTGATTTAAAAATCGAACGATTTCCAAAATTTGGTACTTCATAAGTTTGTAGTCTAAGAAGAGACCAAATAGATATTTAGTAGTCCTATTTTCCAATATATTGAGAAAAAAAACACTCCTGCTTTTATTTCATTTTTATTTTCTATAGTTATAGACTGCTAAAAATGCGGAAAATTGCTTTTTTGAGGTTTTTGGTGTGTGTTTTGCTACCCATATAAGCTGCAACACTAATAATAGAATAAAAAATAATGTTGATTATAATCATCTGATGACGTACTTTGTGAAAAACATCTGTTTTACAAGAGTTAAATGATTCCTATTTGACGAAAGTTTGCGCTCCAACCTCGAAAAATATCAAAGGCCTCTTTTGAAAGCTTAGCAAGTAACGGAGACATTTGAATTCAAGCTTTATAATTTTCTCAATTATAAAGCCATCCCTTATGTTTCACTCATAAAAAAAATTCAAAAAATCATATCTGATACTAATTTAGCAACCACGCCATCAAAAATTATGCACTCGGAGAAAGATTTTATTTTGACCCATAGAATCTATGATACAATGAATTTAATATATTCTTACTTTTAGAATACTGAGTTTCAACTGTCTGACTAATTTTGAAGTCATTCAAGTTCTAGCTGAAGCCCCCGCCAAAATTTGGTGTAAGCTCCAATATAAAAATTGGAGCAAGCTCAACTCCATGCTTCATTTTATACGACTCCATCTCTTACTCTTTAAGTAGGATTTTTTAATTTATTTGTGATACATATTTACCTAATATGCTAAAAAAAATTAATGTTTCTTAATATTAGTGGGAATTTTTAAGTTAGTTCCGATGTTTTTGTTAAGCTGAATTTTTTTAATTTTCTGCGTATTGTTTTCAATATTAGATATCATAATTGAAAGATTTATTTTTAAAAATGGAGCCGATTCCTATCCAGCGTCATCTACAGGGTAGTCCGAAAGTTTTGTCATCGACTTTATATTAGATGGCTGACACGAGCTCCTACAATTTGATAGAGAGGTAGGGGTGACAAGACATTTGGACCACATTGTCTATAAAAGGGAGACCTTCTTGTCTTTGACAAAATTCAGGCTGTCAAAATTAATTTTTAAATATTTCTTCAGATATTAATTCGGCGAAAAATACCTCCGGAAATAGCTTATACTCCTTGCTATAGCATGTAATAAATCTTCGAAAAAAATTAGAAGTATCTAAAAACATTAATCTTATTTAATTAAAAAAAAAAATTATTCTAAAGCAAAAAATGGCTGACTCTGTTACGTTCAGGTGTACTGAGACAAAACACGCTGCTGTTTTCAAGATTAGAACTTACCTGCTTCATTTAAGATCAGTGTTCTTCCAAATATTGTTCACTTGCCTTCGCTCTGGTCAACTATAAATTCTTCTTTTTGGGAACGCAACCTCTCAACGCTCAGTTAGCTCTGCTTATTACTGCTCTTTACTTAAGTCTTCAGACATCATTAGTGCAATAACCTTTACGGCAAATCAGACAAACAGTCGGTGAGTGAAGGTCGATTTTGGCAATTTATCTTGCAAAACGGCAGAAACGAGCGATGTTGGGCCATGACAGGAACTGGTCGAGAAGTGCGTTAAAGGGTTAAGTGCTGTCAATGCAGGTGGGCGTATTAGTGACTACAGATGGGAAGTGACGTTGATGAAGGTGCTTTTGATATGGCCGAAGTTGTCAGGTGAACAAGCCAATTGTTAGATACAACCGGGCTGGAGAATTTTGCCAGATGCATGTGCACTCGTCATTTATGAAAGGAGCGATCTTCGAGTTTAAGGGTTAAAGCATGATAAAGGAGATGGGGGAGTTAGAGGGAAGGATGGTGGAGGCGACAGAAAGAAATAGAAGTTGGAAGGAATAAAGGTCTGGAGAAAGAAATGAAAAATACGAGAAGAGAGAGTAAAAGGTGGAAAGTTCAGTGAGGCTGAGAATGAGAGAAAGTAATGGGATGCTTGAAAAGAGACAAGGGTGTGGGGGGGTCAATAAAGTGGGAGAGAGGAGGTACTGAGGGTCCATAAAAGAAGACAGAGGAATGGAGAATTCAATCATGGTTGTGTGAAAAAGAGAAGGGTTTAAAAAGAGTGCGAGCGAGAGAATGGAGGGTCGCAGACCGAAGAGAGATAGGGGTGAGGGAATGGAGGATCCTAGAATGGGGAGAGAGAGAGACAGAGGTGAGGAAATGGAAGACCCACGCGGAGAGATGGGAGGAGGAAATGGAGCGTCCGAGAACGTGGGGAGAGAGAGAGATAAGTGAGGAAATGGAGGAACCTAGAACGAAAAGAGATAGGTGGTGGGGGGGAGTAGAGGGTCCGAGAACGGGGAGAAATAGGAGGTAAGGAAATGGAGGGTCCAAGAACGGGGAGGAAGAGGAATGGTCCCAGATTGCAGGAAGGAAAGATAGAATAATGGAAGGTGAATGTAATGTGAAAAGGAACAAAAAAAAAGAAAAGAGAAAAGCAACAATACACTCAAAGGCTGATGTTTTGATTCATCAGCCTTTCTTTATCGGCCATGTCGTGTGATAAAGAACTTTTATCGAACATTCATAGTCTTGCTATTCATATATACGCCAGCCTAACTGAATGTAATGGTTTTCTTTTCACGACGTTACCGATAATGTAATCGCTTCACAAAAAGTAAGATCCAAAAATAAAGGAACACTTCCAAAATGTATTTCTCGTTCTCTTAGAAAAATAAATAAATAAATAAAATGAATTTAAGAAATCTGCAAAAAACTGTTTTTGTTTTCTTAATATTGTTTTCTTAATATTTTTATTTGACTTAAGTTTTTTAAATTAAATTTTTTCCATTTTATAAATATTTTTCATTTCATAAACATTTGTAAAATCTTTTATTTGATTTTTTTTTTTTTTTTTTTTTATAATATTAATATTGATATCATTACTCTTTGCTTTTTCCTTTCGTTGCTTTTAATAAATTTCAATTTTTTTCCCCAATTTTTACATTTTGGGCAAATCCGTTCACTAATTTTGAAAATTCATTACTGCTTTTTATGTTTTCGGAATAATTTATTCTGTAGGGAGTTCGAGCGTTATTTTAATTTTTAAAAAAATCATGAAATGTTATAATTTTGATGTTATTACACTTGAAGAAATATGGTCTCCCAATCTTTCATCGATCTTTGAAATATAAATGTTTATTGTACCTGCTGCCTACTATAAGCATTTCTGATTAGCAGAATAACCCTGAGTCCCCCTAATGTGAAGGTCAAACTTGACATTTAGAAATTTTTTTTGTTTAATGATATGATCCACCTAACTCGAGAATATATATATATATATATATATATATATATATATATATATATATATATATATATATATAATTTTTTATTTAGTTGTTTCAGCACGTTTACATTTTTTCCGTTTGGTGGGAGTGCAAAAATTGTCCATTGTCTTCCACTTGGTCGGAGTATGAGAGTGCAAAAATTGTCCGTATTGGCACAATGGAAATTTTTTGCACTCCCTTACTCCCATTGTTTATTAACAATATATTTATTTAGTTTCGCTTACCGGCCTGAATTTTAGAGAGATCTTATTAAAGAAAATTTATTGGAGAAAAATCCTGCCATAGTGTAAATGTTTCTTTTATAAGATTTCTCTAACATTCAGGCCGGTAGACGAAAATAAGTAAATATACTGTTTAATATAGGTACCCCCCACTCAAAAAAAAACAAAAACAAAAAAAAACATAAAACGCGTTCCCTATGGTTTAAAATGAATCTTTCTTGAAGTTTTTATTTTAGTTTTAATAGATTAAATTTTCTATTTTCAATAAGCAAAATACTTTGCTGTATTTCAAAAGCTAATTTAAATTGACTAGAAGATTTTTTTTGTTTCTTTTGCTGATTATCGCCCTTTTTAGTCGTCTTTTATCGCAATGTATTTCTCTTTACTAAAAAAAATCTTCTAAAAATAAAATATACTTTTCTGAAACTTTATTTGAGGAATATTAGATTTAAAGTATAATTGAAACAACAATTATTTACTTTAACTTTAAAATATCGGAAAAATGAATTTTTTAAACCAACAGTAGCAGTTTATTTAAGGTGTTGGCTGGTTTGACAGCTTGATATTTAATTTATCTAATGTTGTTCTGTGAGGGCTTTAAGCGTTAATAAAGTAATTGAATTAACGCGAGCGCCTTCAATATATAATTTTTAAATACTCAGTAATCTTAAAAATTTAAGAGAATATTCTCCGTCACCTAATGTTTTATTGAATTTGAAATATTTTTGACTGTAAATTTACTTTAGTTAACGCTCTTTTCTGATAATGTCGTGTGTGATCGACCGTATAATAAAAAATCGGCTCGTACAGACATACATATTTTTTTTTAAATTCAAAATTCTTTTAAATATATTGGTGCGTGATGATTTTTACTAAGCTTTTCAATTTATGATTAGTAAATATAGTTTTTCTTAATAAGAATATCGCCTAACACGTAAAGAAAATTAAAAAAAAACTGAGATTTTATAAATTGAAACTAAGACTTCATAAATTATTCTAATTAAAATTTTTAAAAAAACAATTTTTGTAAAAATTCATTATTCATCGTAATTTTTTTTTTCCTTAAGACAATAATGTTCATAATATATCTTATTCATAAAACAAATAAGTTTTTCTAATTAAATAATGTCTTAGTTTGATTGCATTTTATTTTACGATTCGGAGCATATTTTCAGTAAATGTGCTACTACAGTAAAACCCGGATATAAGAGATATTTCATCTGGTTCCAAATTAGAGCCATACTTACCTAAACAAAATAGACCAAACCCGGATATAAGAGAAACCCGGATATAAGATAAACCAGGATATAAGATACTTCTTCTCCGGTACCGACAACTCTCTTATATCCGGATTACACTGTATTTTAAAATGAAATTTATGATTTACATTCTGCAAGGAGTCCGGATTTAAACTAATATAAATATGAAGTGGGACAAAATTTAATTTCTCGAAATTTCATTAAATAAATAAGATTTTTTAAAAAAAAAATTTCTACCCAGATTTTCTAGCAAAAAATTTCTAAAATAATTTCATTCATTTGTGAATAAGTCCTGAGAGTTTCATTAAAATCCGACAATTATTTGATTTTTGCAAGAGTTTCCAGATCAATGAGTTTTTACCGGAAAAAAGGATGCTAAATTTCATAATACTAAATATTGCTGTGCGGGCTAAATAAAGATGTTTAACAAAATTTCAAATGTGCTATAAAGGATTAAGAAATTTGATAAAATATTAAAAAAATATATTTTGGTCTTCCCTCTTAATAAGAAACATTTAATGCTGAAACATTGTTTTTATCAAGTTTGGAGCCTTTTTTATTATTTTTATCTTCTTTTTTCAGTGATTTATTGAAGGTACCTAGTTTAATAAATAAACGGAGCGTCTACTCGAGTATGAGTATCCATAAAAATAACGTTTAAAGTGAGATTATATATATATATATATATATATATATATATATATATATATATATATATATATATATATATATATATATATATATGTGGGGGGGGGTGATTACTTCAAACATTAGTTTTAGTGGATACACGTGTTTGAAATAGACGGCCCAAGCGGTCTAAGGCACGGTGGTTTCTTCTACAAAGGTTCGCAGGTTTTGAACCCTACCGGAGAGCACTTTTTTTTTTCATTAAGATTTCTCGAGAGCACAGGTTAATAAATGCAATAGACACCGTTTAAAATAAAAACAGGGCATCTATTTCAAATACGTGTATCCGCTAAAAGTAAGTTTTGAATTAATAATAAGGTCAGGTTAAGAATAATTTCAGTAACTCTTTAGAAATGAGTTTTGTTTACGATCCAGATTCGAAACTAAGCAGATATGGGACTTCGAGAAAAGTAATCTGAACGAGGAAATGTTTTTTTCTCTCTTAAAAGTTAAAATGGAGCCTTTTCGGGCTGTTTCTTCTCTGTGGCCGAGCGGTGTAAGGTACACCGGATCACACAGTGGTTTCTAACTTAGAACCCTGCACATTTTCTTTATTAACATTTCTCGAGTGCGCATGTGTGTTGCGTGATGGCTCGTCAATTGATATATTGTATTATCGTAACGGTTATTGGGCAACGGTTATATTTCAAATGATTGTAAAACGTTATTTTTACTTATTGTATAGTGTTTTAACTTATTTATTATTGATTAATTAGGGTATTTTATATTTACGCATTTAATTATTTGTTGTTGATTATATTTACTTAGTTGTCGTTATGCGCATATTTGTTTATTATTTACTTAATTTAATTTTAATCATTATTTTTTTTCCTTTTGATGGGTTAGTGATATATTTGTTTCTTTAAAGTATTGGATTCGGCTAAAGTGCATTACATTATCTGCGTTGCATACAGTGCATATATTTGCATTTTTCTTGGTGATGTTTTACATGGTAGTCGCTTTTACTTTTCGATTTAAAAGCAACGTAGTAAAAATTTATTTTTGTATCTTCATTTTGAGATAAGTTCTGATCGTTTATTTATTAATTTTTGTTCGTCTAGGTAGGCGATTATAGTTATTTTCTCCTCAAGACAAAATTTACATCTTTTGGATTTATTGTTTGTAGGTTGATACTTTTTTTCCTTATATCAGGCTGGTTGTTGCTGGAGTTTGTTTTTTTAAACAATGTGAAAAACGAAAAATCTTAAAACAACTGAATGTATAAAAAATACATTGAAATTAGTCAAATTTAATTTAAAAAAACGACACAGTTGAAGTGTAAAAAGAAAATGAATATATAAATAAAAACTGAGTGGATTATTAGTAAAAACTCATCTCAACTACGATAATGCTAAAATATTATTTTTAAATCCAGCCTTCATATGCTTAGTATGAATAACATTTTGATTTGCCAATGTAGATTTGATTAAAATAGAATCCATTTTCCTGATAACACTGATGAGCCAAACAGATCAAAAAATGTGTTTTCCATGTTGTCTTGTATATCTACCATTCCGTTCTTGTTCTCATCCAAATTTAAATCGCCTCGATGTGTGAAGTTCACTGAAGGCTCTTAAGCGGACATTGGCATTTTTTTGGAACATTACCAAAAGTCAAACTTCACAAATATGGGCACCATCTCCCGCAAGACCAACTAGAAGTTTGATAATTTACAACACACGTATACATGCACATCATTCCAAACTTACTCCCATTACCATATTCAGGAATTAAACACATGGATACTACCAGGCACACGCATATACCCAATATTAGTGAATTTGTAGGTCTGATGAATTGGATCGTGATTACGATCCCAATATAATAAATTATAACCATGGAATATTAGTGTTTGATATATATATATAATATATATATATATATATATATATATATATAGAATGTTTTCATTAAGACGTCTCATTGAATATGGTGGAGTAACGGCTTGGATTGAGGAATCGGTGTGCCGAGTTCGAATTCCAGTCGAATCCATTACATTCACTTACGTGCTAGTACCCCTGGGAAAGATATGAATCTTCTTCTCCCCCCACCCCAGCTATGGGTAAATAGAGTACCAGACCGGGTTTTATAGGCCTGGATGGCAACTGGTCTACTGCAGAAAGAAATCTGTCTCGCCAGTCATGTATCAGAACATACATGAACGCCTAAGCGTGTACCGCGCATAGCACAGAACTGACTGACTCACTGAATAATTTAGACAAAATTTGCCGATATATTTTCAGTTGGGTCCTCTCATATTCACGGTAAGCTTCTTGGTATCCTTATTAAAGGGAAAGTGAAAATTACTGTGTTTATATATATATATATATATATATATATATATATATATATATATATATATACATACAGTGTAACTCCGATATAAGAGAGTTGTCAGGACCGGAGAAGAAGCCTCTTATATCCGGGTCTGGTCTATTATATATACAGTGTAACCCGGATATAAGAGAGATTTTATCTGGTCCCAAATTAGTCATACTTACCTAAACAAAATATGCCAAACCCGGATATAAGAGACTTCTTCTCCGGTCCCGACAACTCTCTTATATCCGGGTTACACTGTACATTAACACAGGCTCTAATTTGGGACCAGAGAAAATCTCTCTTATATCCGGGTTTATCTTATATCCGGGTCTCACTGTATATATATATATATATATATATATTCTTTGGTTTCTACTTGTCGCATCTTCTGCCATCATTTTACAAACTCTCGAAATGCTTCTTTGGAAATTTTCGATCATTGCATGTTTAAAAATTTTCTAAATCTGGAGTGCTCAAGGAAAATTGAATATTTTAAATACTTCTTCCCGTCTTCATTTTTCTTCACCCCAGTGCCGATTTGAAACCTCCCCTCTTTTAGTAAACTACCAAAACCGTTGTTAACGTTTCACAGAGGCAGCTAACAAAGAAAAAGAAAAAAATATCCATATTTATGGTTTGAAAATATATTTCTTATGTCAAAATAATTAAATTTAATCTGTCGATTTATTAGAATAAAAATGAAAATTTTAATTAAGTATTTAACATTATTCCAAGGATGAAATTTGAGACAAAAACACGAGACAGTAAATGGCTTCCCCCCCACTATTTCACACTTCTTTTTCTATTTCTTCCCACTCTCTCTTTCTCCTTCGCTCCCTTTTTCTTTCTCTGTTTTTCCTGATTCATGCAAACAGAATATTTGTCCCCCCCCCCTTCGTTAGTTCGCACAAACGTTACGCTCTTCCAATAATTCACAAATAATGGACTATTCCGTATTGATTGCATAGAAAGAGGGGGAAAGACACTACTTGTTTTCAGTGAGAAAATTAAAGAAAGAAGGGGAGATAGAAGCGGGAAGAGAATCCGATTATGCTGAGAAGAACAACTACTACACTTTGATCCGAGAAGCGTTGACGAATGCGATAAATACGCGCAGTATCGAACGACGGAACCGAGTAAAGACAATCGCCAAAAATCCAGCTATCATAAATTAAATAACATTATCACCTGAATTATTTTAAAACTATTATTTAGAGAAATGTTCTTAAGGCGGGATTTGGCTAGTTATATATAAATGAATATGGATAAAAACCGGACGACAGACAGATCTGACTGGGTCCGAATCACGACCCAAAATTGGAATATTTTAAAATCCTCCCCAGTTTTTTTTGCTGTATAAAGGGTGGTAGTTCTAGAACTTTTCAGCGCTCCTGGCAACATAGATATTTATATCAGAATAGACTGAAATGGATGAACCAGATATGTATATAATAAAATGAAATAGATATGAACTGACTGAGATTTAAAAAAAAAAAAAAAAAAAGCAGTAGTGGGGTGGGACGGGGGAGTTAAGCACAGCATCTGCTGATCAAATTGCCAATTTGTTCCAGCGACTGATCCTGTGTGTCTGCCCCAAATGGTCTGTCCAGGGATATGCATTTGAAGTTCAAAAATCGATCTTGTACTGTGTTTGAGGGAGATAAACAGTTGGGTGAAGTTTCGGGTCAGAGCAGGAGGAGGAAAGCGTAAGTCCTTGCGAAAAAATAATCTATATGATCGATTAGGTGGAATCAGTTTTCGCATCAGGATCTGATCTTTGTGGTTGTGACGGTACGGGGTTAGAGGCAAGAGCAGGTTTAGACGCCGGGGACAATGGGCTGTGGGTGGGAACAGAGCGATTAGTTCCCAAGATGGGAAGTTTGAATGTGGTAGTTGGAGAGAGCTACCAGTGATCACCTGCATGATTACTGCCGTCCACACAAGGCAACAGACGGTCATTGTCGACTCTTAACTCGGATAGACGACGCCCGTTTTAAAGAAAACGGATAATAGACTTCCGCTTCGCCCCAATCTCACACGCAAGTTACAAAATGCTGTTAAAACTCAAATTTAAAAAGAAAGACAATATAAAATCTAGTCAACAGATTTAAGCAAAGTTATACAACATTATTAATATTTCTGAAGTGAAGGTACGTCTAGAAAAAAAGCGATACCTAAAGTTTAAAATTAATTTTAGAAATTAAAAATCATTCTTGAAGCTTTTATTTTCGTTTTAATTCCAAGCTAATAGATGAAACTTAATATTTCCAATAACTAAAATACTTTTTTGTATTTCAAACTGAATTTACATTGATTTGAATGATTTGTTATTATCAGTAAAATCGTCCATATTGACAAATCTGTCAATACAACATAATTCTATTTATTTAAAAAAGAAATTATTGAAAACATTTAGCAGATTTAAAGTTGAATTAATCTGAATTGAAAACAAATATCACATTTAGTATAAAATATCTCAGAAAAATATTTTTTTGACATGGATGGTTTTTATGAGATGTCGATACATTTATCGAAAGCCTGATGTTTGGAAAATTTATCTGAGGAGATAATGGACATAAAATTACATGACGAATACAATGTAAAAGGCTTCTTTTATTTTTAACAACCCAATAATCATAAAAAAAAAAATTTTATTGAATTTTACGTAGTTTGTCTTTATAGTCTTACTTTAGAAGAGATTTGTTGTGTGGAAATAGAAATACAGTGTAACCCGGATATAAGAGAAACCCGGATATAAGTGCGATTTTTTTTTCTGGTCCCAAATTAGAGCCTGTGTTAATAAAACAAAATAGACAAAACCCGGATATAAGAGACTTCTCCGGTCCCGACAACTCTCTTATATCCGGGTTACACTGTATATCAATAAATTTTAAATTTGATATAGTTACCGATCTTATTTTCTGATAATGTTGTGTATGGACGTCCGCATTTGTAAAAATTGGCAAGTAACTAAAATAGGCAAGTTCACACACACACATTTGAAAATTCATTTTAACAGCGAGTCGCTAAATTGTTTTTCCATTTGTGATTAGTAAATACAGTTTTTAATTAATCACTTTACCCCTACAAATTAATACAAAATTTTAATATTTAAAAGTTCATACATTATTATAATTAAATTTAAAAAGAAAATGAAAACAACTATTGTAAAATTCATTATTCATCGAAAAAAACATTTTTGCAAAACAGCATCGTCCATAATATATTCTATTCATAAAAACAATTAAAGGCATTTCTAATTGAATAATATCTTAGTTTTATTGCATTTTTATTTTACAATTTAGAGCAGATTTTCTGTAACTTGAAGTTCCTGCATGACAAAAAGAAAAAAATGGTTGAATTTCACCGAGAACTTGTCCTTATAACTAATGTAATGAAAAAATGTAGACATACCACATATACTTGAGTATGGTGCAAGTTTATCAATTTTTTTTTATATATACACAAAACGTAGGCGTTCGCGAGCAGTTAATTTTTCTGGAGGGTTTCAAATTCAAGGTTCGAATGAAGCTGCCTTATATACGAGTATATACGGTAAGCCCGGTTTTACACTCTAGTCGAAAGAATACATACATTGACTCGGTTTATATCTAAGTCTTCAGGTGTGCTCCCGAATGCTGGCTTATGCTACTACTTTTTCATTTTTTTTTAGACGGTGATTACACGTTGGGTGATGTCGTCGGTGTATTCTAAGCCATACTGAATTAAGGAAAGAGTATAAACGAAAAAAAGAGGCCTAATGTTAAGAGATTTATTTGGATTCCTTTATCTAGATAGTATTTTCTGTGAGAATAAAATTGGCATTAACCTGGTAGAGAAGGAAAGGATGTTAATTTGCATTCTTTTGAAATATTAAAATTTGTCAAGATTTCTTGTTTCTGAATAGCTTGAACTGAATTTTTAAAAAAATCTCTATTTAATTTTTTTCTGTTTCCTGCTCGAAAGCTGTATTTTCTGAGCGAAACTAGCTTTCTTCTCTTTCCCCAATCAAATCTATCGCCCCAACTCCTTCCGATCCACGCGTGGTCGGTAATTGACTGCAAGCTGTTTCCACGAGGTAAGGTGCGACCTCTATGATTTCTGGATAATTTCGTTAAAAGCCGAATAGACTTCAGACTTGACTCGATCAAACGGCACATAGACCAAAGCAATTCGACGCTTAACCTCGTCCAATTCCTCGCTAATCAAATTGGACAACAAACAGTTGTCAATGGCCTCGTGTAGGCGGTTAGAAACGAACGCAGAAGACGAGTATGAAATATTTTTTTCAGCATGACGTATCTCTTTTTACGAGTTTCAAAAATAATTATCATCGGTTTTAGAAGCAAAACAATAGAATAGTCATGAGTTGTAAGTATGTTGTGGCCAAGTAAATGGTTAAAGAAATAACAAAACCAGTGTTGCAGATATATCCTATATTAAACAGTAAGTACAAGAGAAGAGTATTATACGACTAGTGAGTGTGTGTCGGTTGACGCAATGTTCAACCTATTCGATTGCTATATTTACCAGCCTCCCCACAAGGTAGAATGTGGCACAAGGCTGAGTTTAATGTGAGTCCTGTTCATTATACAGGGTGCAGCAGAAATGCCTCCCACATAAGGGTAAGATATTAGTAGCATTGGTGCCTTCCTTTAACTAATGTCTTGCCATTAGGTGGGACGTACATGTAGGAGATATTTCTGCCGCACCCTTCTAAATAGTCATAAATAGATCCCTAACTTTTTACAGAGTAATCTGGACTTCGTTTATTTACAAATGTCAAGTTTGAAACTGTGTTTACGTCACTGATATCTCTATTTTTTTTTTTTACTTTTTAATATCCTGAATTTTGAAAACTTAAATAAGGTTTTTCTTCTTTTTTTTTTTTCGAAAGCACGTGCACAGACATTTGGTGATAATAATTATTTACCTGAAATAAAGAATAAACGGATATATTCTTTTAAATTTAGGTAAATTTTTTGTTCTGTAATTCAAAATGTATATATCCGTTTGTTCTTATTTAAATATTTCGTGAAAAAAGTGTTTCGTACGCAGAAAAGTTAAGTCCAGATAACTGTAAAAAGTTGAATAAGTTTCGCACTGTATCGATATTATGAATATAGCCCTCTTTTATTTTTGTTAAATTATAGAAAATAAATATTTTCCAATTCTGACAAATGTAACTTATGAGGAATGTCAAAGGAATGTCAAAGGAATGCGAATCTTCAAAAATTATTTCCTGAAAAAGAATCTTGTGGCAAACTTCAACCTTCGTGCTCGCAAAAAATAACAGTGTATCAAAAGGACGGTTTTCACTTGACACCGCTATTATTTTATATTACCTTCATTCTCTCGGCAATGTTCATTTACAAGATTCTAAAAGAGTTCAATGCGATATTTATTCTTTACAATGCATAAAGCTTTATTATTTATCATTTTATAAAGAAATAAATTAGAAAAAGAAATCTTTTTAATCAAAAATTATTAAAAATTATAAAATTATCAAAATAGGTAAACCATCTACAATGCTGTATTTATTATTTACCATTTTATAAAAATATCAATGAATTATAAAACAAATATTTCTTCCTTTATAAATTGATAAATGATAAATATTGCATTGTATCAGTTGGTTCTAAGTTGAACAAAGCTCTAACCTTGTTAGACCTTTTTCTGTCTATCTAAGAATCTTTTGGGACCGTTCATTGCTGATGTTCCGTTAAGTTTTTATTTATTTTTACCTTTTTTCTTACGTTCCTTTTTTACTGTTTGGTAAATTTTTGATTTTTTTCCTTTTCATTTCTTTACCCTCCCCATTTTTATTTTTTACTTTATTTTGCTATTATTCTTTTATTATTTAACTTTTTGATTTTCTTTTAAGTTTTATTTTTCCCTTTTTGAATTTATATTCTCCCCGTACCCACTTTCTAGAGTTTATCTGTTTATTTTTCGTTTTTTAAATTTTCCGTCCGACTTTATTTTCCTTTGTTTATTACGTGTTACTTTGTTCTGTGTTTTTTCTTTTAACTATACGTAAAGTTCTGTGTTTTATCTGTTAACTTCTTCTGTAATATATTTGTTTGTAAATTTTGTGTTTATTTTGTGTATTCTGTCCACTTTTTTTTCTCTTTCTTTGTTTATCGTTTTGTTTTAGGTTTGACCGTTTTTTATAGGCAGCCATGTTGTAAATTGTTGCATTTATTGTTTCGTATTTAATTTATATGGCGTTTTTCTTACTTTTCCGTTTATAACTTTTCGTTTTATTGTGTAATTTGTTGTTTTCATGTCTGTCGTCTTTTAATCTTTTGTACTTTCTTCGTTTTTGTGACTGTTTTAAATTTGTTGTTTCGCGAACATTGTTCACTTGTTCTTGTCTGTCGTACGTCCATTTGTTTCGCGTTTTCTTTTTTTTCTGTTTAAATTTGTTTAATTTGTTTCGCCTTTAAGCGAACCTTGTTTCTTTGTTCGTCTATATAAATTTATTGTACGTCCTTCTGTTTTGTGTTTGTCGTTTTGTAAATTTGTAGTCTCGCTTACGGGCGAACCTTGTTTATATCGTCCTCGTCTGTCGTTTGTATTGTTATTATTAATTTTGTTGTCTCGCTGTTAAGCGAACCTTGTATATTTAATTTTACCTTTTGTAATATTGTTTACATTTTTGTCTTGTGAACCTTGTTAAGTTTATTTGTCTGTTTTTTTTTCTCGCCTATAGGCGAAACAACCATTTTTCCCCATTTATCACCCCTCCCCCTAACTTGAAAATGGGAAAGAAACAGGTACCCTCCTTTTTAATTAATAAAAAAACGGCCAGGAAACATCTATTTTCCATAAAAAAAAGACCCCCCCCTCCGATAAGGACAATCCTGAGGAATACCCAGCATTAGTTCCCGTTAATCAGGAGGCCTTCGATGCTAATGACATAACTAAAAATATGGAAGCCAATAATGGCCAAACTGGAAAAAGTATGGAGTCCAAAAATGGCCAAAATACAAAAAGTACGGTGGCCAATAATGGCCAAGAAGCAGATAATGACCAAACATCAACAACCAAAAATATGGAGGCCAATATCGTCCAAAAAGACAATAAAACCAGTAATAACGCAGAGGCCGGGGAATGGCCCTGTTTTGGAAGCCCCCTCCCCCCGAAGTGTATCATCGATATTGCGGCGTACTTGGAGCATGCCAAGAGTTACGCACACCTTGTCGTAGAAGGTGGGCTCTTGGAGGACCCCAAAGAACTTAAGAAAATCGAGAAAAGAATAGTGTCAGTCTTCGTCGTCGATAAGCGTACGCGCAAAATTTGTCGTTCGACGAAAGACACAGTGGTAAAAACACTGGAGTCCCAGGGGTTTAAGCCACTAAGAATTGTTAAGGGCTCGGGCTTTTTCATGTGGGACGTATTGCTACCCACACCAGAAGATTGACTGAAAATGACGAGCAGAGAGATAATCGCCAAAGATATTATTTTGCGCACAAAATACGAAGGCAGGTGAATGACCCCTGTAGCTATATACGAGGTCCCTCCTCGGGATATCGCGGAACATCTAGCGGATTTTTTGTCGCAGTATGGCGAAATACTAGGTGCTTCCTGCAAAAGCTTGACCGGGGGATGGAGTTTTGACATCATGTTAGACCGAAAAGCCTTCCTCTCCATTCCCAACTTCCAGCCTGAAGCTGCCGGTCATCGTGACTGGCCGCAAACCGGTGTGTTGGAAGTGTGGAGAGACTGGTCACTTCTGATTTTCCTGCCCAGAGAAGAAGACCTCTGCAAGTTAGGCCCCAGTCGACCAAAATCCCCCTCTGACCGCGTCTTTGAATACTGTCTCGCCTGTAATGGGCATGCCAGCTTCGAGGACCTGAGTGGAGAAACCCCCGGTTGGGTCAACTTCTAAGCCCCCATTCCCCGAAGAGCTTTCACCCACTGCAAGTGCAGTCGTGGAGAAGGGAGAGGGGGAATGGCCGGTTGCTGGCAATGGCAGAGGTAAGCTCCGGACAGCGGTTCCTCAATTCCCTGAGGCCCCTAGGACGAAAGACACTGACAGTCCCATTCCATTTGTCAACACTAAGGGCGACGTCCCGATCTCTGAAACCACACTTCAAGAAATGAAAAAAAACGACCCAGCCTTTGAGAAAACAGAAAAAATAAAGAAATGAAGAGAAATTAGATCTGCATAAGTTCCCTCAAACTAAAATGGCCACTCCCTCTACCTCCTCTGCCCCACAGTCTCAAGAAACACTTTCCTCCCACCCCTCAACCCCATTCTCTAGTGACCTCAATCCAAAAAAGACCTCCCCTATGAAAAAAGCCACTCCCTCCACATCCTCACAAATACAGTCCTCCCAACCATCAACTCCTCTCAGTAAAGACACCCTTCATTTTAAGACCTCTACTGTCGAAAAGGTCACCCCCTCCACATCTTATGCCCAGATATCTTCCTCCCATTCCTCAACCCCTATCAGTAGAGACCCCAGCTCGTTCAGAAAAAAATGTACACTTTGTCCCTCTCCAAGTCCTTCACCCCTTAAACCACCACTTAATACACCTGAAATGCCCCCTCCAATTAATAAAAGACAGAAGTCCCAATCAGGACTTAAATGATAAAAGGAAAAAATTACCAAAGCACATATACAATAGCGGAGAGGACATCTGCCGTATTTCCCCTAGCCAAGCTGAAAAAGCCAGGGATTACGGCAACAGAATAAAGGATCTCAAGTATCTTCTGTCCATTAAACAATATGCGGGAAAAAACATCGAAGAACCAAAAAACTTCCCGGAGGCCCAACGGGTATTGTCTGTAATGCGAACTGGCACGGGAGCGAGGCAATGTTGCGCTATGATCGACGAGGCAATAGCCTGTTTTAAAATGACGCCTCCCATTGCAATCGTGCAACATGAAAAGTTAAAGAAGCTGAAACAATTTTGTGCTGGGAGGGTCCCTGTTTTTGTTCACCCTCCCACTATAGAGCACTAAAATTGACCTTCCCCTGCGATATAGGCGGTCTCTCCCAAGACGGTGCCATCAAGACTGAGATGGGTCATGGGTCGATGGGAAAGGCTGTCGGTATCCTTACCCCGACCATGTTCAATCCAGCAGAGCAACCCTATTCGGTCTGATAATGTCTCTCTGGTTAGTTTGAATGTCCGAGGCCTGAGGTCCGAGTCTCGAAGGACGAGGCTCTATCGTGACCTTCAGCACATCGGGGTGGATGTATGTTGTGTGCAAAAGACCCGTTTTTCTTTTCGCGACCATGAGAGCAATCTGTCTAGGGTTTTTTCCCGCTATTCAGCGGGAAAAATGATGGACGATCTTTGCTGGTGAGCAAGTCTTTGAAGGCTGCGTGTGTTCTTGTCTTCGCAGATCCGGCGGGCAGACTTTGCGTGCTGGATGTTACCATAAAGGATAAGGCTCTACGTCTCATTGGGGTTTATGCGCCCAATAAGCATTTTGAGCGGACTGCTTTGTTTCGGCAGATCGAACCGTTTTTGACGTCATCTCGTCGGGTAGTTTTAGCGGGGGATTGGAATGCCGTCCTTGACCCCGACATAGATCGTATAGGGTCAAATTCGGGTACTAACAACCGGGACGTGAAACTGTTTCGGGACTTTATCGACAAGTTTGATCTTGTCGATAAGTACCGAAATGAACACCCTCGGGAGGTAGTGTGAACTTGGACTAATAGCGGCGGCTCGGCTATGGAGGTGCGTTCTAGCTACCTCGACCGAGTCTTAGTTAGGAGAGTCGATGTAGGACTCTTAGAGTGTCCAAGTTTCCATTATATACTTTATTCGGATTAGACACCTGCGCGTGGTGTAATGGTTAGCAAGCTTGTCTCGCTAAAACAATTACGACTGAGAAGTGAATTCGATCCTCACTGGGTGTCCCATAATTTCGGCCTTGTGCCACATCTAAGCTACGCTTAGAAAATCAATATACTTAATTCGCATCATAGGCTAGTCCGGGTCCGGGTAAACTTAGATAAGCCTAAGGTTAAAATGGCTGGTTACTGGAAATTGAACTGCTCATTATTTGAGGAGCAAAATTTCCGGGACCAGCTGCTACTAATGATACAGAGGGAACTGACGGGGTCTCCGTTAAATCTAAAATTAGAACGTTTGCTGCTGATTATAGTCGTCGGCTCGATCTAGATAGATTAGCGGCGCAAACGGCTTGTGAGCAAAAAGTCGATCGGGCGATTAAATCTCGTGATAGTGGGGACGTAGCTTTAGCTAAGGCAGAGTTGGCCTCCTTGCTTATCAAGAAGGATCAAGCTCTGGTAGTTAAGTCTAGATTAAAAAGAATGTCTTCTGAGGCAACGAATATGGCCGCTGAACTGCGTGCAGAGGAGGTTCGGAGTGCAACTCGGCGACATATCGCATGCGTCACATTGCCAGATAAGCGGACCGTGACTACAAACGAAGGCATATGTTAGTCTTTTCGTGAGTACTTTCAGGAACTTTTAACTAGGGAGCCCGGTTTGAGCCCTGCTCAGTTCGACGCCTATTTAGCCGACTTTCTCTGCCTCGAGGCAGCTGAAGCGGCTAGGTGAGAGGATCCCATTACAGAGTCGGAAATCTGGGAAGCGCTGAAACAGGTTGGCCTGGATAAATCTCCGGGATTAGATGGTCTTCCGTACGAAGTGTACTTAAGGCAGTCGCCCGTTTTTGTTCCCTTGCTGGCACTGATTTTCGGCAACTGGATGAAGCAGAGTCTATACCCCAACGCTTCACCAGGGGTGTAATCAAGTTGTTACGTAAGAATAAAAACGGTGGGGATGGGTTAGTTAACTTTCGCCCTTTCTAGTCTGATTGGCTCCGAACAGACTTGTGCTGTGAAGGGGAGGACTATTCAGGACAAACTTCATATGGTGCGCTTGATCATCGAGCAAGTTGACAGTGAAGCCGCGCTGATCAATTTAGATCAGTTCAAGGCCTTTGATAGGGTTGACCATCGGTTTCTGGAGGCTGTCCTTTCGGCGGCCGGTTTCGGGCCGTACTTTTGCACCTGGACCCAACTTCTGTATGCGATCCCCGATGCGCTGGTGGAGGTGAATCGAGTACGATCGAAACCTTTCATATTGTCTCGCTCCATTCGTCAAGGTTGTCCGCTTTCGCCTTTGCTTTACGTTTTTGCGTTGGAACCTTTCCTTCGCAAGTTAAAGACGAATCCAGTCCAACGCGGAATTTCCATACCTGGTGCTTTGTGTCGAGCAGGGCCTAGATTGACGAAGTCAGTAAAGAAATCAGTGGTTATGGGATGGTGACAGGGGCCAAGATCAATCCCGATAAGTCTGTTGGCTTGCGGTTGGGTGCGTGGAAGGGAGTTTCTCTTTCCGGATCTTTCCTCTGGGCGGATGTGCCAGTCATGATTCTCGGCGTCTGGTTCAGTCCTGATCTCCAGTTGGAAATGAATTGGTCGGAGGTGCAAGGGAAGGCCGAGATCGCAATTAATTTGTGGTCTCGGAGGAATCTTTCCTTAAAGGGAAGTGCGGAAGTATGTGCTTCACACATCTACCCGATTCTCCTTTACCGACTCTCTGTGCTTCCACTTCCGTCTGACACTTTACTGGCGTTAGTGAGGCTCTTGTTCTCCTTCTTGTAGGGAGGCAAGGCTGCCAAAGTCTCTCGGGAGATCTGTTGCCTTCATCCATCTGAAGGCGGTCTAGGTATGCCTAGCATTGAGATTCGGCAATATATGCTTCGCATCGGGTTCCTGGATCGAATGTGTCGCGAACCGGATGAGGTGGGCGCCTTCTAGAAGGAAGACGCCCGTAAGAACTTCTCATCCCTGAGAAGTGTGCACTCATGCGAGGAGGAGGCCCACCGTTTACCCAAAGGCGAGTGCTCCTTCTACCGTGAATGTCGTCGTGCTCTGAAACGCCTCTTAGGGGCGTTGGATTGCCTCTCCAACGTCCTTATATCAGGTGTTAGTTAGGGGGGCCGTTCGTGATGAACTGATTGACGAGCTCGGTCTTACGAAGCAGGAGGATCGCTCGATATGGTCTTGGGCGCCCGGGTTGAAATGTCTCAATAACAATGAGGCAGCACTCACTCTGGATCTCCAAGAGACTTTGCACAGCGGGCTTGGAGAAATATCCAAACTGCCGCGGCTGTAGTGGGGGAGTCGAGACGATTGGTCACGCCTTCTTTCATTGCAGGGTGGTAGCGCCATTGTGCAGGTATGTTGAGGGCCTCATAGGTCGCATGCTGTCTGGAAAGTTCTTTATTGAGGCCGCTTCTGTTTGTAGCAATGTGGTTCCGCCGCTGACGAGGGCTGAACATTACGTGTTCTTATGCTTGATAGGTTCACTTCTTCCCAGCTGATTTTGGTCGGATTAGGTCGGAAAAACGGCGGCTCACTTCATCAGAATTCGGCAAAAGGTTGGTGAATCTTGCGCGTTTGTGTCATGTGAAAGGGGCTGACCTGGAGTGGCACTTTGATGCCGGTTAGGCATCAGGATATTACTTTACCTGGGTTGAACGCCGGCAACCCATCCCAAGATTAGGTTTAGTTTTTTGACGCTTTAGTTTCTTTTTTCAATAAACTTAGCTAGGGTATGTATGCTCATTGGCCCCTTTTATTTCTGTCCCTATTTTTCTTTAAGTTAAATTCCCCATCCCCTCCATCGTTAGGTGGTCAGTGACGTCAGTTCTCTGGCGGATGCGGGGCGTCTTTCGTTTCGTGTGTGTGCGTGTTTTCGTGTTGTGTCTGAATGAGTGCGTGTCTGTGTGAGTGCTTGGGATGAACGTTTGTTTTATTTTATTATAGTCCCGCATTAATTTCGTCCAGTTAACTAATGTTTCTGCCACATTTAGAGATTGTGTTTTTTTTTATTACTAACATGATTTTGTTTAGTTTCTTGTAAATAGTTTTATTTCATTGTGTAAATACTCATTGGAGCTAGTTTTTAAAAAGTTCTAATTTGTTGTTTTATTCAACCCCCCAGACCACAAATTGTACATATGGGGGACTAGTTAGTATTTTCAAGGAGACATTGAGGTGTTATGGTGGATGTGGTGAGAAAGGTAAGTCTGAATGTAAGGTAAGTAAGAATGTGTTGTTTTGGTGTAAGGAACATTGTTAGTATGATTGGGTCAGCGTTTGTGACTAGCTAAGTTTAAAGTTAAGTTAGAAGACCGACACTTTTCCCATTCCCCATTTCGGCCTTGTGCCACATATTCTGGAGTTTCAGAATTAAATAAAATCAGTTGATTCCTTTCATTTTTTTAATGAGAAACTCCAAGTTTGGCTCTGACAACCCTCTCAGTATACTTAATCGATTCTTTATCTTATCCAACCACGTTATTATCTGTTGATTCCATAAGGTTAACGAAGAACCTTTTTCTCTATGCCGGATCAGACATTATTGATTTTAATATCTAGGACTTATGTGTTCATCTACCCTTAGTTTCGTGATCTATCTTGTCACGCCCTTGTATTTCTTGCCACAAGTGTATGGGATGGAATACACGCAGGACTTGACCCTGGTCTTTTTGAACGGAGCTTGCTTCAGCTGAAAAGTTGAACTCCTTTTGAATACTGCCCTGATGTTGCCACTTAATCTTTTCAGATGTTTCTCTTGTGCTTTTCTTGACTCGTCTGTCGAGACTCGTTTGGTTTGGTTTGGTTTGGTTTACGGCATATCAACATCAATGGGTTATTCAATGCCGACAAAATTTTTATTATTGGTAATATTTTTTTTCAAAGATCTATTTCTGGTAATATTTTTTCCTTCAAAAAATTTATTTCTGGTAATATTTTTCCCTCCAATATGTATCGCTGGTAATATTTAAAAAAAAAATGTATCTGGTAATATTTTTTTCTCAAAAATGTATAGCTGGTAATATTCTTTTTTTTTTTCAAAAATATATTGCTGGTAATAATTTTCTAGAAAGTATTTCTGGTATTAAAACCTATTTTTACACTTTCATAGTGTTTTGACTCCATAGAAAACGGTGTGAGTATAACAATCAAAACGAGAATGCTGGTCTGAATAGCAAAGAATATAATAATTGTTATGGTCCAGGTTCCTTGTACCACGGTGATGGTTCAAGGTAGAACCAATGAAGAATAACACGAACACCGGTATGGAATAACACAGATATATATTACAAATAGAATATATGTACAAAAGAGTAAGTAAATATATGTACAAAAGTGTTAGCAGTAACAATCAGGTTAGGTTAGAGAGAACTATGTTGTCTCGAAGTATCACTATTCCAATGTCTTACAGTAATCGTCTGACCGCGACACTGTCTCTCTGTCTGACTCAGAACTCTGACTCACACTGTCTTGATTTATTTCTGAAAAATACAGAAATTGTGGCACAAGGCCAAAAGAGGGGGAGGGGTAAAGGATGGTCATAACTTACTATCCTATACCTAGCTAATCAGATTCGCGACCCATTCATACATTACAATTAATCCATTCACCACAAGAACTCGTCCGCCGCCATTCAAACCTTCATCCACCATAATACCACATCCACACCAGGGGGAACCTACGAAAACGCGCCCCACACCATAAAAATTGGATGATGACTCTGACTCACACTGACTCTATCTGCTTCTTCTTGAGGCGCAGTATTTATTAGGTACGGACTAGTCCATTACTATTATGGGTAGGTTCCCATAACAATAATGATAATTGCTCATCTAAAATATTCCAACATAAATAAGACTATTGTTGAATCAAACTGAATCAGAGTAAGAGTCCAAGTGTAGATAGTTTAAAACAGCGGGCAATAAGTGAACAGCGATGAAATTAGAGGCAAATGAAATATTGAACATCAGATAGTTACACATATTTAGAATTTAACCAATATATGTTCAAATCGGATGTACATGTAACGTAACAGCTACCTTCACGACCAGTTGAATTGGCGAGCTAGGTTGTTTTTTTTATTTGGAGGGTGTGCATTCATTTTATAGTAATTCTCCCACATATTGGTTAAAAAGTAAATAAATGACGGAAGCGGGCAAATGAATGTGTGTTGAGAGAAAAGAACGAAGAAAAGGAATGTCTGATGGTGGAGACGGAGGACGGGGATGAAGGTAATGTCATGGTGAAGGGAGAAGGAAGGAGATTTTAGGAAAGAGATGAAAGGGAAGACGGTAGAATAGGAGGGAAGAAATGAAATGCTCGAATAAAATTCGAGGAGGGAAGTATAAAAGAATTGATAATATGCGAGAAGAAAGAAAAATATATTAATTTATTTGGCAGGTTTCACGTAGGTTAGGTTCTCTCGGTGCAGTGTTCACAGCTCCACAAGACTCGGATATTCAGTGTGAAAAGTTGAGAAATACGCCCCAGGAAATGAAGAAGACATATCCTTCAGCGTTAATTTGATGTATTCGATCGACCATTTCACTCAGGTTTACCCACTTCCCGCAAACGTCCGTTTTTTTCCCCCTAACTGGCTCAGAACTCACCTTGACATCTCTGACGTACGACTACCCGAACCTCGATCCAATGTCCAACTATCAAGCGATCATTAATTATACACAAAATCGCAATTACATACACTGTTCTATACAGAGACAGGACAAAAGTGTATCGCATAAATTCAAATGATGCAGAATTACAAGCTGCAGTGAATGTCTGTCTCTCTGTGCACCATCTTTGCAGTATCTTTCTGTGCACCGTTTTTGAAATGTCTCTCTGTCTGTGCGCCGCTTTCGCACTGCCTGTGCACCGCCTTTGCACTGCCTGCCTGTGCGCCGCCTTTGCACTGCCTGCCTGTGCGCCGCCTTTGCACTGCCTGCCTGTGCGCCGCCTTTGCACTGCCTGCCTGTCTGCCTGTGCACCGCCTTTGCACTGCCTGCCTGTGAGCCGCCTTTGCACTGCCTGCCTGTGCTCCGCCTTTGCACTGGCTGCCTGTCTGCCTGTGCACCGCCTTTGCACTGCCTGCCTGTCTGCCTGTGCGCCGCCTTTGCACTGCCTGCCTGTGCGCCGCCTTTGCACTGCCTGCCTGTGCGCCGCCTTTGCACTGCCTGCCTGTCTGCCTGTGCGCCGCCTTTGCACTGTCTGTCTGTCGGTGCGCCAGCTTTACTAATCTATTGCAATTCCTATTTCAAATTCGTCTCTTCCGCTGACGTTAACGCCGATTCACCCTCTCTACATTCAGTCACTCAATACCACTTTTTACTCAACCTTCTCTCTCTCTCTGTGTCTTGTCCCTCTCACTCTCTTCACGTTCGCCCTGTCTCTCACTTGACACTCTTCACGTCCCACATTGTGTGTTTTTGCTAGTATGCGTATGTATATGTTCCTCACCCATTCTCGGACCAATCTTAATTGTTTTAGCAGAAGAACGTTCTCACCTCCAGTCCAAGAAAAGACAACTGTGTCACTACCACACAAAAAAGAGAATGTTTAACATCGAAAAACGTAAGGGAAATTAAATCATTTTAATAATATGCAGAAATATCCACTCTTTGTCTGAAGAAAGTCGCGAGACCCGAAACGCGTGTTGCAAAATTATGGAAAATAAAGCATAATATATATATTTTTTAAAATCCACATTACAACCATAAATGATTGTGGTTTCTCTCTTCTTTGTAATATATATATATATATATATATATATATATATATATATATATATATATATATATATATTAGTGTGTGTGCGCGCGTACACGTGATCAGGCCTCTTCGCAATCGCATGCTGTCTCGTTTCCAGCACCTCCATTTTGAATTATGATCGCAAAGTGATTTGAATTTCGTCATTTTTCACCGCCGACTGGTCGAGCTGATTAACTTATTAGGCTCATATAGGGGGGGGGGGAGATTTTAGTATATAATGACCCGTAGCGTTTCTCGAATCGAAGAGAACGGAGAGATTGAGGAAGAAAAGAGGAGAAGAATATGGGAACTGAGCAATTTGACGGGGGTTGGAATAGTGATGACATATAGTAAGAACCGGTCGACCGAGAGGTGTTCACCTGACAAATGTCGGCCATCTTTATCATCTGGTAGCGTCAGGGGACAGGTAACCAAAAAAAAGTGTGGTTTAAAGTTGACCTAGTGAAGTGTGTTTATTGATATCTGTAGTTAAAAGCAAATGAAACAAAAGAGAGTGAGAGGGTGCCGTTTGAGAATAGAGGGTTCGAAAAATAATAGAGAGAGTAGAGAAGGTGTAAGAGAGATTAAAATGGGGTTTGAACGAGCAGGAAGAAAACTCCGTAAAATTTGAGGATGGCAGTTGCGAATAACGGCGTATGAATTAATTTATAGCGAAGTGACAAAGGTGAGAACCTTCGCCAAGCGGACCGTTACGAATATGTCGTAAGTTCGAGCTTCGCTATTCGACCCTGTATTTATAGCCTTGTACCAGACAAAGTTAAGCTGAATATATCCCGACAGGTCTTGGAAAATTCAAAGAATGTAGAAACAAGAGTTACGAAAAAACCTAAGCAATGGGTACCAAATGTATTAAGAAAGACTAGATGTAATCTGGCAGTCAACGCAGGGGTCCTCTTTTCGGACCAACCCTCTTTCTGATTTACATAAATGATCTGCCTAAGAATATACTTAGATCATTTTTCTAAACATCCATGCCGATGATCAATTTCTAAAACTGTAGACGATCAGAGATTGGTAGCTGACCTCTCTTCCGATCTAACACTAACTTCCCAGTGGGGAAGAAACTGACAAGTTACATTCAATGGCTTGAAAACCAAACAAGTTACATTCCATCACCGCCGATCAAATCACGAACTACCGCCATTCACGATGAACGGCTGTCCCCTCGGGGAAACACCGTGTCTTGATAGAATATTGGGCCTCACACCTGAGCTCAAGTGGAACTCTTATACACGTTCCTATCGCTAAAGATGCAGGTAAAATGATCGACTCTCTGTACCGCTCCAGTAAGTACCTGACTCCTCGTGCTATTATAGGTAGAAAGGTCAGATATTTCCGGTTGTATTATCCGAATGGTTATACAGGAAGACCCCAGAAAAAACGGGAACTTTTTAACAATCCAATAATAGCAAGAGTGATGGAAGAAAAATATTTAATTCATAGTAATTGAAACCTTAAAACATGCTATTTAAGAAACAATGATGGAATTTTCATTTTTTTTAAATTACGTCCTGTAGATGGCGTCCTCCTGTACGAATGCATTCTTGAAATCGGCTGTTCAGATTCCTCATTGACTGCTGCAACATCTCAGTTGGGATACTGTGAATTTCATTCGCGTTACTAAAATGGCGAAATGTTTACTTGCTCAAGGTCACTATCTCGCAGTGTTGTCACTTGCTCATGTCTGGCAAGACGCACTTAAAAAATTCCCGTTTTTTTGGGTCACTCTGTATTTCAAATTATTTAAAAGGCTATTGAGTAGAAATATTTGTTGGTCAGAATGCAGTTAATTGTAGCTTTTGTATAATGTTAACTTTTAACTGATTATTTATTATCGATTATTTTTGTATTTCCTCATTAATTATTTGTCATTGTTTATATTAATAAATTTACTTAGTTGTAATTATGTATGCACTGATACTTTACTTTTCCTCTTTTTCCACTTTTCTACTATTACTAAATACTAATAATGGCTGGTGTTGATTCAGCAAAACTCTGAGCGAAACCAAAAATGTGAAAATTCGTGAAAATATCTAGAGAAAAGAAAATAAAAAGCTGAAATCTGCAAGTGACAGATGTCTTCAGCATTATAAGCTCGTTTAGGGCCGCCATGAAGATTATAGCAAAAAGATTAAATGAATTAGAAATCCGAGGACGAATTCAAAGAATGCAGACAATAGCGTAACTTAAAAGTAAGATGACATGCCGTTCAGCAATAGATTATAATTTCCGTTCAGCGTTCAAGTCAAGGCAACAGCTCCAATTCAGAATGTTGATTTTTAAAGATGTGCTGTGTCTCTCCTTAGAAGATTGTCGAAATGTAATCTCTTAATTCTTTGTTCTTGCCGATGTTATTTTACCATTTGTATTGAACGAACTTGAATCAAGAGAAAGAGTGAGTTAACCTGTGAGAATGAAACAAAATGAAGATCGGAAAAAAGAGAGGAGAAAGAAAACTAGTAAGAAAAAACAAAAGACTAGGAAATAAATAATATTAAGAGTAAGAGATACAGTGTAACCCGGATATAAGAGATATTTTCTCTGGTCCAAAATTAGAGCCATACCTACCTAAACAAAATAGACCAAACCCGGATATAAGATAAACCCGGATATAAGATACTTCTTCTCCGGTCCCGACAACTCTCTTATATCTGGGTTACACTGTATAAGCAAAGATAGGAAAAACGACAAATGAACAGTAGAAAAATAAAACGAAGTAAAAAGAAGAACGAGAAGATGCTGGGAAAAGAACAGGAAAGAAAAAAAAATTGAAAGAAGAGAAAAAGATTGACCGAAGAAATGGGACCGGGAAAGGGGGAAAGAAGAGATTGAAAGAAAGGAAAAGAGTAACTGAAGAAAACAAGAAAGGAAGGAATGAAGAAAGGATGAAAAATATGAAAAAGAGAAAACGTATGTTATCTTTTTTCCCCAACTATACGCAGTTGTCGATGACGTAAGCACAGTTTCAAGCTTGACATATCTCCACATAAAAGCGCATTGTACGTGTGTCCGTCTATCCGTCCGAATAATCTCGGCCTATCATAAACAACCTGAAGTCACGTGTTAACTACTGTAGGTAGACGCGATTAAAAATTAAACAACTCATTTAAAAGTTAAATTAAAATATCGAAACAGAGTGAAAGGTTTAAATAATCAATTATTTATTAAAAGTCTAATATCAATCTCGCTATTCGTCGCAATTGATATCGTCTAATAAAACCGTAATTAAAACTTAAACAGGGCGCGGTAAGTTGCTCATATGCTTTAATTTCTTTTTCTAGCACGCATGCTGTGACGTATTCGAAATATTACATAGTTCGTGTTCCCTAATGTCTTTTAAGAGCGACTTTATGTGGAGGGATGAGAAAGAATGGTGACTTTAAAAAGAAAATAAAAATTGCTCGCAAAATAAACGTAAACAAACTACGGAAATTGGTTGCGTATACGAAGAAAGATTATTCCGAATTAAGGTGTCGAATAAAGACAAAATAATTTTATTATTTCTAAATTCTTGTAATTATTATGTACATCGGATGCTGAAGGTAAAAGACCGAAGGCCCAAGAGCCCTCCGTAGGAGTTAGCTTAAAATCTGTCGGAAGGGCGGCTTCTCGGCTAGTTTGTAAATAAAAGCACAGTACAGATCGATTAGACACTGTATTTATATTATGAACAGAGTCCCACTTGTAAAATTATAAAGAAAAATATTTTTCGATTCTGAAAAAATGTCGCGGATAAAGAAAGGTTTAATGAATGTTAATGGACAAAAATGATTTAAAAACAATTCTTCTCTATTTTTTAACGAGCGGACCAGTTAATTTAAGTTGTTCCACAGAATAAACAATAAAGAGGGAGTAACTTGCTGTAGAATGAGTGTTTGTAAATTGGTCTGGAATATCATTGATGAATAGTCAGTTCTCTCCCCACTGGATGCCAAATATTTGTCTCCTTGTGTGAAACTAAGCAAATGTTAACAAGTAACAAATGTGTCTCGGCGTGGAATAATTATTATCTCAATAGTCTGCTTGACTGAGTATTAATTCTTTCTCTACTGGGTGCTTAATACTAGTGGCCTTGTTCCAAACTAAGCTACGCTTAATAAATAACAAATGCCATGGTATGAAGTAATTGTTATCGAGAATGGCCTGGTTGACCATTACTACGGAAGCGAAGTCCGTGTTCTTTCCATACTGGGTGTCCCATATTTGTGGTCTTATGTCAAACTACGCTAAGCATTGGAAACCGCAACAACAAAGAGAAATTTTAAGAAATAAAACTAGCAAAAAGAGACTGAAAAAAAATGAAAGCTTAACTTAAAGATTTCAGATCGAAATTAGTTAGGAAGTTCTTCATTAAAAGGAGAGCAAGGCATCAGATTCAAAAGCGATAGAGAGAAAAACGGCTTAAGGCGGGCAGCTGCAATTGATAAGTCCTGGAGACGAAGCAGCAGGGGAAACGAATTAGCCGTTAGAATGAAAAAGAAGTGAGGAAGTGAAGAAGAAAAGCAAGAGGGTGTGAAAATGATTGAGGTGTGGTGTTGGCAGTGATGGGTAGTGACGGCTGAGTATGGTAGCTGAAGGAGGCATACGAACGAGTGAAATCATTTAACAGTCGTGACCAATCAGGCGAAAGACGCACAGAAACACTTTGTCCAACTCCAGCAATAAACTTTGGAGGTAGCTAGTCGAGACGCATGGGAAATAATGCCGACAATGACATTTGCTAAGCTTCTCTGAGTACTGCACAAGGCCAAAAACGAGGAGTATTATCGTTTTATATATATATATATATATATATATATATATATATATATATATATATATACTAAAATTTCTTTTTGATAAAGCAACTACGGGATAAAGTGTACCCAGAGCAATTCCAGTAGATTTTAGACAGTGATACCTAGTACGTAGAGCAGTGGTTCCCAAACAGTGCGGCGCGCCTCACAGGTGCGGCGGAAGAAGATAGCCGGTGAGGCAGAATTATTGAAAGACAAAGATTTCGAAACAGTTTCAAAAATTTCATATGTCAAAAATAAATATGATTTCAAAATTTAAAATATTGTTATGGATTACTTGTAATTGCATACGTGAGTCCCAGTATAAAGAGTTAAAAATAATTATTGACGGTTTTTATCATTGTGATATTTTTGCATTATATCAAGTATTAAGAATGATGATATAATGCAAAAATATCACAATGATAAAAACCGTCAATAATTATTTTTAACTCTTTATACTGGGACTCACGTATGCAATTACAAGTAATCCATAACAATATTTTAAATTTTGAAATCATATTTATTTTTGACATATGAAGTTTTTGAAACTGTTTCGAAATCTTTGTCTTTCAATAAAAACTACGGTCCGCAAATTGAAGCAGATTGTTATCAATGATATTTTTCTGACTTTGAATTCTCGGTTATCTCCCGTTATCTCTCTCACTCTCACTCTCACTCTCACTCACTCACATACACACTCACACACACACACACACACACACACACACACACACACACACACACACACACCTTTGCCGTAAGACTGCTTGCGTCTTTTCACCGGGACTTCCGTTTGGTGAGAAAATTTTAATTCCGAAAATGCGGTTCAGAGGAACCGCTGCTGTGGAGCAGTATTCTTAAATATATAACAACCTTACCACGCTACTGTGATAGCTTTGTAAGATTGTTATATTTGTTGCAATGAAATGTACATTAGTTTTCTTTTATCCCACTTCAAATAAATTCAAAAGGAACTTTTTAGTATGTATACAACGTCATAATTTTCGATCTCCGGCTTAAATGTTTTTGATCTGGAAATGTTATTATAGCTAATTTTTCTAGTTGACAAAAGTTGCAGATGTTGCCATGATTGTAAGGTTTTGCTTCTTTTTTTTTAAATTTTCCATTTTACAATCGGATCTTTTTTACTTTTCTCCTTTAATTTCCACACATGGTTGGCTAGTTTAGTAGACTTTCTAAGGCTTTCTAGCTTAAAAGATGACCTATGATTCTACCACCTCTTTTTTAAATTACCCTCAGTATACCCTATATATATATTTATGTTTTACCCTTTGTATCTATTCTGCTTTGTAAATTACTGCTTCAGTTTTGCAAACTCCATCTAATGGACATCTGCATATATTACTGTTAACAATGTTTTGCTGCACATTATTTTTTTAATTTCTGGCGTTTTGTCTTTTTATTGTGGTTTCTAAATTACTGTTATGGCTGTAGCTTAATTTAAATGTGTTTTTATTAAATATTTTATGTAATTCGGAATTTTTGCGTAAGTGTTTATTAAATAATTTGAAAAATATTTTCCCTATTTTACACTTGACCTATGAGTTAAAAATGGAGGTTAAACCAAATAATATTTTTCTTTTCCTCAAATTTTTTCTTCATTTGTTGTTTTATTTGAGGTTTAAATTCCAGTTTGGTTTAATACCATCTTCTTTTAAAGTCCCTTCATATACCTTCTTTTTACGTTCAAAATGATTTTACTAGGGAAATATGTAGATAGCCTGGACTCTGTTCCTTTGGGGATTTGCTTTATTATACTTGCAGTGTAGTTGGATCTAACATTCACATATTTTAATTTTGTGTTGAGTTTCATGTATGAGGAAATACTGCCAGTTTGTAGATTTAATTCTACATCCAAACATTTGACAATTTTCTTATTCATATCAACTTCTGTTTCAAAGTTGAGGCTTTTGAGATTGAAAAGCGCTTTTCTTATATTGTCATTTGTTCTTATGTTGTCTGGCACTATCATCAGCCCATCATCCCTATACAAGCCGTGGTCGTTTATATGTATTTATGTAGGCCTATTAATTCTGAAACCTCAGCACCACCAAACGAACCTTGTGGTACATCGAAATCATCCTTTTTTAATTTTTTAATCCAAGCTTCCATTCCATTGTGGAAATAAAATTGATTTACAGCAATGTAAAATTATGTCCATTTGTTCAGGTGTTATATTTACAAAGACTTTGGCGAAGTACAAAGCCTCAAGCAGTCCTTTTTTAGATATAGATGGATAAAAGTTTTTTTATGCTGTATTTTATAAATACATATTTATCTTTGTAATTTTGTGGAACTAAGAAATGCATTCACTTGTGTCCTTCCAGTGATTGGCTTGTGTAGCGATCCTTAATGAGTCGCACATTTTTTTGAGTATTTCTTGTCTTATTTTACCCAATTCAGTTTTGTTTAGGTTTATTAGTCTGCAGTACAAGGTAGAGGATAACTGTGTGTTGTATGAAAGAAAGGCAAAGGAGTAATGTTCACGAGGTTATGTAGGAAAGTTAACGGTTAACCCTAGACTTGAACTGGTCAAGATTCTATGGAAAACGTCCTGCCGAGAGTCTGTTCTATAAAGCAGCAGAAGAAGCTGTTCGAATGGATTTTCTTACTGTAGGAATACGAAGGGAATGGGGATGATTTCCACTTGTATACGTGGCATAGCAGGCCCTAGTTTTAAAGGTCAGTTAGTGGGATTAAGTAACACATGCCATGCAAATAGCGATAGAGCAGCGAGAGCTTCGTGACGTTTTGTCTGTGGGAAAGGGATTGTAGGGTGGAAAACAATTAATCTCCAAGGCCGCGTAGACAATTTTGAACTCTATCAAGAGAGCCAAGTGAGGACCGGGCAGCTCAACCCAGATATGGCATTCATTTTTGGGTCTGATCTAGCTCTTGTAAAGGTAGAGTATATCAGGGGGAGTCAGATATTTACTGGAGTGGTGTAATGAACAAACCATTTTCCAGCCTGTTTAGTAAGAGTTCGGATATAAGAGATCCACTTGTGATCTGAAGAGAGATACACAGTATTGTTGTTGTTATTCTTCTAATTTGCTGTTTGAGACAATTGTTTATGAAGTCTATAACTCGATGTCCAACATATTTTTTCTTAGGATGATATTAAGCATATTGGTTTGAAACATTCCGTGATAATCCAAATTTGTTCCAGATAAAGATGACCTTTCTGTGAATTTATTAAAAGTGGTTTATTGTTGACATGTCTTGGCTGGAGCCGTCCCATCCGTCAATGATGAATCGTTTTCCACTCTACAACCACTTCCCCACCGACGAAAACGTTGCTGACCTCTCGCCATTTTTCACGGCAAATGCTCAGACGAGCCCCATTCGTTAGTTCCACCCGTTCATACCTTCTCGGCTAAGACCCACCATGCCACGTACACAGGATCCACTCATCCCCTACACGCAAGCCGCTAGTGGCCCGCTGGGCCGCCGATGGCAGCACCAGCTGTACTCTGGTGGCAGCCACCGGTGGGTCTCTAGCGGTCCAGTAGCGGGCCACCAGCGGTAAACACTAGTGGCATGCCACCTTGCGTGTAGCGTCTTCATTGCTTTTGTATTCCATTCGTAAAGATGAAGTTTCGTGAAACGCTCTCAAGAAGATGCAACCGCGATCACTACGATCTTGACCTTTACAACTCTTGGGTCAACCTTTTATCTATCTGGCATATCCTCATAATATGCACTTTTACTTTATTCCTTTACGTCCTTATAACAACCTCATTTTGTAACACTCTACCTTGAATGACTCTTTGGCCTTGTAAACAACAGTATAGAAATCTTCTTTTTAATCATACTTATTACTGGAATAATGGTTGTGCTTAAATGGCATATTTTGATCATTTCTATTTTTGCTGCCTTATATTCAGTGAGTTTGTGAAATTATTTCGATAAAATATTTTTATCCGACGGTATGATCATGGCGATAAGCTAGCATTTATGTACTTTAAAGTCTTTTATGATTATGTCTGTTCTACGATCTTGTATTGTGCGTTTAGTATGTAAGGCGAAACCCCAGATCAAAGTAACGCCGTCATCTTCGAAAACTGGTGGTGAGTTTTGATTATAGTATTTATTTCTCTAAGCTATTGTATTTTTTATTGCTTTTGATTTACTGTTTGATAACAATCGTTGACTAAGTCTTTCGCCTGAGACCTGAAGTAAATGCAGATTTCTCTTAGAAAGTTATTTAGAATATTGGATTGAAAGAGTCTTTCTATTTAGTCTGTGGCGGACCGGTCAGGGTGTCAGCTTGCCCGATGGCGTGTAGGCCCCTATAACAAATACAAATGCAATAAAGAAACGAACACACAATTGTTTTATTAATACAAAAAAAATGGAATAAGAACATTATAATGACATCTGCGCAACATCAGTTAATCAAGTTCAATGTGAGAGGACACTTTCATAGCTGAAGTTCATGAAGACAAGATTAAGAAATTCTAAGAATTTGGAGTCGTACATGTTACTATGCATCGAAAAGAAATTGTTAAATGGATTGGATGCAGAAGCAATAATTGGCAGATTCATAAAATATTTAATAAAAACACATTTAAATTAAGCTACAGCCATAACAGTAATTTAGAAACCACAATAAAAAGACAAAACGCCAGAAATTAAAAAAATAATGTGCAGCAAAACATTGTTAACAGTAATATATGCAGATGTCCATTAGATGGAGTTTGCAAAACTGAAGCAGTAATTTACAAAGCAGAATAGATACAAAGGGTAAAACATATAAATATATATATAGGGTATACTGAGGGTAATTTAAAAAAGAGGTGGTAGAATCATAGGTCATCTTTTAAGCTAGAAAGCCTTAGAAAGTCTACTAAACTAGCCAACCATGTGTGGAAATTAAAGGAGAACAGTAAAAAAGATCCGATTGTAAAATGGAAAATTTTTTAAAAAAAAGAAGCAAAACCTTTCAATCATGGCAACATCTACGGAACGCAAACGATTGTTCTGAATATAGTCGACTGCATGCTATTGTGCTTTTGAACTATTTATTAATGTGTAAATTTTGCAGTAAACTATTTAAAAAATCCCAACCAATTACTTAAAATTAAAAATTTATGAGTATAAAATTCAGTTCTAATTTCCTTTATTTACATTTGATATCTACTGCTAGTAATATGTACAGTACATGTACACTGTAATTAACGAAATACAATTTTTTCCACAAACATTTTAATTGTACTGCTTTTTCCATATGTATTTTTTAATTTTATTTATGCCCTATGAAAATTAAATGAGAGTATTGGAGTTGTGGTTTCCTGGCAACAAATAATTTTAGACCCAATCGGCCATTGTATGTGAACATAAAACATGATCATTTATATTTAAGATAAAGATGGATTTTTTTTTATTAATACTTAACTCTTTTATTCTAAATAATTTCTTGCTCTTCTATTACTACTGGAATACTGGCCGTATTTAAATGTAATTCTTGTAATTTCTGTGTCCAGATCTTTATCTTTGAAGAGGTTATCAAATTCTTTTGAACAAGAGCAGAGGTTTATCACTTGTTTCCTGTTTAGGGTTGGGATTCTGGGTCCTTCTAAATTCTTCTCATTTTCTTTCACTTCCAGTAGCCCCTTACGTCTGGGTGGCATTATCGCTGTGATTGGTGGTGAATTGATTTAAAAAGATGTTTTCCTCAGACGTCGTGAACACGTTGATAGGGTACTATTTCCGTTATTTGAAATATTTTATTTGGCCGATGAGGTTGTCTGATGAAGAGCCAAACCAAAGTAACGCCATTACCATCTGGAATTGGTAGTGGCTTTTGAACAGATCATTTGTCTCCGTCGAGAAGCTTGTTGCCTCTGCTATTATTATTATAATTATTTTTCGTATTATTATTTTATTTTTTATTTGTTGTTTGACACAATGTAAAATGACCTGTCAGTGGGACTAAGAATATACCGACTGCCTCCTCTTCCTAGGTGTAAGACCCTTTTCAATTACCGCGCCAAAGAGTCTACCTACTGGATAGATGTTTGTGGGCTTTAATCCCAATTTACGTATACCTATAGGCTCTAGTATACATCCGGCGCATGCCTACTGATAGGCTCATGTTTAAAGAAAAATAAACAGCAGTATTTGATATGTCGTAAAGTACACCAGTCTATAGATATTGGATTTGATTTTTTTTTTTCGAAGCTGGGTAAAAATTGACCAATATTTTGACTAGTAACCCGAGTGTACATGCTTGGGTATCCCGCATTAAACAACTTACCTCGTGTCGCATCCCGTCTACGTGAGAAGGCTTAGGTAAATACCTACTTACCTGGTTTATCATCTCTCAGTAGCGTCTCTGTCTTGGGCGGAGTGCGGCTCAGTTGTGTCTCATGTCCGCGGACAGAGACGTACTTTAGAAAAACAGAATACTGAGAGGTGCCCGATCCCAGGGAACAGTTTCACACGGCTGTACCCCCTACCCCGCATCATTGCATGAAAGAAGAGGGATGCCACCGCCACCGACGGTTACGGAGGCTAAGCAATTTTGGACCCTGGCCCGGGCGTACGCGCTCGGGTTCCCCACAGTAAACCCGACCTTGTGCCACATCAGGTCTCAGTATAAACAGATTGGTCCTCACTTTTCTCAAACAAAGTTAAACTTAGTAAATATCAATATGCCAGGTTATTATGGCGGCTATTCTGGTTCAATATTTAGCAAATTAATCTCGCAGTCCTCTCCACACTATGTTGAGCAATAAGTTGTTTAATAAGTGACTATCTACCGAAATAATCCTAGGCTAGGTGCCTACAAGAGAGCACTAGTTAGGAAACTCGTCCACAAGACTATGGACCGTGTGCTAAGTTCGATCCTTGATTAATTACCTAACTGTATTTTCAAACCAATGAGCAGATCTTCATAAATATTACAGAATCGTAGATTTTATCAGTACGCGCATGTAGTAATTTCTTCGTGTTCCAGAGATGCAAATCGTAGGACGATTTTTTGTCGATTGAACCTGTAAATTCTTCTAGCTGGATAACAGTGGCGAACGTGCGAAATGCAGCTGAGGAAGACCGGAGAACGCGTCAACAAAGACGTAGAAGAGAACAATGAGTGCAGGGGAATTGGTTCGAAGAAATCCATTGAGGAATGACAATACTTCACATCCTGATGATGATTGAAATGTCTGTCGAAAGCGCTCTACATGAGGGTTAAGTTAATTATGAACATTCAGAGAGCAATCGAAAAATACGATAGGAAGTATAGTGCAATATATCTGCAAGTTTTGGATTGGTACATTTAATGAAAGATTCTTGAGTAAAAGTAATGGTGATTACAATATACAGACACTTTATATATTACTTACATGTATATACTTACAATTTGAAGGTTCTGACAACCAAACTAGACATTTTTGTCTGTTCAAAAGCTGTCCTCCAGTTTTGTCAATTATTCACTTTGAAAATAGCAATTCAGTACAAAGAAAGATTTATCACTACATTTTTTTCGACTTAGTGTTTCTGTTTTCTCTCTTTTTCTCACTACCTTTCATTCTTTCTCTCCTTAACTTTCATTCTTTCTCTCCTTATGAAGCTTTTAATTCATTATTGTCCAGTCTTCTACTTCCCCTTTAAGTACATCTCACGTCGTCTATAATTTGCTCTCTCTCTCATATATATATATATATATATATATATATATACACACACACACCCCCGTCTATTTTCATTTCTCTTACTCTCTCCGACTGTATATTATTCTCTACTTTTTTTTTTTTTTTTTTTTACTTCTTTTTACGTTGCCAGGGATGTTTACTTTCCTTCTAAGCACTTAACACTCTAATTCATTTTCTTCTTTCTCTTGATTCTTTAAGACTAATTTCCCGCCTTTCAAGCCATCGACTTCAAATTATTGCCCATCTCCGGTCATGCGTCGAGGACTTCGATTAGGCGAGGCTCATTTTAAATCAGTACGCATGCGCGCGTTTGGAAACCGCCGACATTTTCAAAGCGACAAGCCGATGCTTTGGTGCAGACACCAAGAAAAGAAGAGATGAATATAGAATAAATAAATGGGTGATAAAAAGAAGGTAACAAGGGTAAAAAAAAAAATGGCTGAGAAGAAAGTTGAAAAATGAATAAAAATTATAGCTGATGTTAAATAAAAAAATAAGGTAAGAAATGACTTATAAAATAAAAGCAAAGAAAGGAAGATAGAAATGGAAATGAAAAAGAAAGCAAAGGAAAGAAAAATAATGAAAAAAAACCTAGGAAGGAAATGGCAATGAAAAGAGAAAGTTAAAAAGAGGAAGACGGGAAAGCAAGTCGAGCTGAAATAGAAGACAATAAAGCGAAGGAAAAGTGAAAGAAAAGAAAAAGTATGAAAAAGAAATGAAAAAGAAATGAAAAGTGAAGTTTGGAATTGAACAATTAAAGTCTCAATTTCTACGACAATTAAAAGATAAATTTTACTCTTATATTTATTGCGATTCTAAACTTCAAACACACCAAAATCTTTCGAGAAAAAAATGGACGATTTTTGAAAAAAAAAATCGTAATCTGATGTAATTGCGATTTAAATGTGATTGTTGTCATTCATCAAATAAACTTTGACACCTTCTATCGGAGTGGACCATCCTAGAACGAACATAGAAACCAGACTTCGTTGTTATCAGACATTGAATACTTAATCGTTTCAGCTTTTCAGCTCTTTCGAAACCTACCCTTTTCCAACTTCTTAACTGACAATCCCATAATTCCATTTGCGAGCGTCTTCTCAGGCGAGAAGCTTGAAGACTGCCGCTCGTTTTCATGAAATTTTATCTCTTGATTTCCTGTTTAGAGTTTCTGAGACTTGTAATCTCAGACCAAGATGTTTGTTGAGTCTATCAAACAAACAACAAAAAACTACAAAAATTAAATAAAGCAAAAACCTTTTCTTAATTTAGTCTATATCTCTGAGATGGGGTATTATGATTACTTACATTATTCAGACTGTTATCCTCATCTTCATTACCATATTCACAACGTGTCGGCCGTTGTACGCTCCGGTCTTCTTCAGCTTTTTGGAATTTCGATTCGAACCCTTTATTTCGGGTAGATTGTTCTAGTTTCACGTGCCCTGGACACATGGCCTAGTGGATAAAGATGTTGGTTAGAGCTAGTGACTAGGCCCAAAGAGTTGTGAGTTCAATACCCGGCTACAGCAGTGGTGAACCAAAAAAAAAAACAATAACTTGGAGAGTTGAGTTAAAGGGGACTATGTGAGGCATCTGGAAGAGCACGTGGAACAGCACGTGGAACTAGAACACTCTACCCCGGTGAACGTAATATAGTGTTCGGTTCAAAATTCCTTTTCTTAATTATTATTTTTTATCCAATCGTTAGAAAATGCGATTCGTTATTTGGATTACAGAGATGATAAATAGTCTGAATTTATTAAAATACTAAATTCTTATTTTCTGTGCCGCGTTTCTTCTGGTTTCTCCACAACTTCGTATTCTTTGTAGCTCTTAACAATGTCTGACTTTTTGTTACCCCTCTTACTCCATGCTCTGCCAACCATTTACACAAGCACGACAGAATAGGCTACTCGCCGCTTTCCTCTGTTCCTCTTGTCTACAATAGATCCTGTGAGTGTCGTATTTTCCAGGCCTTCTTTTCGTATTCTCTAGAAATTTTACCTGTCACTTTCTGATTTTATGTATAATTGTCCTTTTTGTTTCCATTTTCCTTAAAACTTCCTCCTTACTCTCATCCTTCGTCTATAGTATTCTCTGCATTCTTCTCTAGAATCACGTCTCTGTTGCCTCGTCGCATCTTCGTCTGCGAGGAATGAATACAGATCAATAACAGGTCGATAATGAGCAAGCTCTCCCCACTGTTCAATTCTCTAGCGTATTGAGTTCGATCCTCACTAGGCATGTAATTACTGTGACTACATACCACAATAGTTATCAGTATCCATCAGTCTCGGAAAGCCATGGAGTGTACTAGTGTTTCTAGCTATTGCCAATTGCAGACGGCTGCTCAAGAGCATTTGTGCTTGTTCAATACCTACGGATTCAACCTGTGGTGGATACTACAGCGATGCTGAGCGGACATACTACAGATTCTTGGTTGGTTGTTTTTGTTTATCAGCCTATCAGTCGGTATAGGTCATTTAACGTCGAAATCTAAATTTTTTTGTACGCAATATTATTTAATTGAGATAATAATGGTTTTAGTGATACAAGTCTTACTAATTAACCCATATCTGGAGGGAGAAGAGGTAGATACATATCTTTCCCAAGAGTGCGTAAGTGAATATAACGAACCCAACTGGAATTCGGAACTCTGCTCTCTGATTAAGAATTCCGATCCATAATACATTACAACACCCGCACATCCAAGCTTACAACACTTGGTATTCCCAAGTGACCACCTATTTAGCCTTTGGCAAGCTCGACGTTGCTTAACTTCGATGCTCGTACAAGAACCGGTGTCTCAACGTGATGTGGCCATAAGCCGTGGAACTGATGTAGTAATGCCTCATATACACAAGAATTAATAAACATCCAGGCTCTATCTGTACAATTATCGTAAAGAGCTTGACATGCTTTAAGCGGCAAGCAAATGGCGTCGTCATCACTTAAGATAATATTTTAAAACATCTAAACATCATGCACCATGATAAGAAATAGACGTAAGTTTCCTTGAATTCGGTAATCATAGGATATATTATCTCTTATTCAATCTAGGTACTGACCAAGATCGTCATTGCCTGATGATCGTACGGGAACCGGTGTTTCAAAGTGATATGACCGTAAGCCACTGTTACTAGAAGTAAAGCGTATAATCCGGCATGGTCAACAGGTTGAACAATGACGCTCAAATTCCTGGTTGCTTGTGATTTTGTGCTAGCATAACCATGAAACAGTTTTGTCTATCCAATTTCGCTCACAATGTATAGGCCAACTCGGGTTGAGGGTTTTCAAGCACTCACTAACAGTGCTGCAAGCTGGGATCGTCTCAAGAAGTCACTTCCTTGGTAAATCGACTACGTTGAGATTCGGGACGCTACACTCAAGCGCCCATTATCAGAATAAGCTTGAGAATTTATATTTATAGATAGAAGCCCACGCACATATATATATATATATATATATATATATTGATTTTCTAAGCGTAGCTTAGCTGTGGTACAGGGCCGAAAGTATGGGGCACTCAGTGAGGATCGAACTCACTATTCAGTTGTAACTGTTTTAGCGAGACAAGCTTGCTAACCATTGCACCACGCCGAGGTGCCCCCCCCCTATATATATATATATATATATATATATATATATATATATATTTATATATATATTTATATATATATTTATATATATATTTATATATATATATATATATATATATATATATATATATATATATATATATATATTTATATATATATATATATTTATATATATATATATATATATATATATATATTTATATATATATATATATTTATATATATATATTTATATATATATATATATATATATATTTATATATTTATATATATATATATTTATATATATATATATATATATATATATTTATATATATATATATATATATTTATATATATATATATATATATATATATTTATATATATATATATATATATATATTTATATATATATATATATATATTTATATATATATATATATTTATATATATATATATATATATATATATAGTAACAAAAATCTTGGTAATCCGTATGGATAATCCTAAGGAGGATGAAATCCTGAGAGCTCAATGTTAATAAATAAATCCCAATAGTGTTATTGGAGAACGGCTTCACCCCCACAAGTGAAATGGAGAATCGTCTCTAGGGTTCGAGCTCCAGTAAATTTCATAGACCGATGTGACCTGTGTATAAAAGAGAAGATCCTAATGATAAAGCATAAAGATCCTGATAAATTACTGAACCAACATAACGAGATGATTTTTAAATGCAGACATATAAATCATCTCAATTTAACTCACTACATAAAAAAAAACAAAAAAAAACAAACTATATACGATGGTAAATATTGGCTTATGTTTTAGATTTGAAACTGATTGTATGCACACATATGTGCGGATGCATAATTGTATGTATATAAATGGGTATATGGACTTGGATATGGATATGTGGATTTGTGTGTATATGTATATACATGTGTATATGTATATATGTACATATTGTGGGCGCGTGTGTAAATATGTATATGTGTATTCGTAAATTTAGGTAGGTATATGTATATGTATCGATTCATGTATATGGGGTTGCATATGTATATGCATATATATATATAAGTATTTATGAATTCATATATGTGATATCTGTGAATATATGTGTAGGATATAGTGGTATGCATATAGATGCATATATAGGTATAAATGGGTGTATGTTTTTTATATATATAGAGAGAGAGTTCTAATGGAAGGACAGAAATTTTTTTATTATCGTTTAATCTTACTTTCTCTTTAAATAATTTCTAATTAGAATTGTAAGATTGGAAATTTTACTTATCTGGAGATAATCTCAATTTAAATTGATCATTTAGATTTAAATTAAAATATGCTACTCCTTAATTTTTTCGTCATTATGTTAAAAATATTAAAATTAAATATATTTTTTGAAATTTAAACACTCAATTCACCACCTAACGTTAACTGTAAAATTTAAGGTAAAAATTTAAATAGGTATAAATATGAATGTGTGTGGAGATATGTAAATGTATGTGTAGATATTTGTGTGTGTGTGTATATATATATATATATATATATATATATATATATGTGCGTGTGCATATATACCGGTGTATATCGATACATGTGTATGTGGTTATATGTGTAATTGTACATGAACGTACGTACATGTGATTTTTACGTAAATATGTATGTGGTATATGTATGAAAAAACAAACATTTTTTTACTATTACCTTCAAATCTTACTCCATCTTGATTTGAAACCTAAACTTTAAATAAGAAATATTACCCATCTAAAAATAGCTACAAATTAAATTCATGAATTAGACACAAACTGATAAGGATTTTACCTTAACAGTCATTCACAATCTTACTATTAATAAACTTTTATTATTTTTTTTATTATTGTTGTTTATTAATATAGTATTCAACTTATATTAAATCCCTAATTTATTTGTAGAGAAGTTGAATATTTAAATTGCTAACAAGCATTAAATTAATTTCTTTGTGTTTTTTAACATTTAAATTATTATCAAACGTTAAAATCTGTTTTTATCTAAATTGCTAAAGCTATACCACCCCTCTTCTTCCTCCAAAAACCCTAAGTACATCTCTTTTCTCTTTACTTTCTCCTTTTTTTTCTTTTCCTTTTTTCTCCTTTCCCTTTCCCATATCATTTCCGTTGAGTTGACCGATTAAATAGGTCAATGTCTGATCCTTACCCACTCCTCAATATTAAATATAATAAAAAGAAATATAAAAATAAATTTTAAAACTCTCCCTTCCCTCTCTAAACTGGACCATGTCTCTCACACTATCCCTCGCTACCTTCTTTGTCAACTTATATAAGCTTAATACTGCCCGTCAAAAGTGTAAATTTTAATTTCATTTTTCGTTTCACCTTTTGAAAGTGATGTCTGAAGATCCAGGGAAAAATAAGTCTCTGGTGAAATAAATTATTACAATGGAGCCTTAAAGTGGTCTGTTTTTGTTTAAATTATATAGTTTAAGCACTCATTCGGTATATTTTAGCGGGTGGTGATCGCATTTTTGTAAATAAAATAAATAAAAGTATTGTGTTTTTGCTTATGTTCCCACAAATTCAATGTTGAAATCAAATAAATTTCCTTTAATTTTGACATTTTTTATGCGTGTTGACATTACAAAAACTGTCAGAACAGAATCAAAAGCGACCTTTTGGGGGCGGGGGTAAAACTAAATGCTCCAGTAATACGATGACTTTCTCAAATATACTCTAGGCTTCTTAAGCTAATTTTAGTAATCATCCAGTTACGTCATTTAATTAACAGTTGGCTTTGAAGTCCTGTTTTTGTTACTTTTTATCGTATTGAACCTGAATATTTCTCTATTCCCGAAGCTTATAAACATATTTTGTTGACTTTCATCTCAGGCGCTAACATTTTGATTGGACGCCTTAACACTAATACGATCGTGTGATTGGTTCATCAACTCTTCCCCATCCCTCTCACATTTTAGTTATTCTGGTGTTTTTGTTTTTTCGCTTTATCTTGTCTGTCTTCTCTCATCTCATTTGAGGTTAGTATTCAGAAGGTGTGGTGACTGACGTTTTTAATTAGGATCAACAGCGAGATAATAGTAATAGCAATCAGTTGATCAACACGTCTAATTATGTACTAACTACGGATGTCTGTAATCTGAAATGTCTCGTTACTATACGGAAACGCTGCATTATGCAAATCTAGTGAGTCTGGGAAAGAGAGTGAGATCGACAGAATGCGTTCGACTCCATCCAACGGTGGCCTTCCGCTTTAACACTTTCAAATGTGTATTCGAGAGCTAATTTTTGTCGATGATAATTCTCCTTTAAAATACGGAAAACTTACTTAAAAAAGAAGCAAAATTCTGAAACTGCGTTCATTGTATTTGTGTCATCTTACATGTCTGCTTTGTAAATGAGCATTTAATGTCCCGGCTTTTCTTATTTTAAGTCAATGGTGCATTATCTGGTGAGATCAGCAGTCTGAACAAGGCCAGTACGCTCAAAATCCTCGGTTACGATGACTTGCTAGTACACACACACACACACACACACACAGATATCGTAGTATAAAATAATCAGGAAAGTAACGCTTTGGGAATATCAGAGGCTGTAAGCTTGGATGTGCGTGTGGAGTAATGGTAACGGCTCATGATGAGAAATCGAAAAGCAGTGTTCGAATTCCAGTCACTTAGGCAAGTGTCCTTGGGTAATCATGAAACGGAAAGAGACATAATAGCCGAAGCGTATCACACCCATCCTTACCAACACCCAAAAACTGTGATATCATGTGCATGGGTAATATACTAATGGTCTGAAAATATTCTTAGATTAAATTTTCTTCCAAAATCAGGAACATAATTAGATTTCTTGTCTTTACTGGTTCCAAGTTCAACATATTAGAAATTGAAAAACAGAAGTGAATCCCCATGTGATATCCAACCTTTTGTATAGGTCTATATTTCTATGTGTCCTCAAGGACACATGGCACAGTGGATAAAGGCGTTGGTTAGATCCAGTGACAGGACCCAAAGAGTGTGAGTTCAATACCCGGTTAAGGCAATTAAAAACTTTCAGAGGAAAATTAACAGGAGATAACTGATAACTGACATCCACTAAACATGGAACTCGAACAGTCTACCCCAGTGAGCGAAATAAAGGGTTCAGTTCGACATTCCAACCACCGGAAGAAGACCGGAGCATACAACGGCCGAAACGTTGTAATAAATACGGCGACAAAGATGAGGACAATAGTCCGAATAATGTAAATAATATCCAACCTTTTATATAACAGTGAATACGGAACAATCTCTCCTCGAGATGAGAAGAAAAGAATAGGCAAGAGAAATGTAGTGGTTCTACAAATGGATTCTGAGAATTCTTTGGACGGAGTGATTAAGCAAAGCGGAAGTGTTAAAAAAAATCGCAACAAAAAGAACACATGTTCAGAAGCAGGAAGAGACAGCTGAAATTCCTTGGACACATAATGAGTAAGGAAACCTTTGAAAACTTAATCCTCACATGGCCTACTGAGAGCAAGAGATATCAGGAAAAAGCAAACCTAACGGGATTGTGTGAATAAATGGCGGAACGGGTGGCGGGAGCCTTAGCAAAAGGAGAAAACTTCTAAGGGTCACAAGAAATAGGAAGTTTTGGAGAGCCATGATCGCCCATGTCTCAAAGGGTCACGGCACGTAGTTAATGTGTAAAATCTCTGAAATCTCTTTGATAGTGGGTGAGGATAAATCAGTAATGAACCTGCCGCCTCTTATCTCGTTTTAATTTTTGTGTGCGCTTTAATATTTTAACATTTTTCAGATTTGTAATCACATTTTAACCATTTATCATTATGTATGTTTCTTTGTTGTGTCCACATGAGACTAGTGTATCACCCAGGAGTATTTAGGTGCTAGTCCTGGTAATCATACTGGTATATGACGCAGGGGATTCGGCATAATTTTTTCCGTGAGAATTTTTTTTTTCTTCGTTAGTAAATCTGGTAACTGAAACCTGAGCTTAGTTTTTTTTTAATGTGAAATCCGAGTTAGTTTTGTCATTTAATCTGTGTTGTGCTTCGAAAATGTAGAAAAGGTATTATCAGTGGTCAGTAACTGATGTAGCGTTACTAACAAAAAGGATCGATTATATGCATACTCTAAATGCATTGGTAGTGATTTTAGTCTAAAAATAAATTGTAAATCACATTTCCATTAGCGATGAATTGGAAAATCAACTAGAAAAGGGATTGTCAATAATCAGGAATGAATGCCAACCCTATTGGTATTATAGGTCTCTCTCTCTCTCTCTCCATATATATATATATATATATATATATATATATATATATATATATATATAATGGTGCGATGGGTAATTGTCGCCATGTGCGTTGTTTGTTTTTTTTTATTTTTGTCGACGGCAAATATAATAAGATCAGTTGGGCACCGTCTGTGAGATAAAGCTCACCATGACGCAGTTCAATTCGCCAGAAATTTGGAAACGGTATGCTGTACTGCTTGGCATTCATGTCGGAAGCTCCAATAAGAACATTTCAGAGTGTTTGGGTGTCAGTCTGATGACAGTGCAGAGGATTCGAAAAGAGTTGGAGGAGTCTAATAGTGATTACGAAGGTTTTTGGAGTGATTACTAGTGATGGCGACGATATACCTCTATTCATCTTCCCACAGGGCCTAAGACTCAACATGGAGGCCAACATCAAACGCCTTGCGGAGGTAGTCCTGTCTTGTGTCAAGAGGGTGACTGCTGGTGACCGTATGTCTGGCAACAGGACTTTGCACAATGCCACACAAGCAGGAAAATCAAGTCATGACTGTCAGACCATTTCTGTGAGCACACCACTCCATATATCTGGCCACCTGACTCCCCAGACTGCAACCACCTTGATTATTATGTGTGGGGGTACAGTTGAGCGAGAGACCAACAAAACTCCTTCTAGCACTGAAGATGAACTGAAGGCAAGGATTATGGTAGCAATCACCAACTAAAACAGGGAGACCGTCTAGAAGAGTTTCAGGAGATTTCGAATTCGTCTGGAGGCTGCAGTTGAAGCCAATGGTGATTTTTATTGGATATCTTGTGTAGTTTTGATAAATATCTGTTAAAATGAGATGTCAGTGTTATTTTCATTTATGCGCAATTTAAACGACAATTTATCCATCGCACCCTGTTTATATAGTTTTAAGGTATATTATATTTATGGATTAAAGAGTCAATATCAGGGATAGAACGTATGTAAATATAAAAGTGGACATTGAGGTCAACATCTAACGTCGACAGTTTCATGCTTAAGGGCAATCATCAAGCTGAAGATTGCTTTTAAGCGTGGAACAGATTGTCACCGCTGGGTGTTGACCTCAATGTCCACACACACACACACACACACACACACACACACACATATATATATATATATATATATATATATATATATATATATATATTTGCTTTATAATTCGTCCATAATTTGATTTAAATTTTACTGAACATTTGAATTAGCTCGTAGAAAATCTTTGCCGATCCTCTTGTAACATGCGCGTCTGTGTGTATATGTAAATCTATTGCGACTCATTTTACCATTGAAATGCACTAAAAACCCGAAAGATGTTTTCAATGTTCAATAATTGAAGCAACTGTGACTGACAGATATAATATACGTTTAATTTTCTGCCCAGTTAAAAACCATTATTTAGCTTTTGACTTTCATAATCTCCCGCTGTAAAAGAATAATACCTGACATTATTCGTTTTCTTTTGCCCGTAGCTTGACTGATGTTTGTTAGCCTCCATTTTGTCGACGATTATCGTCTGCATTCCGAATTGAATGGATGAAGTTTGTGTCCAGGTTGAAACTGGAGCTTCACAATTCATTTATGTTTCCAGTGAAAAACAATGCGAAAAAAAAAAGAAACAAAAATACGTGGAATTTTGCCTGTAATTTTCCGTTAGATTTATGAGTTGTTCATTTTGGGTTTTTCGTGATTACATGTGTTAATTTTAATTTTTATCTTCCTGGAGGCTTGATGGGAGAAAACAAATGTCTTTTGTAAATAGCAGCGGCAGGAATTGTGTGAGCCAAATACCTTGGGCAAATACCAAGGAACAAAGGCAGAAAAGAAATATTTCTTACTGTCCGCCTTTGTTTATCTGTTGTATATCTTTGTATAACTTGGCGAGTTAATGTAAGTGTTCGTTTCTGTCAATCACAGTTGCTTTGATGACTGCTAAAGCTAACGTTAACTTTGGCATTGTTTTTATTAGTAGTAGTTCGTTGTCAGTTTGGAAAGAAACTATCATTAATATTAGAGAGAGCAATAACGTGTGTGGGCTTGAGAAATCTAATTCCTGAAAAACAGTTCGAAGGAAAAAAAATTAAACTTCAACCGACAGTAACGTTAACTATTTGGTCAAAGAACGCTGAATGTGTCCTCTATGGAAACGGTTATTTTTTTTAACTTTACTTCTTCACCATTCAGTCTGATGGAAAGACTCGATAAAGGTTATTATTTATTTGTATTTTGGGTTTTATTTAATTGTCTTTTATTTAGATATTCATTCATTCGGTTATACAATTAAGATACGACCGCTTGATGTTGTCCGGGTTATTTCGTCCATTAATAAAACCAGTTGTCAGAAATTAATGCAAACCTTGTTGACAGAATATGGCTATTAGACGCTTATAATGTAAAAATTGGAAAATTAAAAAAACAATGAAATAAAAACAAAAGAAAAGGGAAAAGAAAGAGGAAAAAAAGAAAAGAGAGAAAAAATATTTTAGAGAATGATTAGGATGAGGTTCAAAGATATACCTCCATGCTGATTTCACTGGGACAAGAACAGAAGGGCACATGGTGTTTGGTCGAAAGAGGAGCATTAGTTGTTTTTTTCTTTTCGCTTATTTGACCAAATGTTTCATCCCTATTTTTAGAATCCCAAGACCGAAAGAAGGGACAGTGATACTGACCATTTAGTTTGAAACTTTCGTCTGGATATGATTTTTTTTCAAACATTCCTGTTGGCACCGGACATAAGCGAACTTGAGAGTAACGATCGTGGTGTGAGTTTTTTTTTAACTTCTGTTAGTAATAAAAAGTATCCCATTGAAATCAATATGGAGGTATTTCAACGAAATAAAGACCAAATCCAGGCAAACTAAAGAAGAGTGGCTAGACAAAAAATGTGCAGAAATAGAATTATTGGGTTCTATCAACAAAAGAGTTATATACAAACAAATAAGGCAACTAACAGGCCAGAAGACATGCTCGTCAACAGGCTGCCTAAAATCAAAAGATATATTAGAGAAAGAAAAAGTTCTTCAACGCTGCTTCCACGACGTAAGGGAACAACCAACAATACACAGAACTACCGACGGACCTGGAATTCTGAAAACCGAAGTAAAAGCCGCACTGGCGAAATTGAACAGAAACAAGGCAGCTGGGCCAGACGGAATTGCAACGGAAATGCTGACAGCCTTAGATGACTTTTGAATAGACGTGATCACCGAAATAACAAATGAAACCTACAACAGCAGGGATATACCGGAAGACCTCAGTAGATCTATCTTCATAGCAATGCCAAAGAAACCAGAAACTCCACCCACCGACCAATAAGCCCAATAAGGCACGTGACAAAACTCATCATCCGTATTCTGATGAATAGAGCACGCAGCAGAATCAGGCCATAGATAGGACGAGAACAGTGTGGTTTCGTTAAAGACACCGGCACAAGGAACGTGATATTCATGCTTATCAGAAAGAGCGATACAAATGCAGAAGGACGTGTACCTATGTTTCAGAGCATACGCAAAGACTTTCGACAAAGTACGCCACAAGGATATACCGGAATTTCTCAGCAACCTTGATATATATATGGGAAAGATATCAGAATAATTAAGAACCTATACTGATAGCAAACAGCATGCATGCGCATAGGGAACGAGTTCAGTGAATATACAAAAATAGAAATGGGCGTAAGGCAAGGATGCGGCTTCTCACCTGACCTGTTCAACCTATACAGTGAGGCATTTCTGAGAGAATTGGAAAACCTACATGGATTTGGCATTGGCGGCCACAATTTTGGCAGAATAAGATACGCAGATGACACAGCACTGATAGCAGATACGCAAAAGAAATTTCAAAATCTCCTACAGAAGGTAGAGACGGAGATTGAGAAGAACTGACTAAGCATAAACTAAAAGACAGAATCCATGGTCTTCTGTAAAAGGATGAGCCCGAAATGTGATTTGCAGGTCAGGAACAGTAGAATCAAGCAGAAGCTGGGAAGCACTTTTGGCAGAGGACGGTAAGCGCGACACTGAGATTCGTAGACGTATTGGGATGGCCAAGCACGCATCCCAAAAGCTGGGCAGAATATTGCTAGACTGGAGGATTTCTTTGGTAACAAAGAAAAGAATACTGAGCTGTTACGTGACATCTGTCCTTGTTTACGGCAGCAAATGTTGAACGATTTCCTCAAAGACGAAGAAGAGACTTGAGGCAACGGAGATGTGGATGCTAAGGATATCATGGACCGAGCGTGTGAGCAAGGACGAGGTTTTAGAGAGGAAGCAAACAATGAGGAGGCTTATACCTAACAGCAAGAAGAGGCAGCTGAAGTTTCTGGGACGCACAATGACGAAGGAGGGCCTGGAGAATCTGATATTCACGGGTCGAATAAAAGGGAAAGTGAGACAGGGGGGAACAATGCATGACATACCTACCAGGCTTAAGCAAGTGAATGACTGGACGTGCAACGTGGTCTTGGGGAGATGGCAGAGGGAAGGAACTTGTTAAAAGCTGCAAGGGATAGAGGGAGGTGGAGAGACATGATCGCCTACGTCCTGAAAGAACATGGCACATAAAAAAAAGATTTTTGTACAGAAATTCATTGCATTTTTTAAAACTCTTATTTGTTTTTAGAATTCAACTAGTTATCAAAATATTCAGGAATTCAAGTAAACCTTACTGAGAGAATAGATAATTATAAAATAAATGTATTGCCATTTTTCTTATAGAAATGCTTTGGAAATATATATTTCTTTACCTTAGATTTGTTTTCGAATTCCATCTGGATGTTATGAATTAAAAATGAGAAAAGAAAAAATTATATTCGTTGATCAAGAATTACTGAAAAAATGAAAAACACATTGTTTCAAAGCTTCCCTCAACAGCAGCAACAACAAAAATGGGTAGCACATGTAACCAGAAGAGAAAATTATTATATAATCAAGCTGCTAACTTTTCAACTTACCAAAACAAAAGGATTGGTGTGATAACAGTGGGCTTGCGAAGTCTAACTTCTTGAAAATCCTTTTTAATAAAGATTTTATAGATTTCAACCGACAGTAACACTAACTGTCCAGACAATTAATGCCGAAAGTTTCCTTGGAAGGAAACGATTAATTTTTCCATTTTATGTATTTTTAATTACTAGTCATTTACACAACATATATTATCGTTGGAACTCATTAAATACCTTAAAATTTCCTTTATACTGAATTCTATGCGTACACGGTGGCGCGGTGGAGGACTGGATAGCGTCTCCGATTGAGGAATCGGATAGACGAGTTCGGATTCCAGTCAAATCCTTTACATTCACTTACATGCTAATACCCATGGGAAAGGTGTGAACGGTCTTCTACTCGCTCCAGCTATGGGTAAATAGCAGGACAGACCGGGTTCTATAGACTTGGATGGCAACTGGTCTACCGAAGAAAGAAATGGCAACCTACTGCGGGAAAAAATCTGCCTCGTCAGTCATGTATCAAAAGATACATGATCGCCTAAGCGTGTATCACGCATGGCACATAACTGACTTATATATATATATATATTCAGGATGTTGAAGATCATAGCTCCCTCAATTTCCTTCTTCTTTGATATCTGTAAACGAAGACAAAATCGAAAGGGCAGAACTAATTTAACCGAATGATTGTTCTTGGGAAATATAATAGAACGGTTTCCTGTTCAGTTTTCAGTAGTACTAGATTACCCGTGATCCGTTTGGGTCACTGACGCTTCAGGTTATAAAACTCTGAAGTTGATTTCAGTATAAAAAAAAAATTGCCTGTGTGAAGAAAGTTAAAATAAAAATACTTAATGTATGAACAACTCGCATTTTTAAATCTTATTCACTTAAATCAGATTTACTTCATTATGCGCCGGACGAACGACGTACGCATGAATCACAGACTTTTAGTATCTGTCTATATTTCTGAGATGAGGTATTATGTACACTATTTCCATTATTCGGACTATTGTCCTCATCTTTATCGCCATGTTTATCACAACGTTTCGGCCGTTGTACGCTCCAACCACTTTCTTCAGGTGGTTGAAATGTCGAACTGAACCCTTTATTTCGCTCACTGGAGTAGACTGTTCTAGTTCCACGTGCCATGTCTAATGGATCTCAGTTATATCCTGTTAATTCCCCTCTCCAAGTTCTCCACTGCCGTAACCAGGTATTGAACTCACACTTTTTGGGTCCTGTCACTGGATCTAAGTAACGCCTTTATCCACTGTGCCATGTGAGATCTGTGTATGAATTTCTGGGTATTATAAACCTAATGTCTTCAGCAACTATTTTTTACCAGTGCTCATATTGCAATTTTTGTTGTTATCATTGCATGTTTTTTTACCAGAGCTCATATTGCAATTTTTGTTGTTATTATCGCTTTTCTCTCGCATTCCTTATTACTGGTTCCCATAATGTATTCATTTCTATGCTTGGTCGGCTCAGGAGATTTTTGTGACTTAGCATATGTGCTGATTCCTTAAGTTTACGAATTTTCCAATGATGTTCTTTGCCTATGATCTCAACTTGATCCCACAGAGAGCGGTGATGTCCCTTTTCTCTCCATATGTGGTCAGCCACGCCAGATTTTTTTACTTCCCCTCGTGTTACAGCTTTCTGGTGCTTTATGCACGGGATAGAGTACACACTGTCTTTAGTCATGTTCTCCTCTATGGGGGGTCTTAATCGGGAGAGATATCTGCGAAGTGTCGTCCCGCTTTTGACATCCATTAGACATGGCACGTGGAACTAGAACAGTTTACCCCAACGAGCGAAATAAAGTGTTCAGTTCGACATTCCAACCACCTGAAGAAGGCCGGAGCGTACAACGGCCGAAACGTTGTGATAAACATGGCGACAAAGATGAGGACAATAGTCCGAATAATGTAAATAATGTACACAGACTTTTAGTATTATATAGATGGCATTGAGAGCGGTCGTTCCAGACTAGTTGCCCAATCAAGGCTATAGGGCTCAGTTTACCGTATTATTTTACATTATTAATTTTAGTCGTCTTAAAAAATAACTGATCGATAGAAACATGTACTCGGCCAAGCTACACACAGATACGACAAACGAACACAGATCTTAAGAAATACGTACTTCTCCCTTCTTTTGATCGGTGGCCACTCGCACAATTCATGTCGATCTTTTTTTTTACAAAAGAAATTGTTCCCCCAGGAATCCTTCACCCTTACAAAAAAAAAAAAAATTTACGTCTCATCACGAAGAAGCAAAACGAATAACCCCTACATTTCAATGTTTTTTTTTTGTTTTGTTTTTTTAAGCGCGTTCTTTTTCACTGAAAACTCAAATGAACTGTGAAGCTTTAGTTTCAACCTGGGCACAAACTTTTTCCATTCAATTTAGAAGGCAGGCAATCTTTGCCAACAAAATGAAGACGAACGAAAATCAGGACAAGAGAAAAAGATAAAATATCAGGTAGTATAGAGAAGTAGATTCAAGTCTTTGCAAAGGGTTAAGCGCGAAATCAGAACTTGAACTCAGACTACCGATTCCATTTTCTGTGGAGGCAACCTTTGTGTTCCCCACCTTATGGCAGAGGAAATTTTGAATCAATCCGGATTGTTTTCTTTTACTGCCGACTGTATTTGAACTCGGTAATGAAATGCGCGTAGTGTCGCGATTATGGCGAGCCGAGTTCAAATTCCGGCCGAGCGTTCACTTTGGCGAAAGGTAAGAATCGATCTCTCACTCTAAACCCTCAGCTATGTGCTAAATAGCATAACAGAATGGAATCTCTTGCCTTGGTTATCGACCAGTCTATAAGAAAGACAACTCTGAATTTGAAACAGTTGGTCATAGGGACAGCATCTCCAATCCACCAAAACCTGCTTGCTACAGAAACCACTGACGCAACCACCTAGCGAGGCTTGGCTGTGCCATTATACTCTACAGGCGAGCTGAATGGTACCGACAAGGAGAAGTATTAACGAGTTATAAGTAAAAATTTCCGCAATTTCGTGTTAGTCTTCGCTTTTATGTGCATTTTTCTTGTATTTTTTCCACCAATTCTGCTGTTGACGTTCTCCCTTTACACTAAAATTCACGCAATACAAGGCTTCAGAGACACTGAAGGTAAAGGGTTACTGTTAAAATGGTTATGATGAATGAAAGAAGAAATGATAGGAAGCGAGGATAAGGAGGTTAGATAACGATTGACCCTTGACTTGTAGAGGTTAATATTAACATGTTCAGGGAGTCAGTCATGTAGCATACTTTCTCACAAAGAAAAAGTTCTTGGGGTGGGGCGGGCTGAGTAGAATTTTTTTATATTTGGAATGCAGAGGAAATGGGTGATTCGGTCCCGTGCAAGTAACATGGTGTGACCTAGCTATTAAGGCAGCGGTCCCCAAACATTTTTCCTCTGGGTCACATTTTCGGAATTAAAATTTGCTCGCGTCTCACCAAATTTTCTGTAATAAAAGTACATTTAAAAATTTAAAAAAAAGAGAGAGGGTTAAAGGGAGATAACAACAAAATTTAAAGTCAGAACATTATCATTTGATAACTCTCTCCTCCAATTTGCAGACCCTATATTCTTAATACTTAATATAAGGCAAAAATATAATAATGATAAAATCCGTCAATAATTATTTATATCTAATTATACTGAGACTCATGTATGCAATTACGAATTATCTATAGTAATATCTTAAATTTTGAAATCATATTTATTTTTTGCATATGAAGTTTTTGAAACTGTTTCTAAATCTGTGATTGTCTTTCAATCATTCCGCTATTCTCTTTCGTCGCACCTGTGATGCGCACCGCTCCGTTTGGGAAACACTGTGTTAAGATCTGAACTCATGAAACACAAGAATGTAGCTCATCTGAACATTTGCCATGGAAATAGCGATAAGCTTGCAATGTTTCTTGTGGAGAGGCTGCAGAGTGGAGAGTCAGTCTTGCCCAACACGACTTTAAAATGATTTTGAACTTTATCAAGGCTGGACCGTGAAGACTGGGCAACTCTGGTCCAGATATAATAGCAAGACTCCATTTTTGGTCTAATTTCATTCATGTAAAAGATAAAGCTTAGTAGGTGCCAAGTACTCCCTGGGGCGATGGAATGAATCCCCACTCTTTTTTTTTTAAAGCAGTGGATCTTATGTATGAGTTTTATTTGCAGTCCGGTGTTAACTTGAGACCTAACAGACGTTCAAAGCTTGGAGCCTCCTTAAGAGTGGAAACGTTAACAGTGACCGGAGTAAACTCAAATGAAGTGGGTGGGAGGGGAAAATAAGGTAGTATTAGGAGGTGCATACATTGAAACACATTTTAATTTTCTCTCTTGTATTTCCTTTCCGTCAGCTTTTATTCCATTATTCATTTACCTCTACTTTATCCACCTTCATTTCTCGCTTGCGAAAATAACATCTTGCCGCTATCAAAATCGTTCTTTTTATTTCCCTTGTCTCACTCGTTATTCTTCGATCGCAGAAATCGCCTCGAATTCCATCACAACCACGTGGCTAGAATCGATTATTGATCCGCAAATCGCCTCTTCACACGGCATTCAGCTACTCCCCCCCACCACCACCCATTTTCTTTTCTTTCAAGCCCTATTTGCATAATCTTCTTTTCGCTTATTTGCATAATCCGCTTCTAAAACTCGTACATCAACTACTCAACCATTTTGCCGATTAACGAAGCCTCTGTCATCTGCCACACAAGATCGGCGCCATATCTGTCTGTTACGACGAACAGAATCAAAGAATAATGGTTAACCAAACCAATTCTGTCCAGAGAGAATTGAAAAAGATTCCATGTCGTTTACTCTATAACTGGAATTTATTCGAATTTTATAGAAATCGCCTGGTGTTAGTTTATTATTATTATTATTATTATTATTATTATTATTAAGTTATTTAGTCTTCAATAAGAAGACGGTCGCCCTGAGCAGCCGTGAGGGTACTCATTCCAAGAAGAATTTGGTTTGAGAAACGATTTGCTACCCATGGCATACGTATTGGTTTTGAAACCTATATTGATAAGCACATCCCAGATAAATTACTCGCCGTAGTCTGTGAAATGATGTATGCATAGCGGAAAATAAGATCGGCTACCTAGTTCGAATTCCAGTCAAGTTCGCTGCCTTCCCTTTCGCATAAATATCCTTGGTATCTCCTCTTCTTCTTCTTCCAGCTATGAATTAAGTATCAGACTAGGCACTTTAGCCTTGGTTGCAACCAGTCTAGGAGAAGGAAAACGCAGGTCTGGTGATTCTACCCTGTAAAACCGACTTGCTACAATAATGACAGCAGTGCAACCTAGCATGGTGAGGCTGCGGTCCTAAACTCCATAGAGGAATAGCGTTAAAGAGGAGGAGGAGGATTCTATGAAAGTTAAAGTTCCTTCACTGTGTTATGAGTAAATGCTTATTTAAGATTCATCTTTTTTTTTCTCATTGGTCCAATCATCTTGTTTTTATCCAATGCAAAAGATAATTTATTCTTTAATGACCGCGTTTAGACAAGTCGAATATTGTGCTATCATAGGCTTTTTAAAAAATTGAATAGCAAAGATTATGACTTGAAATTTGTTATCTGCTGTTTCTCTTACGAACATACCTCATTCTAGATTTTTGTAAACTGTTTTCCAAATGTTTCTGGTTTTGAAAATAAATGTCCATCCTGTTCAACATTTAGGATGAATTTTTCTTTTCTACTCTCAAATATCTAATATGTTATCGTTTTCTGTTGTTCTGACGTTGGTTCGTCTTCATTTTATCAGCACATATTGCCTGCTTTCTAAATTGAATGGAAGAAGTTTGTGTCCAGATCGAAACTTGAATTTCAGGGTTCATTTCAGTTTTCAGTGAAAAAGAGCATGCTTAAAAGAATTTAAAATAATGTATTTTGGGCTGGTGTTTTCCCTTAAATGTAGGGGCTATTCGTTTCGCTTCTTCGTGATGACAAGATAGTTTTTATTTTTGCTTACAGGTGCTAATATCTTTGGATTTTACTACTGTGTAACGTGTTCGATCATTATTGGAAGTCTCATGCTTGCAGCCTTGTTCCAACATCCACAATTATTTCTCCACAGATTTTGGGTCTTTTTCATGTTGATTTCTAACCTGCGTTCTTTCATGTAATATGAAAAAGAAAATTAACGGTTTCATAGGAAAATTAGAGATGGATAGTTCTGATAGGGGGAGAAAAAAAGAAAAAAACGACTGGTGTTTTACTAGATTGGGGGGAAAATGGAAACGGCCGGCTCTGCTAGGTGTGGGAAAGGAGGCGGGCTCCTCTGACAGGGGGAGAAAAATGAGAACGGACTTCTTCCGACCACTGGGAAGAAAGACGTAAACAAACTCCTCTGATCACGGAGAAAGAATGGTTATGAATGGCCCGGATAAAAAAAATATTGCGAAGGTAAAGACTTTATTACTCCATCTATAAAGCTTAGCTTACCAAAGTGCAAAAATGCATTACTCAGTGATGACTGAATTTGCTAGAGTTGTAGTAGAAAAGACGACTGCTAGATTGTAGGTTTTCTCAACGAATTAATTTCACCTATTTACATTATTCGGACTATTGTCCTTATCTTTGTTGCCATATTTATCACAGGTTTCGGCCGTTGTACGCTCCCGCCTTCTTTAGGTGGCTGGAATGTTGAACTGAACCCTTTATTTCGCTCGCTGGAGTAGATTGTTCTAGTTCCACGTGCCATGTTTAATGGATGTCATTTATCAGTTATCTCCTGTTAATTCCCTTCTCCAAGTTCTCCACTGCCTTAACCAGGTATTAAACTCACACTTTTTGGGTCCTGTCACTGGATCTAACTAACGCCTTTATCCACTGTGCCATGTGCCCTATGATAAATATGGCAACAAAGATGAGGATAATAGTTCTAATAATGTGAATAGTGTACATAACACCTCATATAAGAAATATAGACAGATACAGATGACATTCAGTTGATGGCTGATTCTGCAAACGGAAAAAAACCCTGAAGGAAATCGAGAAAAACCAGAAAGAAAAGACTAACCATTAACTGGAGGAAGGCAAAGTATGGCTGACATTAAAAGAGACTAGCAAAATTGCGAGAACGTCAAAATCAAACAGGTATAGAAATTTATCTGAAGTAGTCTAGTAACAGGCAACGAAAAATGTGACTCTTCCATGACATGAAATACTGGACAATTTCCTCACAGAATAAACCGAGTCTTGAAGCGAAAGTGATGTTCTATAGAGTTGTTGAAAATACTAGTACGTGTGAGAAAAGTTTTGATTGATTGATTTCACGACATGTCAACCATTGTTGATTTATTTAATGTCGAATTCTCCGGGACAAGGTCAACCAGACTAGTTTCACTAACCATCACCCTACACCGAGGAAGTTTTAAGAACAGCAACTGCGATAAACCGCTGCTACCAATCAGAAAGAGACGGGTGACAATTTTGGGACGCATAATGAGGAAAGAAAGTTTGGGGAATTTAACACTCAGATGGTAGACTTGAAGCAAGAAAAACAGTGGAAAGCAGCAATGTTTGAGAAAATATGATAGCGAAAGAGCGACCACAGAGAAAAAGCGTAGTAATGGGGCAATAAGGACAGGAAGTTGTGGAGAGCCCTGATCGCAAACGCACAGAAAAACCTAGAGAAAAGAAAGAGATAGAATCTAGTTTCCTAAACACTACTTTCACGGTGAGGTATAAATATATTTACAAATGTTAATTCATTCAGGCGCCCAGTAGGGATTGAATTCACTGCAGAAAGATTTAGATGCAGGTTTAGTTTATTATTCAAGTAGCGTGGCGTCCAGATCCATGCTTCATTTCCCAACCTATTGCTAGATTTAATAGTCATCTTGAAGTAAATTTTCTTGGTAATGGCATGAAGCCACCTTTCCCTGCGTTTAATCCCATAAACAAATATATTGACAAAAAGTGTCTTATCTTATTGTCCGAGCACGCTGGCGGAAGTGTGTGTGTGTGTGTGAGAGAGAGAGACAGACAGACAGACAGATAGACAGACGCAATCTTAAATAGTTTCGCGACCAACAAATAGAAAACGTAAAAATCTATTACACCTCTTTTTTAACCGGGGCCAGAACGGTTTCATGAACAGGAGCCTAGATTTTGTTGACCCTGTTTCGTCTATACTGACTGATGCTGACGAGCTACACTCGGAGATGGATACACTTGGTCCCGAGGGCAAGTTGCAACCTCGTTTTGTCTTTTCACAAATCTCGGAAGATCAGTGAGAGCAGACATCATGGCAACAGTTACCTACGAAGTGTAACGAATTTTTCAAAGTAATTTTCCCCGTGTCTTTTTGGAGTTGACTGTATCAGATTACAAAAAAAAAAAATGAAGAAAAAGTTTACCTTTCTTTCGATGTTTTTTTTCTATACGATTATTTTGCATGGGTGCACGAAGAAAACAGTTCGTGTTAAGAAAGAAACTAGTTATATCAAAACTACGCATATATATATATATATATATATATATATATATATACAGAAATATAGTCTTAAAGTGTGCTATATTTATGGGGTAAAGTGCTCAATATCAGAGATAGAGCGTGTGTAAATATAAAAGTGGACATGGAAGTCAGCAAATGGCCGAGAAAAATAACAGCACTAGTCGCCTGACGATTGCACTAGCATGAAACAGACTGTCGCCTCTAAGTGCTGACTTCCATGTCCACTTTTATATTTATATATATATATATATATATATAGTGTAACCCGGATATAAGAGAGTTGTCGGGACCGGAGAAGAAGTCTCTTATATCCGGGTTTGGTCTATTATATATACATTAACACAGGCTCTAATTTGGGACCAGAGAAAATCTCTTATATCCGGGTTTCTCTTATATCAGGGTCTTATATCCGGGTTACACTGTATATATATTGCACCAAAATAAACTTGAACTTAAATGCTTGTATGAACTGGAAGTATTTCGGGGTAACAGATTGAAATTTACTCTAGTTAAAAAAAAGACGCTTTGAATCCTGTCAAAACAAGAACTAGCATCAAATTTGCGGTAAAACTTGGTCAAAAAGAAAGGTTTATGGAGAAATGATTCCATGAAAAAATAAACAGTTTATAACTCCTTTCAAAGGAAAAGACAGTGTTGAAAGTAAGAAAAGTAATGGACGTAATTTAAAACATAGTCATTACCCTAAAGGAGGCACGGTGGAGTAATGGATAGCGGCTCGGATTGAGGAGATTCCTCAACCCGAGCCGCTATCATGAATCGGAGAGCCGAGTTCAAATTCCAGTCGAATCTATTACATTCACTTACGTGCTAATACCCTTGGGAAAGGTATGAATCCTCTTCTTCTTCCCCCCAACTATGGGCAAATAGCAGTACAGACCGGGTTCTATAGCCTTGGATGACAACTGGTTTACCGCAGAAAGAAATGGTAACCTACTGCGGGGGAAAATATGCCTCGTCAGTCATGTATCGAAAGATCGCATGGCGCATAACTGACTGATATTAACCTAATTATTCGGAGCGAAATGCTGCGGTCGCGTACATTAAATTCAAAGACTTGAATTTCAGTTTATATGTTATTCCACAAACGCACAATATTTAACGTGATACGCCACGCAATCGCTGTGGTAATAAAACGTGCATGTGGCGCCATTGCAACAAATCCAGTGACAACGTATGTATTTTCAGTGTAGTTGGTTGAAAAATCTCATGATGAAAATTGGGGTCATGAGTGAAAAAGTTTAAGAAGCACTGGACATTCTAGAAAAAAAATATCGTCTATAAAACGCAGTGATTTCTCATAATTCGTAGCAGCTAAATTTAACATTTGTTCAATGTTTTAATGGTTGGCAGTAAGATAAAAAAATAGCTCAAGATGCGAAATACGAATTGGAGATGTCACAATCAAACAAGTACGAATTTAGTTTTATATGGGAAGTGTCTTCACAGAGGACGGACAATGTGGCACCACAATCCGAATAGCCTTCGAAGAATTAAAGGACAATTTTGAATGCAGCCATAATGTAGCTTCCCTGTACCTTTTTCGGTAAATACTTTCATTTTAATTGTTCTGATGAACTTCTCCTCTATGGTACCTAGACTTTATGAATTTAAGTGTAGTACTAAATTGGCGGTAAGATCTCATTTTGCGATTGAAATGGTTAGATGTAACCGTGAGTTCTATGCTAACAGTTTCTGCTCTCACACTTCTCGGTTGTGGAACTCTTTAATCTTCAGAAATTTAAAGTCAATGTCAATCATTATCTTCTGTCTTCTTAATTCCTGTTCTTTTATTGTTCTCTCTCAATAATTTTTTTATCATATTCTCTCACACACGGTAACCCCCTATCTTCTTAGTTGCTTTATTTCCTTGCTTGGGGTGAAATGATTAGAAAAATATGTAGCCCTTGTGTAGCGCATCCAATGCAGCCAGCGACTTTACAATGACTTTATAATCTTTACGAAGGCGAACTTATGACTTCGTCAATGTGTATTTTTTAATGTTCATTATATGCATTTAATATTCGCACTGAATTATACTGAAAATAATATTTCTTGTGTAAAATTCATTTTGATTATTAAGTTTATTGATGTACCAAAATACTATATAGTTACTATAAAGAAATAGTCTAAGTTATTATTATACAAAAGAAAAAACTGCGTTAAAAATAAGAAAAAAAAAATAATTCCAATATTTAAAAAATTAGAATGGTCATTACTTTTTGGCCGATCATTGTTATATATATATATATAATGATTTTTCTAATCATATATATACACATTGACGAAGTCATAAGTTCGCCTTCGTAAAGATTATAAAGTCATTGTGAAGTCGCTGGCTGCATTGGATGCGCTACACAAGGGCTACATATTTTTCTAATATATATATATATATATATATATATATATATATATATATATATATATATATATATATATATATATATATATATATATATATATATATTTTCGTAAACTTTTTTATAATAAAAGAATAAGAGCTTGTCAGCACTTAATGGTTCTCCTCTCTTCTCAGTTTGTAAAAATCCCTTGGTGGACGTAAGCCTTCCCCCATATTCATGAGGAGGGATGGGCCATTACCCTAACGCGCTTGACCAATGCGTGTTGATACGGGCGGATGTGACCAGATTTTTCGATTCACGATCGCCCAAGGGTAAGTGACTGTAGCGAATCCAACTGGAATTCGAACTCGGCTCTCCGATTTCTCATCTCGAGCCGTCATGCATTACACCACCCGCACATCGTACATTCAAGCTTACAGCACCTGGTAATCACAAGTGGTTACTCATCTAGGTACTGACCAAGATCGACGTTGCTTAACTTCAGTGATCTAACGAGAATCGGTATTTCAACGTGATACGTTATTCATTGGCTGATGACGCGAGTTTGATTATCACACTCTTCTCTTTTCTATAGCAAAACCCAGTAAATAATATATATTTTTACATGTACCTAAATAGGCATGTCCTATTTATTGATACATGTCTACCTAAACCTTTTGAGAATTGGATCAAAGCAAGTGAACTGAATGTTGCACGGAATTTAACCGCTGGCCATTGTGAGCAGTACCATCGAAGATTTCCTTTAGTGTTAAAATTCTCCGAATTTCTGGATTGCACTGCAATATGTAGATAAGCATACGTAGGTATATATAACAAAGTTATATGCGAGAAAATTTGTAACATTTCTCGGAGACTCTCTTCAAATCTTTCTTTCAGAAAGATAATGACGGTTAGACGAGATAAGCGCTTTGACAGGATTTGTACAGGCTGACAGCTAAAAATGTTGTTGGCAAATTCCGATGAAAGAGGAATATTAAACTATCTGTATTCAATGAACTTAAATACATCCTTATTTCAACGGGAAAATTTTCGTTAAGATCAGTGGTTGGTTAAAAGATATATCACTGAATAAAAAATTAAAAAAATAACGTCACACCTATCAAAGAACACAAGAATTGTGATGTGTTTTATTATAGATATCCATTACAAAATTACTACGATTAAAATACACTGTAAATCCTATTTTGTATTTGTTTATTTAGTTTGTTTTTTTTTACTTTAAGAAGTAGTTTTGTCACTATTGTATAGTGCTTCATTCACGCGAATTTCCTTGTCTCTGTACCGTTTGTTACTATTGTATAGTGCTTCATTCATGCGAATTTCCTTGTCTCTGTACTTGAGGATTTGTATTAAAAATATGATTAATTCATAAAGTGCTCCAAAAAGAGGGGTGCCGACGGAATTAGACGATTTCTGGTATCACTATCATGTAAAAGTACGTGGTTTCACATTAATTTTGACCTTGTGTCAAGCCTGTATGTGGTGAGTATTAGGTAAACGGCATCATCGAGTGTGTTTCAGACGAATGTCCGATATTCGAAAATGTACAGAGGCCCGAGAAATCTTTCTATATAGAAATCTGTTCAAAATATTTGATGGACATGCTTGGCGAGTTAATTTACGATTGGAATATATTGGAAATGTATTCGAATAGACATTTATTGCCGATACCTAACTATGAATATAAATTGTTAATTATTTATTATGCAAATGTGCTGCAGATGATTTTGCATGAAAATATAAAGTGGATAGGTTTACTATAAAAATGAATTGTAAATTATTTACAATGAAAACGCGTTGCAAAAGATTTGCAATGAATATGCTTTGTAGAACGATTTATTCAAGATAGAAAATCTCAATATGAATAAGATTCGGCAAAGATTCCTCATATAAATGCATTGTAAATAACTTAATCCAGAAATACACTTCTGTTAAAATGTCTAAAATCCCGAGAAAATTAATCCACTGATATTTTTTATCGATAAATATTTTACGGTAGAAATCCATGACACATTTTAACTCACAAAAACGCTTTCCAAATTATTTATAAAAATCCGTTGAAAATTATTAATGGCTTTCTCTCTTCATGTTTCCCGCTGAATTAAAAAAGAAAAAAACGACTGCGTGTCTGAGAAGGTTCACTGGAGGGAAATATTTAGTGTGGATTTCAAGGAATATGGCACTTGGAGATGAATGTCTTGCCAAGTCTCATGCAAATCTCCGCTGGGATTATTCGTCTTGCTAAGCCGCACTGGCGTTAAGTCTTTTGAGGCTTAATGATCCCTGCATTTGCGTCACTGTTCCGTTCTCTCGTTTCCGCCGAGACTTGAAAATCGCGCGGAACACGTCAGTTCAGAGAAGCCTGTGTGTCACGTGACGAAGCTACCATAGTGCGGCTTCCGGGAACTGTACAGTATTATTCGGTTTTAGAAGAAGAAAAATATTAACTAAAAAATATGTATAATGAACGATGTAAAAGGTGAGGAAATGAAAGAATGAGCCGCAGACTGGATGAATAATGTATCGGCGTTTGTCACGTGATACAGGCCAGTAAGCTGGGACGAATATTTTGCCGCGATTTTCGCTGCCCATATTAAATTCCCACGTTGACTAACAAATTTAAATATTTATTTCTTAGCACCAAAAAAAAGAAAAAAAAATATCCAGTTTGAGATCTGGGCAAGCAGCAACAATAATATACCAATAAAAATAAAAAATGTCATTATCAGAGTGCCTGAAGCATCTTGATGGTTAGCGGCTCGTCTTGTAGACTAATTTCCTTGTTTAGTGAGTTCGATTTTCACTCTGCCACGCACGCTGAGGTTATCATCGTCTGTTACTATACTAACCATATACTTACATTTCTGTGCCTGCTTGACTTTGAAGTCGCTAATATGTAGTTCGGAGCTTGTGCTGTCTCTTTTGCTCATTTTATCTTCTTTTATATGTTATATCCATCACAACTTCCTGTTCTTTATTATTTAAAGTAACTTTCAACCTTTCACTGCCCCTTTTTTATTTCTGCCGTCCATTTACATAAAACCAATTAAGCAGATTACTCGATGTCTCCCTGGCTTTCAATACGACTTGTGGGTGTTAAATTTTCTTGACACTCCTTCCTCTTGATGTGTCTCCAAATTTTCAACGCTCTCTTTCTAATTGTATTTATAAGTTTCCTTGTGGTTCCTATTTTCTTTAAAACTTCCTCGTTGCTCGCATGTTCTGTTCATGGTATTCTTAGCATTAATCTGTAGAAGTACATCCCCGTCGCTTCAAGTTTCTTTTTCATATTTGAAAAGAATATGCATCATTCACCGCTATATAATAGATTAAATATTATATAACAGTTCGACGCTATTCGTTTTCAACATTTTGATATCACTCAATACTTGGCTTGATTTCTGGAAGCTATATTTCACTATTTTTTTTTTCATACCTTCGTATTTCTGTTGTACTTTTCCCGTCGTCTGTTACTACACGACCAAGATACTTACATTTCCGTACCTGTTTGATTTATGTAGCCCCCAAATATGTAACTCGGCGCTTTCGCTGTCTCTTTTGCTGACAACTACATCTTCTGTCTTAAAATTAATAGTTCTTTCTATCTATCTATCTATCTATCTATGTCTTTCCGGTGGTTTTATCTATTTCCTTGGCACTTTTTAAAAATGAAGACTTCCTTGTTGCTGATATTTGTCCATGGTATTCTCAACTTTCTTTATCGGCACAATAGGCAGCTGAAACCAAACATGGAGCATTACTGCTATATGTGGATTGGAAACTGCTCAATCCTCACTCCCCAACCTTTCTATGGGGGAATGACATATTTTAAACTCTGTACCTTCTTTCACACAGGCACAGCATTACAAGTCTATCGCCACTACATCGCTATTTCCATGGCAAATGTTCAGACGACATTTTTTTGTTTCACCATTCCATAACTTTATTACTAGGACACGCCACATCTGGCATGTGTTTCAGTAATCTTCTACCATGAGTGACTCTCGAGCCTTGTATTGAATGATTTTTTTTTTACTAAAAATGAACCACATTTATATCACTTAAAGTCTCTTCATCTGTGAGGAAATCGTCACGCATTCACTGCCGTAAAAGGAGTATTGATATTGCATAACGCTCTTGTCTTTGTTTCCGACGAAAAATTCCTGTATTAGTATATTTTTATTAGTAGCTGCAGAAATGTCATTGTAGCGTTCCATCGCACGCGCCTTGAAACGCTTGAAAGCAGATGCTTCTTGAGCGTCAGCCTTTCCCTGTGGATGCTTGTTGTCAGCTATATATTCGCATCATGCGTAAAGTCGCGTCGACGTGACATGTACTTAAATTACGTGACTAGTTTACGCGTATTGACCTCGTGTGTCACTGACTTGTTTCTGTAATTTTTCTTTTCGGCTACCTTGCAGAATATGTGTCGTTTATATATGCTTCCAAAAATCCAAGTAAATAGCAATTTGTAAATAAATTTTTGGTGATGCTGGTAAATAAAATATTAGATAGATTTGCCGGTTTCTTCATCCTTTTAGCGGAAAAATATCTCCAACTAATCCTTTACTTTTGCTTTTGTCTGCTTTCAGAGTCGACTCTGCAATATTTGCCGACGCAACTCACTCAAAAGGCTAAGGTAAGTTGTTTGTTGTTGTTTTTTTTAAAATCTGTTAACGATTGCTCAGTTTTGCCTTGGTTATGTTGCTTTGGAAAGGTTTCTGGCTTTTGTCCAACTCAAATTTATTGCTCTGTTGCTGTTTATTTAATATAGTTATTTATCTGTGAATGAAAGAAACTTAACACGAAGATGCTTAAGAAAGAGATAATCTTCAATAAGCTTCTTCAAGAATCATTGCTTCATTCAAATGCCGGGAAAGGTGTGAATATTGCTTTTCATTTTAACGGTTTTTTTTTTTTTGTTTGTTTTTTTTTTTTTTTTTATCAAACAACCAGATTTAATCTTCTGTGATATCGTTGCTGGTGAAAGATGTCGGTCAGAGGAAATATTTCCCGAATCTGTTGCATTTGTCATTATTCAAGGGTAAAAAAAATGAAAAATAAAGAAAAAAAAAATTAAAAAAAATTAGTTTCTCAGATTAGCCTTAAGAAAACCTGCATATCGGTGAATATGTAAATATTCCCACCCTTCCTGAAAATCGCATATTTTTCACATAAAAATAAATAGTTGATTTATTTTTATGTGTTCATTTTAGAGCATTTTCAACTTCTGTTGAGGTGATATCATTCCAAGTTTACATTTCGATCTCCTTGATTTATATGCTTTCTATCAACGACGAAGTGGAACAATTTTCGCGTTAGGTATTTCGCCCTTTAAGGCTTCATTAGATTAAAGTGATTTTTTGTGTAGATGTAACTACACATGCGTACGAAGGAGAGAGGACGCTGACATTTTAAATTTTTAAATTCTTTTTTTTTAATGTGCTTGAATAAAAAAAATAATTTAAAAGTTGAAAATTCCAGCTTCCCCTGTCCTTTGAGCGGATGCTTAGTTATATCTACGTAAATATTACTTTAGTTCGATGAAGTCCTAAAAGACGAAACGCGTCATAGGAAAGTTTTTTCCACTTTGTCATTAATTTTCCTCACATTGTCCTGATATATATATATGTATTTATGTCATATATATATATATATATATATATATATATATATATATATATATATATAGATATCATTTTCTGCTATATTCATTTTATCTTTTATCATATGTCTTTGTTCTAAATGTTATTCCATCTGTTTCTAAATTTATCCACCCCCATTGGGGAATCTTTTATAATTCTTGTTTCTTTTCCAATATCACATTAAAATTTTCGGATATTCTTTGAAAAGTTTAGTGCCTGAGGATATTTATCCGTTTTTCAGATCTTGTGATTCGTTGTTCTTTTAGTAGAATTTTCTGTTTCAAAGTCTCTTTTATTTACTAGTATCTTATATCTATGATAGAATAAGTCGTTTATAAATTTGACATGTTTCGCTTTTTATTTAAGCTTCATCAGAAAATTAAATATGCCGGAGAAAATAAAATTCTGGTACATTTTATTTGCGGTTGCTTGTTTCTCATTGGTTACGCAGACCTCACGTGTATTTATTCTATAAAGCAGTGTTCATGTGTATAATTTTTGTGTTTTAGTTTATCTTAATTCTAGTTTGTCAATGCTGGATTTGATTGAAAATGTGTGTGCCTGCATCTGAGCGTCTAGTCGGCATTTTTATTTACGTCAGGTAGTGTTTGTATGTTGATCGGGGGATATTTTGAGTGAGAGTGACTGAATTAAAGCCATACTCGTTGTGGCTGTGGGTAGGCAGATCTCAAATTCTTTAAGTATGGCTTTTATAAAAGTTGGTGATATAATAAAGTATGTTTGACGTGTGTTTATTGATGGTCAAATATTTATCAGCATTTCTTCTAAGTATTTTCCACGTAATAAATTATATTCTTTGCTAATTATGGTAACGTTTAATAAATCGATTTAATGATATATATATATATATATATATGTTTTTCTGTTTATACGCTATTTTTATATATACAATTTATTTAAGTAAATGCTCTGTTCTTAAATTAAACAGTATTAATTGCAATTACCGGTCTGAATGTTCGAGAAAATTCATAGAAAATATGCGTTCTTCCGTATAGGAATAGAACCTGTATTCCGATACGGAAGCCGTCATTTCATCTGACGTGCTATACATTTAGCTACAGAGAAGCGTCTCTTTAACAATGTCCTAGTTACTGTTTACATGAAATTTATCGAACATTCAGGCCGGTAAATGTAATTAAAACTGTTTAATTAAAAACTGAGCATTTACTTAAATCAATTATATGTATAAAAAATAACGTATAAACGTATATAAACAGAATATATATATATATATATATATATATATATATATATATATATATATATATATATGTAACGTAAATCATTCAAACGAAAAACAAATACTGAAGCTAATTATATGGCGAGAATCATTCTCACAAACAATATTTACTAATAAAATACAATCACATTACTACTCGGAATTTAACAAAAAACACACTAAAATGTCTACCTGAAGATGGTCGACTGAAAGCCCGGCTCGTAGAAAAAATAAGACCTGATAAACCCGGAATTTATGAACAAGGATCACACCATTCATTAACGGATTCGAAGTTGATTGTATTTTATTAGTAAATATTGTTTGTGAGAGTGATTCTCGCCATACAATTAGCTTCAGTATTTGTTTTTCGTTTGAATGATTTACGTTACATAAATTGAATACGCACTACAAAATTGATATATATATATATATATATATATATATATATATATATATATATATATATATAATACTGTTTAATTGAAAACAGAGCATTTACTTAAATAAATTGTATCTATAAAAATAACATAAACAGAAAATATATTAAAAATAATTTTCGGACTTAATCCATTTCATGATATATATATATATATTTAAATAAAAACAGACCACTTTAAGGTTCCGTATAATAAATTATTTCACCACAGCCCTTTTAAACGACCGCGGATCATCAGATTTTACTTCCAAAGGTTGAAACGAAAAATGACTATACATATATATATTAAAGACATTTTTTATATGTTTAACGTTCTTTTTATAGATACAAGTATTTAAGCAAATGCTCTGTTTTATAATAAACGGTATTAAATAACATTTACCGGCCTGAATGTCCGAGAAATTTTCATAGAATAAATGTTATTTAATACCGTTTATTATAAACAGAGCATTTGCTTAAATACTTGTATCTATAAATGTTAAACATATAAAAAATGTCTTTAATAAATTGTCGGACTATGTCCAATTCAAAAATGTACATATATATATATATATATATATATATATATATATATATATATATATTTGTGTGTTTTTTCAAATATATATAAAATGTGTTTTCATATTTCCCTATTCCTTTGTCTTGCCTTTTGGGTTTTTAATTTTACACCCTTAGATATCTCAAGGATTTTTTTTTTCATTTGGTCTTTTTATGTCCATTTATTGTGCATTTATGTATCATCGTGGAGTGAGCTTATCTCGGTAGCAGTTTCAGAAATTATGTCATTCAATTAGATTGGGGTTATATTTTGTTTCTCAGCTCATAACTGACCCTCATAATGTGCCTTCAGATTAGTTATTTTGTATTTTCTTTAATGATAATTTGTGCCGCATCAGCTACTGTTTATTTTAGCGACTTCACTGAGAATGTTATTTTTTTTCCTTCCATTGTGATTTTATTATTCTCTTGGAAATCCGCATTATTATTTTTTTTTCTTCTGTTTGGTTAGCTGCTTTGTCCTCGTCTTTCGTTGTACACTGTTTCAGTTTCATCATCATCATCATATGTTCTTTCTATCGCATGTTCACCTATTTCTTGTATTATATCTCCTACTTCCTAAGTACATGCGCAATCTCTAATTCTTTCCATTTTTTATTTTCTTGAATATCAAGCAAAACTTGTTCGTTGATTTTTACATCTTCAACATTTGTTAAGCAGTTGTTTCATTTTTTTTTCTTCAGCTGTCTCTTGTTACACTGGCTAGATAATTAGAATCTATATCATAAAAGTATAGACAATTCTCTGTCCGTCACACACTGTGTCTGAGTTAGCATGTGTCTGTGTTGTCCATGATCGGCTTATATCTACTTGTGCCATTTACTATACAGACACACACACACACACACATAATTTGACTGAATTTGAATTGAGATATTCCGTTTCTAGTCTGGAAATCTCCTAACCTGGGCTCAGCAGTAAAAATAAGAATTAAAAAAAAAGTTAAAACTCTAAAAAATTAGATGATTTTGAGATTTTATTGAACTTTTCGCAATTTTACCTTCTTTTCTCGTGTCAAATGGACAGGAGATGACTGTTAGATAGAAAATCTTTTCTGTATCTCTAGCAAGACTAAATCTGGTTTACTATGCTCTAAAATTGTCACGGTCTGCATCAGAATATCCCACAGGATATTGACTTTGCTACTATCCAACCCTTTCTTCTTTGTGATCAAATAATCATATTTTTTTTACTATATTCAAACCTATTCAAACTTTTTAGACAACTACTACAATAATATATTATTAATATTTTTATATATTATTACTACTACTACTACTACTACTACTACTACTCTTCTTATATATTTTTTTTACCTATAAGCTCATTTTTCTTCATACATTTCAAGGCATTATTAAACATTATATTCCGTCTTTAATATTATCTTTATTTCTGGGTCGTTTTGTCTGGTTTCTCTTTTTTTGTGCTTGGCAAAGTTTATTTCGATTTTCATGCGATTTGTTCTTCAAATTCAAATCCCCCTCGGTCCTCACAACCCAACCTCATAACTCCCGGTTTCGATTCTTTCTTCACTCATGACTTGGTCCAGCTTCCTTTGTGAAATCTTGACTGCAATTATCTCCATTCCTTCTTCCCACCAAAGCTGTTCATGGTGGGATGAGGCGGATTTCATCTGAACTCCGCCATTTTTTTGTGAGCATTCTCTTGTTTACTTACTCTTTTATTTTTACTTCTTAAAAAAAACGTTTTCGCTTTGTGTTTTTTCCCCGATCAATTTCATTTCTAAGCTCTTTATCTTGATTCTTAAGACAGATTTTTTTCTCTTCCTACAGTTCTGGTTTCGTCAGTGGTCTATTTTTTAAAAAAATTAACATTTCAAAACCTTTGTAGTTTGTCATTATTGTCCTTTCTTTTCTCTTCTTAACTTCTGTCTTACTTTCTTTCTTGCTTTTCATTCTGTGTTACATCTGTAGTTTGTCTCTCTCTTTGTATTACGTTCATAGTTTGTCTCTCTCTCTCTCTCTCTCTCTCTCTCTCTCTCTTTGTCTTACGTTCATAGTTTGTCTCTCTCTCTTTGTCTTACGTTCATAGTTTGTCTCTCTCTCTCTCTTACGTTCATAGTGTGTCTTTCTCTCTTTGTCTTACGTTCATAGTTTCTCTCTCTCTCTCTCTCTCTGTCTTACGTTCATAGTTTGTCTCTCTGTCTTACGTTCATAGTTTGTATCTCTCTCTTACGTTCATAGTTTGTCTCTCTGTCTTACGTTCATAGTTTGTCTCTCTCTCTTACGTTCATAGTTTGTCTCTCTCTCTCTCTCTGTTTTACGTTCATAGTTTCTCTCTCCCTTTGTCTTATGTTCATTGTTTCTCTCGCCTTTTGTCTTACGTTCATAGCTTGTTTCTCTCTATCTTACGTTCATTGTCTGTCTCTCTCACTTTGTCTGACATTCATAATTTGTCTTTCTCTTTGTCGTAGGTCCATAGATTGTCTCTTTGCACTTAAGGTCATGAATTGTCTCTCTTTGTCTTAGAGACATGGATTGTCTCTTTCTTTTTCGCATGTTTATGGATTGTCTTTTTCTTACGTTCATAGGTTTGTTTGTAGTGTCTATCTTAAGTGACACGTTTGCTTCGATTTTCTGTCATCGCTTCGTTCTTTGCTTTTTACTTTCTATCTTAGGTTTGTTGAAACTTTCGTTCAGGTTTCACTTCATTCTTTGTTTCTCTTTTCCTTAGCGTCGTTCCCCGTTAGTTTCTCAATGTCTCTCTGAGTTCCGTTCTTTCTAGCTTTCTTTCTATCTCACATGATTTGTTCTTTTCCTTCTCGCTTAGCTTCGTTGTTTCATTCAATCTTTGCATCAACGTTTCTTTCAGTCTTTGCATCAATGTTTCTTCCAGTTTTTGCATCTCAATGTTTCTTTCAGTCTTTGAACATTTCTTTCCGTCTTTGACTAAGCGTTTCTGTTTCATTATTTCCTTAAGCGTTTCTTTGTTTCAGTCTTTGCCTGAACGTTTCAATGTGTCAGTCTTTGCTTGAACGTTTCATTGTGTCAGTCTTTGCCTGAACGCTTCATTGTTTCAGTCTTTGCCTGAACGTTTCTTTGTGTCAGTCTTTGCTTGAACGTTTCATTGTGTCAGTCTTTGCTTGAACGTTTCATTGTGTCAGTCTTTGCTTGAACGTTTCATTGTTTCAGTCTTTGCTTGAACGTTTCTTTGTTTCGGTTTTTGCATCGTTGTTATTTTTTCTTCTCACTAACCAACCTTGCATCTTTTCTAATACATCCGTGCTTACTTTACCGCTGTTTCATCATCAAAAATACTGATTTGGAAAGATGTTGAGGATTAGGTAACGAATTTTGAATAACCTACTAATAATTCATTTAAGCAATTTTCGGCACTCAGTCTCAGTTGGAGTTATGATATCTGAATAAAAAATATCTAAGTTCTTAGAAGTACAGGAAAGCATTATTAACAGAACTGGACTATCAGATGGATGATGTTATTTTACTGCTAATAATTTTTTAAAAAGAAATCCGGTTTATTCAACCCATAAAGTGAAGCGATTCTGAGAGAATTAGAAGTCCTGCCAGGATTCAGTATTGGCGGCTACAATCTTAACGATATAAAATATTCGGTTGACACAGTGTTAATAGCAGATACGAAAAGGAAACAATAACTCCTAAAAAACGTAGTTAAGGAAAACAAGAAGAAAGGACTAAACATCAATTGCCAGAAGATAGAATTAATTGTTGTTAGCAAAAAGAACAGACCAACCTGAAAATTACAAACTGGAAATGCCAAAATCAAATAATTACAAAAATTTAAATGTCTGCGAACTTTTTTAAGAGAGGACGGATATATATATATATATATATATATATATATATATATATGGTAGTGAATGCTAGACAATATTCTCACAGGTGAAGAGGCTGCGGAAATGTGGTTCTCCAAAAGGGTGCTGAGGATACCATGGATCGGGCATGTAAGCAACGACGAAGTTTTAGAGAAAATAGAAGCAAAAAGGAAACTTATACTTAACATCAGTAAGAGTCAGTTGAAATTGCATCGGCATATATTGAGGAAAGCGGGATTAGAAAATGTTATACTCACAGGACAGATTGAAGGCAAGAGACACAAAGGAAAAGAACGCAAAAATTAGTGAGCTTGAGGAAATGGATTGCCGAACAGGGTTCAGGAGAAATAACAAAAAGATAACATTTATTAAAAGCTATAAAAAACAGGAAATTTTGGAAAGCCATGATCGTCTACGCCTTCAAGGGACACAGGACATTACAGAAAATTTTCTAAAGAAAACTATTGGCATGAGTTACTTATAGAGGGGATATATTTTCGAGTTTTCCCGGAAATTATGCAGGTATTTAATATTAGCGAAATGGTACCTGGACGTGGAAATTTATCTATTCTTCCCCTTCTAGGTGGAACCCCATGGGACTGATACAATAATACCAGAGCCTTTTTCGCTTTTGAAAACCTTCTGTAAACTCGTTTTAGGGATTACCATCTGATGTCTCATCGTGTTCTTGATCTTGTTCGCATTTGGAAATAGCGCTTTCAACTGTGATTTTTAGCTTTGGGGAAAGGTAAACAAAACAGAACTCAAATATCAAGATTAAAGAGGATTTTTCTGGTAAGCTTTTTCTTTATTAATTTCTTCCTCGCTTTTTTCCATTTTCAGTCTCTTCGGGTTTTTTTACTTCCTTTTTCAATGTTTTGACTTTTTCTTCCTTTTCCAGGCTATTGTCTTGTTTTCTTCCTTTTCCAGGCTCTTGTCTTTTTTTCTTCCTTTTCCAGCCTGTTGTCTTCTTTTCTTCCTTTTCCGGGCTCTTGTTTTTTTTCCTTCCTTTTCCAGGCTCTTGTTTTTTTTCCTTCCTTTTCCAGGCTCTTGTTTTTTTTTTCTTCCTTTTCCAGGCTTTTGTCTACCTTTTCCTGTCTGTTTACGTTTTCGTCCATTTTTTCTTCTGTCTTTAGTTTCTATTCTTTTTTCCTGTTAATTTCTTTTATTTTTTAAAACTTTCCTTTGCATTTTTAAATTTCTTTTAATTTTCATTTCTCTCTTTAGCCTCTTCTTAATGTTCTTCATTTTTATTTCAATGTCTTAAGAGTTTTTAAATTATCTTCATATTTTATTACTCTTTCTTAATTTGACGATCTGCAGCAACGTTGCCAGTTACTTACCTCAACAATATATCCCTCAATTTCTCAATTTCCTCCTTTCTAATTTTTATTCAATTTACGTTGGATTGACTTCATTTCTTCGGCCTTTATTTTCACTATCTTTCCCATTATAATAGATTTTTTTCTTTGAGCCAAAAATCTACTTTCTATACACAGCCGGCCACCATTTTTCGACTTGCTCGGTTTCAATTAATTCTTTCCCCTTTTATACACTTTCCTTATATTTTATTTTCCTATCGTTTGAATACGAGAATAAAGCATCTTCCTTGTCTGGACAAAAGAATAGCCAGTGGGCAGCGGGGTAGATATTACATTTTTCAGGAAATGTGTAATAAAACTATGTCGTATCTTTTTTTAAAAATGTCACGCGGAGTTAGTATTCTCTTTCTCGCTTTATTTTAATTCGAGTCATTCTCCTTTCTGATCCTGTCACCCTTTCGAACTATTTTTGTGCGTACCTTTCCTTTTCGAACTTTTTTGTGCGTCTCTCTCCTTCGCTCTCTTTTTCTGCGTCTTTCAATTTCAGTCTCCTTTTGTGCATCTCTCTCTTTTGCTCTCTTTTTGTGCGTCTCTCTCTCTCTCTCTCTCTCTCTCTCTCTCTCTCTCTCTCTCTCTCTCTCTCTCTCTCTCTCTCTCTCTGTACTCTATCTTCTTCGGTGTCTTTTTGTGTGTCTTTTTCTCTTTGGTTACATTTTGTGCGATATGAGAGCTTGGCTCATCACAATCTTCCTATCCGTTTTGTGCTATTCTGAGATAAACTTAAATGTATTAACCTCAGGATACTTATACATAATCGTATGGTTAAGTATGTCGTTGAATCAAGATGCCTCCTCAGGTACATTTGTGTTTGTTCAACACCCACAGTGCCCGCTTTTGGTTTATACTGTTATTCTGATGAGCGAACAAGATCGTAGTTACAGTATCTTGGAGAAAGTGCGTTATCTGGCGCGATCAACAGCTGGTACAAGACCAGTACGCGTGAAGCGTTGTTCACAGTGACTTGTGACTTCGTGCTTCTAAACAGTTTCGCCAACCCAATTTCACTCAAGACTTGAGCCTGCTCGTACTATGGTTTTCGGGCACTTCAGGAGCTGGGATCGTCACCACAGGCCGATATTATCAAAGATTCGCGGGATCGTCACCCCAGGCCGATATTATCAAAGATTCGCCTGCTCGGTCGATTAACAATGGTGAGATGCGAACCCGGGTTTCATGATTGGAATGTCGACGTTCTAACAACTCCGCCAGGCGATCATATTTCTCATAATAACTTCCTGACAGATTACATGTACTGCCGTTATGCTTTTCTACTTAGGATCAAAGTGTTGTATCTGCCTGATACTCCATACTGAACTCATTTGCGCTTTCTGACCGACAAGTCTATATAAAACGGGAAGTGATTTCAGGGAGGAAGAGGTGAAAGAATGGGGATGAAAGAAGGGTTTGCGTAAGAAGAACGGTGAGTAAAAAAAGAACGAGGAAAGCGTAAAGAAAACAACAGATACATATGCATGATGGGGGCACCTCGACGTGGTGTAATGGTTAGCAAGCTTGTCTCGTTAAAACAGTTACGACTGAATAGTGAGTTCGGTCCTCACTGATTTTCCCCCTACTTCCAGCCTTGTGCCACATCTAAGATACGCTTGGAAAATCACTTGTGGGCACCTCGTGGCGGTCTAATGATTGCTAGAATAATTACGACTGAATAGTGGGTTCGATCCTCACTGGATGCCCCATACTTTCGGCCTTGTGCCACATCTAAGCTCCGCTTGGAAAATCACTACATGCGCATGATGGCATCTATATGATTCTTTCACCATTGTCTAACTATAATCAATGTTGAGATTTAACAAACACACACCACCGAGGTTACCCAAAGATTTATTAGAAATTTGCTATTTACTGTTAAGACTGATGCACTAAATATATTTTAAAGGTATTTTTTATCGACGGATAACACCCGGAATTGCTTAGTACATAGTTTTGGTGACAGCCATTTGAATCATGGACATACTTTTATAATTAGTTGAAACTAATTACTCCACGAGGTCCGTAACCCATTAAGATCGCAGGAGTACTACATGTTCCGCATCCCCAGCAACACAAGTTTGTCTAGGCTCAAAATAGCCTGACGGAGCTCATCGTTCTTCGGCCTGGTTTTTGAATTCAGAGTTTTCCTTCTAGACCAGTGGTTCCCAAACTTTGTTTCTCTGGGTCGCATTTTCGGAATAAAAATTTGATCGCGTCTCACCAAAGAGAAGTCCCGGTAGAAAAGGTGCAAGCAGTCCTACAGCAAATAAGGCCCAGAGGGTTAAAGGGAGATAACCACGGATTCAAAGTCTGAACATTATCATTGATAACTCTCTTCTCCAATTTGCGGACACTAGTTACTATATTCTTAATACTTTAGATAATGCTAAAATGTCACAATGATAAAATCTGTCGATAGTTATTTATAACTATTTATACTGCGACTCCTGCGTGCACTTACAGGTAATTCATAATAATATTTTAAATTCTGAAATCATATTCATTTTTGGCATATGAATTTTTTTTTAACATTTTCTAAATTTTTGATTGTCTTTCAGTCATTCCGCCTCACCTGCAATCTTCTAACGCTGCGCCTATTAGGAGCGCCGCATCATTTAGAAACTACTGTCCTAGACAGATGGACACCAAATGCGAGAGAACCCAATCTGTCCTGCTCTAAAGATCTATATACTGTCTCAACCTTAGTATTCTCTCCATGTCCTACACACACACACACACACACAGATCATTTCCACTACCTCTATTCCTCGTCTTTTCTTTCAGTTTCATTAGTCACATTCAAAAGCAACTTCGACCCTCTCAACTTTAATCAGTCACCTGATAGTATCCTTCGTCAGTATTTTTTAATGCACAGCTGGAAAAGATGGATTCATGCAATTTTTTTAAGATCATTAGAGCGAAGTGAACGAATCGGTGGCAACCGGAAGTTGAATTATGCTCTTCGATTTCATTTCCTGTGCCAGTGACTGTTACACTACCAGCAAATCCCCATTAATAAGATACAGTTATAGATATAAACACTTCGGACAGACTTAATACAAGGGCCAAGAAAATGCTTGGGGGGGGGGTGTAACCCATTATCTCCAAAATCTGACGTAGAACCATTTCTGGTTGTCAGTGCCTGTATGCATGTCTCGGTTCTCTTTTAAGTTTATCTAATCATGTGTATATGTTAATCTGCTTCTATACGGGAGCGAACTGGGAGAAGGTTATCATACTTGGTCTCTGTCTGTCCGAGACACATAAATTGAATCCAAGATATATATATATATATATATATATATATATATATAATTTCACCAATGTTTTTTTTCCTATTTTTCCCCTTCTGACAAATTTCTAGAACCGGAACCGGAAAATTGCCAACGTTTCCGGTTTGTCTTCTCCGCGTGCAAATCTCGTAATTCCACATTATCCCTTCCCTCTGGTCCATGCTAGTTCACAAACCTACATAATGTCTCAACCTTCGTATTCTCTTAAAACATACGCACGCGCACATACACACAGCATTATTTCCGTTTTCTCTCTTCCTCGTCTCTTCTTTACAATTCAGCAGCATCTCATTCAACTTGAACCAGTTACCTGATTGTATCCTCCGTCAGTATTTTTTGTCTTGTTTTTCAATTGTTCTTTTTGCTTCAACGCTCCGAGGAGTGCTCCAGTCAGCAAAACCGTGATAAATTTTCATATGGCGTTCTCATATATTTTCTTACTTATTTTCTTTCATAAGCTTTCGTGTTAGAAGCATATCTACCTACTTACTTTCCGATCGACTTACCTACCCTCCTTCTTATCCAATTACCTATCTACCTACTTACGTTTTTATCTAGCGACTTACCATCATATGGTCGTATTTAACTCTGTATCTACATACGTACTCTCCTTGTTATCTACCTACCTTCTTATATGCTTACTAGCAGCATGGCCCGACGTTGCCCGTGTTTGATTAAAAAATCGTACGACTCATACAGCAATCGCTATCACTTGACTTAAAATATTTTTGCCCTACCTTGCCTTTAAAGGAGTGCCCTCTGCCGTGCTGATGTTGCTACATGCCTTACTTCTTGCCTATCTCACACTGCAAATTTTTTCTAAGCTCTATACTAAACATTAAATCTGTTACGAAAAAAGAACTAAACAAAATGAACACAAAACGATCAGCTTTAAAAAAGGATTCGTAACTGGAAAAAACGAATGAAAAAAGAATGTTAACAACAAATACTTTTTCACACCCAACCCAAAATCAGAATCAACGTTGAGTTTAAGGAAGCGAATGAGCCAATTGAAGTAAAGTGCCATGCAGATTAAAATTTTTCCCACTTGTGACGAATGCAGCTATCGATTTTTTTTGCATGCTAGCATGGTAGTTAACATTCGTGTTAGTCAGCTGTTGGCTCTCACGCTGGCCAATAGAATCTTCCTGTCTATTCGTGGCCGCCAGCTATAGGCTCTCACTCTGGCCAGTAGAAAATGGCCGCAAACTACATGAAAACTGCCGTAGAAGCATGAAAAAATCGATTATTTCCACTATCGATGGGAGTTGGGAAATACAAAGTCGGTCGTGACCTTCCGCTAACTTGGAGCATGTGCATGTAAATTTTGGTGCAAATCCGTCGAAAATTGCGGCCGTGCATTCGTTACACACATACACACACACATACATCCTACCTTTTATAGATAATCTATATACTTACCTAATTTCTTACCAACTTAATATTTTTTATTAAATGTTCACCCATACAAGGCTCAAGAGTTACTCAATGTAGAAGTTTACTGAGTGAGATGTTTGAACAGATGTAAGGAGGAACTAGGTGCAAGTTATGAGAATATGCAAGAAATATAACGGTTGACCCAACGCTTGAAGTGGGAAATCTCGTAGTGATCGGAGAAGCATCCTCTCGGTAGACTGTTTCGCAAAATAGCTGTTCTCGGGAAGAAGCTGAGTGGAACTTCTTAGCAATGAAATACGAATGGAATGAGGATGATTCGATTCTATGTATGTGGAATATCGACTGATAGATTTCAAAGTCTGAAGTGGTGGAACTAAGAAATATAACTCGCCTGGACATTGCACATGGAACTATATAGATATCCTTGCGATGTTCAGTGGGTTGTACAGTTGAAAATAGTTCATCATCCACGATGAACGCTCTTGAACTCTGTCATAGCGAGAATGTGAGGATTGTGCAGCCGCATCCCGGATATAGCAGCAATAATCCAGAGACGGATATGCAGTGTGGTTGGCCCTGATCTGGCATCTTGTCTACAGTCACTTTCTCACAGACGTGCCGTCGCTTACCTCTGTCTTTTCTACAAATACTTTCACGATAACTACTCCGAAGAGCTACTTTCGCTGGTTCCCAAACTACATGAATTTAAGCGTTGTACGAGGTTGGCCTCTCAGTTCCACCCTTTCACTGTCGAAACTGTTAAATGTAGCCGTCTCTTCTACTCCAATAACATCATGTCTCGCACTTCCCGTGTGTGGAACTCCCTTCCTCTTACTTGCTTTCCTGATAGCTATAATCTTCAATTATTCAAATGCAATGTCAATCGACATCTTCAGATGCCTTGATCTAATTCTCCGTCTTTGTCTTCATCCTTTCCTCTATCACGCCTCTTTACTCTTGCTCCCACTCTCTGTAACACGTTGCGTGCTAGTGGCACTCCCGCCTTGCTTGGGGTGAAATGTTTTTAAAAAAGTACTCCAATTTTGGGTTTATCTGACTCTTGCAAATATAGGATGACATGTGGAGCGGTACAAGGAATGGACCATTTTCCTAGCATCTTCAGTAATTCTATATATGAATAGCACTTGATATCTGGGGTGAACTTGATCCCCAATAGGCGTTCAAGGAACAACCGCCTCAATGGTTTAAAACCGTTCGTCATGACTGGAGAAAATTCAACACCGTTTTCTCTGCCTATCGACTTAGGCAGATAAATAGACAGAGAAATAGTTATCCTCCTTCTTCTCTTTCTCCCTTTCTATCAACTAATACACTCATATATATACATATATATATATACATATATATATATATATATATATATATATATATATATATATATATATATATATATATGGGGTGATTTGAATAATCATAATTCATCGAATCTAGAAAAATCTTCAAGAGAATGCAGAAAGCACTCTGTAGTGGATGCGCATTGCAGTCCCAAATAGGACGAAACGGCCGTCCAGTGCTTTCTGCATTCTATTGAGGATTCATGTAAACTCGTTGAATTAATTTATATATATATATATATATATATATATATTAAAAAAATTCATTTAAAAAAAACGAAAGTTCCGTTTTGACTATCTTTATTATTTTAATTACCCTTTTGACATTTCCACTAATTTTCTGGTTTCCGGTTGGTAATGAAATATCTAATTTTGCATATCTAAGTAATTTCGGTTAACACCTCTACATACATTCAATATATATACATATATCACTTTAATGTTATTTTTAGTGGATACTCATATTTGAGTAGGCACTCCGTCTATTTATTAAAATGCATATTTCTTTTCGTCTACTGGCCTGAATGTTCGAGAAATCTTATTAAAGCTAAGAATGTTTCGTATTCCACGCTAATGCTCTTGCGAAAAGTATGTATCAATCACTTCTTGCTACGTAAACTGGTTTCTTTATTCTTTGTAAGTTAACTAGTCTAGAAAGAAAACGCTGAATTCAAACCCCGGAGAAGAACTCAACTGAAAACCACTATCTTTCCTAGGAAATCATGGAAATTCACGGATATTAATTTGTATGAATGTATGGCAGAACAGAGATTAGGATGGACAGTAAAATGATAAACATTACTACGTGTTACAAAATATATGGAGTTGGGGTGAGCCATGATCGTCTACGTCCCAAATGTGGTGGTCTGTGACATTATCTGAGCGGGATTGGTTTCGGTTTTCGTTTGTTTTGTATTACGGCATATCAACCTCAATGGGTTATTTAATGCCGACAAAATTGGTAATATTTTTTTCAAAAATCTATTACTGGTAATAATTTTCCTTCACTGGTAATATTTTTTTCAAAAAATGTAGAGCTGGTAATGGTTTTTCTTTTTTTCTTTTTTTTTTTTCAAGAATGTATTGCTGGTAATAATTGTCTTTTTTCAAAAATTTATTGCTGGTAATAATTTTTTACAAAGTATTTCTGGTATTGAAACCTATTTTGACACTTTCATAGTATTTTGGCCCCAGTTTGGGGGTTAACTATTTGCCCATAGCTGGGACCCTAACAGGTGCTTCCACCCCGAGTCAGGGTGGACCTGGGAACACCAGCAATTTAGAGGTGGTTCCACGCTCCTCAAATCCTTCTGACCAAAGGCCTTGCTGTTGGATGTAGTTTATCGTCTTATCCTGGACGCAGATATAGTTTATCGTCATACCCAGGACGGTGAGCGGGGTTGGTAGGCCCAATTGTGAAGTTAATATTTTCCGTCAGTTAATTTTAGTATAATATAGACATGTATCGAATGATCAACGTTTTTAATTACTAATGAAGAACAACAATACGAAAACTCAAAGGCAAAAACTAAAAGGTGGGAAGAAAATAAATTGAACAAGAACAATGACGGAAGAAAATTAAAAAGGAATTAGAGGAAAAATAAGCGAAAATGATGAAAGAAAAGGTATTTAAATGAACATATGAGTGAAAAAAATATATAGAAGATGAGAGGATGAATAATCAAATCGGTGAAACCGAGAATGAAACATCAGAGGGAAGAACAGAAAAAATATTGTCCGTCTTTTGGAATCGGAGTGTTTTCGCAGGAAATAACGATAAAGGTTCACGTGATATTCAAAGTTTTAAGCCAATTGAAAAGCTTAAAGTAAAATGGCGAAAAGTAATAAACAAGTCCGGCGACATCCAATTAAAAAGACAAGAAGACAAAAGATTTTTTAAAATATCTTGTACATCGCCAAGATTAAAAGAAAATAAAAGGAACGTATCGAAACAAAATTAGTTGAAAGAGATTTGTTAGTCTTTTGCCATACTATAAACATTTTAATAGCAGTTCTCCTCCTCCTTGGCGCCTCATCTGCATGAATTTAAGCGAACTACTAGATTGGCAACTGAGTCTTATCATTTTACTAGGTGAAAACGTAAATTTTATTCTAATAGTTTCTCTTCTCGCACTTCTCGCCTGTGGAAATCTCTTCCAGTTTCTTGCTTGCTGCCACCTACAATCTTCAAAATATTAAATGAATCGTCAATCGTAATCTTCTGTCGGACTGAATAATGTTATTTTATTGTCCTTTCTCCTCATTAAAGTCTTCTCATTCTCTTTCACTCCCAGTAACCCTTGTGTCTTAGGGGCATTATCACCATCTTCTGTCTTCCTGGAAACTATTCTTTTATTGTCCTTTCTTCTCACTAAAGTCTTCTCATTCTCTTTCACTCCCAGTAACTCTTTGCGTCTTAGTGGCATTATCGTCTTGCTTGGGTTGAACTGATTTAAAAAAAGAAATATTCGGTACAACGCTTTCTCTCTTACAAGAAAGCAACTCGGTTGAGGCCGAGATGCTTTAGGAAGAAAGGAAGGACTTTTGTGTTAGGGTGGCTGACCAATGTCGCCCGATTTAATGAAAATTTATTTTTCTATTTTAATCTTTATGTATTTTTCGTTTTTTATTGTCATTATTCGCTATTAATTTGATTTTCTTTTGTTAATGCTACATTATTAACACCTTCTCACCTCTACTTCGTCTTGTTGCTGTTGTTATTATTATTATTATTATTATTATTATATGAATTCGTTTAGATGTTCACATATGGCCGTTACCACTTTTTATCACAGGAGATTTAGTGAAATCACGTCTCCTCAAATCTTCATCACTTTTCTCACTATCTTCGTAAACTTCAGCACTGATAAGATATAGGTACTCTATTATTATTATTATTATTATTGAGCGAGAGAGTAGCATGCCAATATACTGATACTAAAATATCAATATACGAAGCCCAATAAACCCATCATGATTCCCTCCGTCTGGCAAGGGTATATCACGCACATGAATCGAAACCAAATACGCGCCATGTCGCAACAGATTTTGATAAAAATTGCACATAAATTTGCATAAGGGATCTAGTCAGATTCAGGTCGGATAACCTAGTCTGCTCAGACATTCGATTGAGAGGGTTTTCAAATATATCATCGTTACTCTCAAGTCATCTTTGCTGCCTTATCTTTCAAACTAAAAAAAAAAAAGAAAGAAATCTCTCGATACCCAACCATGATGTACTAAGATTACTCCCGCTCATGAACAATTTCAGCAACTAGGGGACATGCCAACCCTTCTGACAAATGTATACCAGGTACATGAATAATAGCTAAATGTACACAATATATTAATGGGTTATAACAAAAGCAGCGCATCAACCCAATGAGGCTCAATTAGAAATAACTTCAGGTCGAAAAACTCATTTTGCTCATCCGTTCTCCAATTAAGTGTGTTCTCAAGTATGTGACTCCCAAGTCGCTTTAACTCTCTCATGCTTCATATTTAAAAAAATAAATAAAACGGCCCTCTCGATGCCCAACCATGATACTCCCCCAGTAAATCCGCCCATGAACAGAAGTTCACAGGCTGTAAGAGACACGCCTAACTACTTAAGCTAAGGCAACTGACAAGACAATCTCTGCTGCTGAGCGACATATTTACTGTAGCCCATCTTAATTATCATCATCTTAATGTGTGCACATTATTCTTGTAGTTATCGCAAGAGATTGAGTAAGAACAGAAAACCTTAGATACTTAAATAGCAGCGCCTTTCTTAGTACCTTCGCAGATCTCAACACTAGCATGGTCAAGCTTTTATTATTATTATTATTATTATTATTATTATTATTATTATTATTATTCCTGCTAATCTTGCCTCTCTTCCTCCTGCTACATATATGTGTACGTACACTTCAGGTTTTGAGTCGCAGAAGTCCTTTCCCCAATCTCGATTCTAATGTTTTCGGCGCAGTTCCAGTTTAGGAACAAATAGCTCTTTGTTCCCAAACATTCCGATGACTCCATCGAAAGAAAAACTTGTGGATAGTTTATATATTAAATCTCTATTCATCAACGTACCTGTTAACAAAGACTTAAAAATCACCAAGAACCCTAAAAAAATTTCTCCCTACCGATAAAGAAAATGATAAAGATTTGCTGACTTATTACCCATTGATGTTTCACTTTCGATAATTTTGATTGACAAAAATTCGAAGTAGTGATAGGATCGCCTCTTATAAAACTCTTTAACCTGAACAATCAACATATTTCCGATGTATTGATGATGCTTTATTAATATATCCCCGCAAAACATTATGACCTGATCTTGTAAATAAACATAGAACATACAATAGAATTTACATAGGAAATAGAAACAAACAATAGCTTTCCTTTATATCATGTTAAACCTTACTGATAATGATGTAAAACTAAGCGTCAATCGAAAATCATGAAATAAAAATGATCTCATAAACTTTCATTCACATAACAACAAAATAAAATTCAGAATAAGTATCGGCTTCACTTAAGAGCACTTAGAATTTGTAGACCTCGATATTTAGATGATAAAGAGAAATACAGTGAAAATACTTTTAAACTCTTCCAATATCTTCATTATTTCATATGCTATCTTTTTTCTTTCTGTCTTTTTTGCTTTTCTCTCTTGACGTCTTTGTTCCTTTTCTCTCTTGACGTCTTTGTTCCTTTTCTCTCTTGACGTCTTTGTTCCTTTCTTTCTTGACGTCTTTGTTCCTTTTCTCTCTTGACGTCTTTGTTCCTTTTCTCTCTTGACGTCTTTGTTCCTTTTCTCTCTTGACGTCTTTGTTCCTTTTCTCTCTTGACGTCTTTGTTCCTTTTCTCTCTTGACGTCTTTTGTTTCTTTTCTCTCTTGACGTCTTTGTTCCTTTTCTCTCTTGACGTCTTTGTTCCTTTTCTCTCCTGGCGTCTTTTGTTTCTCCCTGTTATGGCGTCCCGGTTTCTCTCTGTCTTGTCTCCTTGCCTCCTATTTATCTAGCAAACAATATTTTGTAAAAATAATGCAAAATCATTATTAGGTTGATGTAAAATTTCGCAGCACCGTCATTGGCACAATGTCGAAGGAGTCTTTGATTTTTTTCAATTTACCTTAGTTCATAATTAATTATTCAACAAGTAGCATGTCTTTTACAAGCCTAAGGGATAATAAAAGAAAAGATAGGAAAATAGTTTCCCAGAACCAAACCTCGGTTTGCTTTTCAATATTTGTATTTCTCTTATTTCTTGACGCACAAAAATGCATTTTAGGACAAGGTATCAATTGACAATAAAAATTTATTTATTATGAGAGTCTAAAACAATGTTTTATCCACCACATCCCAAACGCAATATTGACATTTAGTCAATAATCAAAACGAATTCTATATCACATGTTAATAGAAGAGGGGAAAATGATACTGGAAACCATTAACTACATTGAAAGTTGCATTCAGAATATCATATAAAGTCTTTTTCAGAAGTACTCTTGCCTAAATGCCCTTGACCACTCATTTATGTTTTCTTGGCCATGGTTTTCCAAACCCTCATATCAACAGGGTAGAAAATAAAGTGACTACAAAATTGCTTCTACATTACATGAGTTTTTAAACACACACACACACACACACACACACACACATATATATATATATATATATATATATATATATATATATATATATTTAAACATGTAGTATTGAATGTTAAAGACAACATAGTCTTGCATATTTTCTTTTGAATTTTCTCATATTCTCTAATGAGACTTTTTATTTGAATGAATTTTAACCGTACCAAATAGGTAGCCAGGCTTATAGTCTCCTATAATTTTAGGAAGTTTTAGGCTATCACATTGAGCATTATTAGCTGTTATAAGTTTGTTAATTTTTGTTTTCAAATAAAAAGTCTCATTAGAGAATACGAGAAAATTCAAAAGAAAATATGCAAGACTATGTTGTCTTTAACATTCAATACTACATGTTTAAAAGAAAAGTTGCTGCCAAATTACACACACACACACATATATATATATATATATATATATATATATATATCAGATTTGTAGGAGGGTAGGGTTATAAATTTTGTTGTTGTTGTTAGAAGTATTCTCGGTGGTGTCTAGTTTTCGGGATTTGGGGATTCTGTAAGCGCTTTTCTAGCGTTGAGGATGAAATGATGTGTGTAGTTAAAGGTGTCTAAATAATTTTTCTCTATGTATTTCTCATCTTCATCTATTATTCAGGCCAGAATTCCAAGGTGAAAAAGAAAAATGCATTATGGAAACACGCGTCTGGTT
>OZ038479.1:94718239-94733239 GCA_964036315.1 Acanthosepion esculentum
GCTCTGCCTTTTTTACAAGTACTTTCACGGTATTTTCTCCGAGGAGCTGCTTTCGCTTGTCCCTAGGCCTCGTGAATTTAAACGTCCCACGAGGCTGGCATCCCGCTCCCACCCCTACACCGTGGAAACTGTTAGATGTAGACGTCTCTTCTACTCCAATAGCTTCATGTCTCGCACATCTCGCCTATGGAACTCCCTTCCCTATTACTGTTTCCCTGACAAATACAATCTCCAACGGTTTAAGTGTAACGTCAATCGACATCTCCAGTTGCCTTGATCTATCCACTTCCCTTCTCCACATCCTTTCATTTTTCATTCCTATCTGCTCTCGCTCCAAATCTTCTGTAACCCCCTTGCCTTGATCGACCCACTGTCTTTCTCTTTCTCCACATCCTCTCCTTTACCACTCCTATCTGCTCTTCCTCCAACCCTTCTTTAACCCCTTGCGTGATAGTGGCCTCCAGCCTTGCTTGGGGTGATACGCTTAAAAAAAAAAAGTCCAAGTTATCGCAAAAGTACTTGCAGGATTCATCGAATCAAACTCGAAATCCTTTTTTATGATGGAATACACAATTTGGCTAAAAGATAGTGCATGTCGATAAAAAGACAATGAAAATATTTTGATGAGCGAATTTAATGATACGAATTGATATAAAAAAAAATTACGAATAAATTTATGAAAACCTTTCATTTACCTGTGTGCAGCTATCGTACCGGTTTACCGGTTATTATCGAGGAAAAAGGAATCGACGAGCCAAGTTCTAATTCTAGCCTCGTCTATTGCGTTCACTTGGCAATAATGCCCTTGGAAATGGTAATAGTACATTTTCTATTTCCAATCCTACAGTAAAAGGTTAAAAAGCAAGGCAGAATGGCATTTTGAGCCTTGGATGGCAGTTAGTCTAGGAGGATTATAACTCTGAATTCAAAACCACGAAGAATACAACGGGGACTGATTCAACCATCTTTCAAAAAAAAGTAAGGTCAATTCATAGATAATAAAGTAAAGGAATTTGGGCACATCTATGTCCGGAAAGGACATGGTATTTAAAAAAAACAAAAATCAATTTAGCTTAAATGTGGTGGGAACACAGAAAATCAAGGGAAAAAAACCTTGGTGAATGAATAATGATGCTATGAATTTATATGAACGAAAGATTCATTAATAAAATACTGGAAACTCTTGCACCAGTCTAATGTAAATGTACAGCGTGTTCCAAACGTCGCGCGACAACTGAGAGAAAATATATACTTGTGAAATAGCATCATCTCCATAATTTAACCAATAACATTTCTTATTAATATATTGTCAGATACAGAAACATGATTCCATTTGGTAAATAAATATAAAATATTACAAGGTTATCAATGGTAATGCGACCTTTGGAACAGCCTGTACATCACAAACCCGATTTAGTCTTGATTATAATAAAGTTGTCGAATTGTCATTATGGTCAGATTTGCTGTCAAAATAGGTCATATACGACGGGGATGCTGAAAACTTTCTGTCTGCCTCGATCTGTTTACCTTTCTGTTTTTTTCTCTATAATCGTTTTGTCTTATTTCATCTCTGTTTCTCAATCTTTCTATTAAAATGCTCTGCCTGAGCCTTTCCCTTTTCGTATCACAGTGAGACAGTGTCTTTGTCTCTCTACATTGTTATTTTATTCTCTATATTTATCTCCTCTCCATTTGTCACCGTCTCTCCTCCTTTTTTTTTGCTCTCTCTTTCTTCTTTCTCCTTTTTTTTCACTCTCTTTATCGCTTCTCTTTTCTTTTCATTCTATTTTTGTAACTTCTCTTTTTCTTTTCCGTTGCTTCTCTTTTTTTTTTCACTCTCCCTTTATTGCTTCTATTTTTCTTTTCACTCACTCATTGTTGCTTCTCTATACATTCTTTGTCGCTTCTCTTTTTACTCTCTCTTTGTCGCTTCTCTTTTTACTCTCTCTTTGTCGCTTCTCTTTTTACTCTCTCTTTGTCGCTTCTCTTTTTACTCTCTCTTTGTCGCTTCTCTTTTTACTCTCTCTTTGTCGCTTCTCTTTTTACTCTCTCTTTGTCGCTTCTCTTTTTACTCTCTCTTTGTCGCTTCTCTTTTTACTCTCTCTTTGTCGCTTCTCTTTTTACTCTCTCTCTCTTTGTCGCTTCTTTTTTACTCTCTCTCTCTTTGTCGCTTCTTTTTTACTCTCTCTCTCTCTTTGTCGCTTCTCTTTTTATTCTCTCTCTCTTTGTCGCTTCTCTTTTTATTCTCTCTCTCTTTGTCGCTTCTCTTTTTATTCTCTCTCTCTTTGTCGCTTCTCTTTTCACTCTCTCTCTCTTTGTCGCTTCTCTTTTCACTCTCTCTCTCTTTGTCGCTTCTCTTTTCACTCTCTCTCTCTCTTTGTCGCTTCTCTTTTCACTCTCTCTCTCTCTTTGTCGATTCTCTTTTCACTCTCTCTCTCTCTTTGTCGATTCTCTTTTCACTCTCTCTCTCTCTTTGTCGATTCTCTTTTCACTCTCTCTCTCTCTTTGTCGATTCTCTTTTCACTCTCTCTCTTTGTCGCTTCTCTTTTCACTCTCTCTCTCTTTGTCGCTTCTCTTTTCACTCTCTCTCTCTTTGTCGCTTCTCTTTTCACTCTCTCTCTCTTTGTCGCTTCTCTTTTCACTCTCTCTCTCTCTTTGTCGCTTCTCTTTTCACTCTCTCTCTCTCTTTGTCGCTTCTCTTTTCACTCTCTCTCTCTCTTTGTCGCTTCTCTTTTCACTCTCTCTCTCTCTTTGTCGCTTCTCTTTTCACTCTCTCTCTCTCTTTGTCGCTTCTCTTTTCAATCTCTCTCTTTGTCGCTTCTCTTTTCACTCTCTCTCTTTGTTGCTTCTCTTTTCACTCTCTCTCTTTGTCGCTTCTCTTTTCACTCTCTCTCTCTTTGTCGCTTCTCTTTTCACTCTCTCTCTCTTTGTCGCTTCTCTTTTCACTCTCTCTCTTTGTCGCTTCTCTTTTCACTCTCTCTCTTTGTCGCTTCTCTTTTCACTCTCTCTCTTTGTCGCTTCTCTTTTCACTCTCTCTCTCTTTGTCGCTTCTCTTTTTATTCTGTCTGTCTCTCTCTCTTTGTCCTTCTCTTTTCACTTTCTCTCTCTTTGTCGCTTCTCTTTTCACTTTCTCTCTCTTTGTCGCTTCTCTTTTCACTTTCTCTCTCTTTGTCGCTTCTCTTTTCACTTTATCTCTCTCTCTTTGTCGCTTCTTTTTTCCCTCTCTCTTTCTCTCTCATTCTGTTTTTTTGTATTATTTGCTTCCTATTTCTCTCTCTCCCTTCCTGCATATTTTGAAGACATTTAGACATTTCGTCACTTTCTCCCTGTTTTTATATTTGACTTCCCTTATTTTCACGTCACAATAATACGAACGTTTAGCAGAAAAATGTGAACAAAAAAGAAAATTATACATTCTTTTATGTATCAGAGATATACACAAAGCGTAATGAATTCTTTGCAGGTGGTTTGCTTTGTAAAAAAATCCCTTTCTTTCCGTTTACTGAAAATCGGATATTCCTTATCACGTTCAGGCGAGATTTGGAGCGCGAGGAGGGCAACACGAAAAGTAAGATGGCGCCCCTCCTGTCGAGGTCCTTCAGTTTCCGCTTTCGGTCTGTTGTGTATCGTTTAATATTGATTTTGCTTTCCCAGTATATTTTTTGTGTTTGTGCTCATGCGTCTGTATCTGTTGATGTAAATGGTTAGACGTGATTACGTAATCGGAGGATTTGTTCTTCTTCTTGATAGTAATTTGAATATATAAAAGTAACTTTCTGGTGAATTCTGTTGGTTTATGGTTTTACACATAATCATACGCTGATATTACAATGAAAATGATTTTCCATCTCGTACATCTGGGAAGGTCACACCCAACCCAGAATAACATTCTACCCGCCTCAGTGTGCTGTCAACTGTTTCTCCATCTATCTTATCATATTATACCTGGTCTATCCATCTCGGCTTGTTTATGTGTGCTGAAATGCTCACAGCCCAACCAAGAAGGCCATCAGAATAAAAAATATTATATTTTTAAAATATAAAAAATGGCTTCAGTCCCTTTCACACGACTGTAACGTAGCTTCCTTGTGTCTTTTCTATAACTAATTTTCGCTAATTGTTCCGATGAAATTTCCTCTATGGTACATAGACTTAATGAATTTAAACGCAGTACTAGATTGGCGGGAAGGTCTCATCATTTTAGTGTTGAATTGGCTAGATGTAACCGTAAGTTCTATGCTAACAGTTTCTTCAATCGCGCCTTTCGCTTGTGGAACTCTCTTCCGGCTTTTCAGTCAACTTTGAACTTTAAAAACTTAAATGCAATGTCGATCGTTTTCTTCTTTCATAAAATCCTTATTCTTTTATTGTCCGATCTCCTTAATAGTATTTTTCTCATATAACAATTAGTAACCTTTTGCGTCCTAGTGGCTTTATTGCCTTGCTTTGGGTGAAATAATTTAAAAAACAAATTGGTCACTTGCTAAGAATTTGGCAAGGAGATCGGGACGAGAACTTTTCAGTATCTCTTCATATCTATCTATTTATCTATGCAAGATATGATATATAAAGCTACATGTTAAACTAATAGTGCGTAATTGAATGAAAAAAGAAAAGATACTACTACGTAATTGTTGAAACTTGACTAATGCCTGGAATAATAATGCAAACACAAAATGTAGTTAGAATAAAATGTATTGAAACAAGAATGTGTACACAATATTTACATATAGTCTTTTGTATATTCCTGGGAAGACCGTTCCTGGAGAATGTGTTGACTAAGTCGCAGTCGGGCAGAGTCTCTAGTTGGATTTCATTGATTCGCCTCCCTGTCTTCCGGTACCAACCATATTTATATCGTCGGTACTCCGCTATGCAAATTAGGTGGATCCTACCACAACACCCCCCTCCCAAGCCTTGGAATCCCTTTTGGATTTCAAACTGGCTTCCTATATGGGATGGTGATTATGGTTATCGAAAACATGGTTCATCGATGTAAAGGGTGTGCGTTAGCAGCTAAGGCACCACCTATAGTACACAAACCATGGCCAAAGACGGATCACCCGTGGACAAGATTACACATTGATTTCGCTGGTCCAGTAGAAGATTATTACTACTTAATAGTGGTAGATAGTTTTACAGAATGGCCGGAAGTACTAGGCTGCAAAAAGCCTACGTCCAATACCACAACAGTAATGCGTTTTATCTGTAGAAGGAACGTGTCCAAACTAATTACGTTTTTTTTTATCGATAATTAATGTTATATATCGTGTGGTGGGAAAGCGGAGAAAAAAAAAAGAAAAAAATGAATTAGTTTTACATCGAAAATGTTGAACATACAAAGACGTCACACTTTAAAATTTAACGTTCGGTTTAAGGACTGGAAGTGCGACACTGAAATCTGAAGGCGCGTTGGGATAGAGAAAAAGGCTTTCCAAAAGCTAAGCAAAGTATTAAAAACAGAAAAATCTCGTTAGAAATAAAGAAAAGAGTACTGAATTGTTATGTAATATCAGTCCTCCTATATGGCTATTTTCGAAGCGTAGCTTAGATGGGGCACAAGGCCGAAAGTATGGGGCACCCATTGAGGATCGAACTCACTACTCAGTCGTAATTGTTCTACCTAGACAAGCTTGATAACCATTACTCCACGTCTAGGTTCCCCAGTCCTCCTATATGGCAGTGAATGCTGAACAAACTTCTAATAGATGAGAATAGACAAAGCAACAGAAATGTGGTTCGACGGAAGGATGCTGAGTATACCATGGTCCGAACATGTGAGCAATGATGAAGTTTAAATAAAACTGAAATAAAAAGAACAATTAAACTTAATACGGTGGAATAATGGATAACGGCTCGGATTGAGCAATCGAATTCCAGTCGAATCCATTACATTCACTTACTTGCTAATACCCTTGGGAAAGGTATAAATCCTCTTCTTCTCCCCGACCCTCGCTATGAATAAATAGCAGGACAGACTGGGTTCTGTACCTTTGGATGGCGACTAGTCTACCGCAGAAAGAAATGGCAAACTACTGCGGGAAAAAATCTACCTCGTCAGTCATGTATCGAAAGATACATGATTGCCTAAGCGTGTATCACGCATGGCACATGACTGACTGATCATGAAGAGACAGTTGAAATTTCTAGGGCACATAATCAGGAAAGAGAGCTTGGGAAATTTGAGACTCACAGGACAGGTTGAAGGCAAAAAGGAATAGAGGAAAACAACACATTACCTAGTAAGCTGAAGCAAATGAATGATGGAGCAAGGTTTAGGAGAGATAACAAAAAGACAAAATTTATTGAGAGCTGCAAAGAACAGGAAATTGTGGAGTACCGTGATCCCCAACATCCTGAATTAACACGGCACATAGAAGTAGTAGTATGTAGACGTTTAACTTAGCCTGCTCATTCAACTTTCCATCGCTTTTGTTTTTATATTTTATTACTGTTGTATTTAATTATTCCACATTGTAACAGCGACGGTTTTGCCCAGAAAATACGTATTATACGATCCTAGACGGTAATGAAATTGATGCGTTTTCAATTAATTATTTTCTCTCTTCATTAAGACTGCATTATTTAAATCTAAATTAGGATCAGACTTATTAGGATGACCGACTAATGCATTGAGTGTATTCTTTTGTAAAGGACCCCCTTTATGTTTGTAAATAAATCTTTTATTTAATTTCCTTATTGTTTAACCTATGAATTTTGGAAAATTATTTTACAATGTCTTTTGCAAATACTTGCATCAAGATTGATGTTAAAAAAGTTAAATCCAATCAAATAACAGGCCTTGATTTTAATCCGACTGGTTGTTTAGTCACCCTCCTCACTGGACAAACCTGGTAAGGGAACCCAGTTTAGTCGCTGATGACCAGACCATGTGGCAGGTAATACTGCCTTGCAGCTTTGCCGTGCCTTTAAAACCGTAAATTTAAAAAAAGTAAGTTACTCCAAAATTCGCTTGACGAGGAAATTTAATTTAATAATAACAAAATTAAATTCAAAGGCTTTAGCTTCCATTTTTGAAACATGGTCATCACTGTGTAGCAAAAAAACCATATTTTAAATCAATTAATTTAATATATATATATATATATATATATATATATATAATATGGAGAAAACAACTGAAAAGTTGCAAATTAAAAGAAAAAAAATTGAACGTTTTTTTTTGTGAAAGTATTTATTTATATTTTATTTTATATATATATTTGATATTTCAGATCGCCCCGATCTTTCGCCAGAAATTAATTAAATAACTGTATTCAGAAGTTTGTTTTCAAGTAGTGTGCGTCGCGAGACGCGGACGTCAAATGATGTGGAATGCAACTGTGTTTGAATATTTCTAACGTAAATCTAACGATAATATTTTAGATGTTGTTTAAAAAGGTTTTTTTTAACTATATCTAAAGAAATTTTTTAACTATTGAAATATTTATACAGATTTAAAATTCCCAAGTCTTTGTTTAACCCTAGTTTATATGTGTCTAATTTTAAAATCCAGTATTTCTCTTTTTTTCTGCGTGTGTATGTGGAACTAAAATCGGAATCTATCACTAGACATTTACAGTTGTCTAATGAGTGTCTTGATTAAAGTGTTCAGCTATGGGGGAATAAGGATTGTTTTGACGTATGGATAGTTTATGATTGTTGAAACGAAATTTAAAATTAATTCCAGATTCGCCAATATATCCACTATTGGGACATATTGTGCAGAATAAATAGTAGATTATGTTATGGCTATCACAGGTGAGGCGCGGTGGATGTATTTTGATATTGGTGTTGGGTACAGAAAATACACTATCGGTTATTAAGTGTTTGCAAACTAGACAACGAGTTTTATTACATTTGTAATTTCCTGATTGGTTTGTATTATTTAGATATTTGGTAGAGGTGAGGATAGCTGATAGGTTAGGTGTTTGTTTCTTTGCATTAATGGGTGGTTTAGCGAAAATGTCTTTGATCTTTTTGTTTAACTGGTGGTTCTTGTAATCATTTTTTAAATTGCGAATAAGTGTGTGGGAATATTGATTGTGGTTAAAAACCATGGGAATCCGATTGTTGTTATTACTTTTCTTGTATGTGAGAAGTGTGTTACGATTTATATGGATAGTTTTATTTAGTGATTCTTTTATTATATTTATTGGGTATTTACATTTTGGGAATTGTTTTGTTAAGTTATTAATGTTGTGTAGAAAATCTAGATGGTCTGAGCATATGCGTTTAATTCTTAGAAATGAGCTGTATACGATAGATTTTTTTAATTTAAGAGGATGACAGCTGTTGAAGTGTAGGAATTTGTGCGGGTTTGTTGTATAGACTGGTAGAAAGTGTATGTTTGTTTAATTTTATCATAACGTCTAAGAAAGTATGAATGCTCCATGGTAAATTTAATTGTATCGTGGAAGTTGTTGCAGAAAGTAAAAAAGTTTTTTAATTTTTCTGATCCATGAGTCCATAAGATTCAGAATTTAAACCATTATATTATTTTAGATATATTGATGACATTTTATATATATATATATATATATATATATATATATATATATATATATATATTTTATTTACCTATTAGCTCATTTTGTAAGAAAATAGAGTGCGAGCCGCCAGAAGCTACAAAATTAAAAGAACTACACAGTTAATTCCCCGAAGTTTTCTCGAGCGGTTTGGGACGATGTAATAAGTTTGCAGCTAAAATTGAACTAAAGAAAAATGTTCAGCCAGTATTCAAAAAAAAGCGAAACGTGCCTTTCGCAACCATAGAAAAAATTGACAAGGAGTTAGATAGAGGTACAAACTGGAATCTTTTCACAAATCGAATTCAGTGAATCGGCGGCACCAGTAGTCTACGTAAAGAAAAAATCCAGAGAAACCCTTGATTGCGCAGATTTCTCGACTGGGTTAAACAAGGCTATCAAGGATTATCACTACCCATTGCCAAGCCCGGTGGAAATATTTACCAAGTTTAACGGTGGTAAGGTATTTTCTAAGATTGATCTAAGTGAAGCTTATCTTCAGATTCCAGTAGTAGAAGAAGAAAGTACAAAGATTTTATGTATGAATACTCACAAAGGACGTTACAAATTTAACAGATTGCCATTTGGGATAAAAGTAGCACCGTCAATCTTCCAATAGACTATGGACACCATGCTAATGGGACAGAACTTTGCTACTGCTTACTTAGACGACATTTTGATCAAATGCGTTAATGTAGAAGAACACGCAACACATATTAAAGAAATTTTTAAAAGAATTCAGGATTTTGGTTTTTTAAAGTGAAGGAGAAAAAATGCGATTTTTTTTCTAAAAGAAATCAAGTATCTAGGCCATATAATCAATGAAAGTGGCAGAAAACCAGATCCAGATAGGGCATCTGTAATAAAAAATATGCCTGAGCCGAAAAATGTCGCAGAGTTGCAAAGCTTTCTTGGTCTAGCAAACTATTACGGTGAATTCATTGAAAACATGCACAAATTGAGAGCTCCCCTCAATGAATTATTGAAAAAAAGAGAACAAATGGAACTGGACGGAAGATTGTCAGAAAGCCTTTAAGGAGATCATAAAGAAATTAACGTCTGATCTAGCACTGACGGATTTTGACCCCAAACTGGAAATTATCATTGCTAGTGTCGCAAGCTCACACGGAGTGGGAGCTTGTATATTACACAAGATGCAGGATGGCACAAGGAAACCTATAGCTCACGCATCTAGATCGTTGTTACCAGCAGAGAGGAATTATTCGAAAATTGAGAAGGAAGCGTTAGGCATAATATTCGCCATAACTCGCTTCCACACATACATATATGGAAGAGAGTTCACCTTTTAAACTGACCATAAACCTCTTCTCACTATATTCGGATCGAGAAAAGGACTACCAATTTACACAGCCAATAGATTTCTGAGACGGGGAACTATATTATTGAATTATAATTTCAAACTAGAGTTTCTACCGTCAAAGAAAATTGGTCATGCGGATGGATTATCTAGATTGGTACCTGCGAAATGTGAACCTCTGGAAGACTCTGTAATAGCAGCTTTGCGAGCCGAAGACGAAATTTGTAAAGTGCTAAACAATACAGTAAGGGAATTACCAGTGACCTTGTTATAAATCAGAAGAGAAGCTGAAATGGATGAATTCATACGCAGTACAAAGATAGAAGAAAAAGAAAGAAATCTAGCGGACAATTTTTCAATCTGTGATCCCGTATTACTTTATAATGAAAGAGTGGTCATACCCAAATCTTTACAAAGACGAATTCTGAAGGACTTTCATCTAGGAAACCCAGGGAAAAATTGGATGAAAGCGTTAATGAGAAGTTTCGTGTACTGGCCTAATATGGATAACGACATTACTCAAATGGTAGAAAAATGTAGAGGCTGTGCTGCGGCAGCAAAGGCACCACCTATTATACAAAAACCATGGCCTATGGTGGACAGACCTTGGTCTAGAATCCATGCAGACTATGCAGGGGCCATAGATGGATATTACTACTTGATAACGGTAGATAGCTTTAGCAAGTGGCCAGAAGTTTTCAGATACAAAAACCCTACGACGGAAAACACTATTAATTGTCTACACGAGTTATTCGCAAGATTCGTCGTGGTAGATTGCCTTGTAACGGATAATGGTACCCAATTCACCTCGAGCGACTTTCAAGAATTCTGTGCGACTTATCAAGTCAAACATATTAAAATAGCACCATACCATCCACGATCTAACGGGCAAGCCTAAAGGTTTGTGGACACGCTTAAGAGAGCCTTGAAAAAAGCAGAGGACGTACGAACAGAATGATCCATACAACAGTTCCTACAGGTCTACAGAATCACCCCGAACGGCTGAAGTGATGTTTGACCGCAAAATACGGTCTGTTTTTGATAAACTATTACCCAGCAAAAATAAAAACCGGCATACACCGATAGTGCCGATAAGATCCTTCAAACCAGGCGAACGGGTCTATTTCAGAATGTTTAAGAATAACATGGCATACTAGGAACCAGGTACGATAATAAGCAGTTATGTTATATATATGTTATATATATAGTTTATATATATATAAATATTAAATATGTATGTTATATATATAGTTTATATATATATAAATATTAAATATGTATTTTATATATATCATATATATAGTTTATTTATAAATATTAAATATGTATGTTATATATATGTTAAATATATAGTTTATATATAAATATTAAATATGTATGTTATATATATGTTAAATATATAGTTTATATATAAATATTAAATATGTATGTTATATATATGTTAAATATATAGTTTATATATAAATATTAAATATGTATGTTATATATATGTTATATATATACTTTATATATAAATATTAAATATGTATGTTATATATATTTTATATATATATTTTATATATAAATATTAAATATGTATGTTATATATACATTTTATATATAAATATTAAATATGTATGTTATATATATGTTATATATACAGTTTATATATAAATATTAAATATGTATGTTATATATATATATATATGTTATATATAACTATATATATATATATGTTATATATAACTATATATATATATGTTATATATAACTATATATATATATGTTATATATAACTATATATATATATGTTATATATAACTATATATATATATATGTTATATATAATTATATATATATATGTTATATATAACTATATATATATATGTTATATATAACTATATATATATATATGTTATATATAACTATATATATATATATGTTATATATAACTATATATATATATATGTTATATATATATATATATATATATATGTTATATATAACCTATATATATATATGTTGTATATAACTATATTTATATATATATGTTATATATAAATATATATATATATATGTTATATATAACCTATATATATATATGTTGTATATAACTATATTTATATATATATATGTTATATATAACATATATATATATATGTTATATATAACTATATATATATATATGTTATATATAACTATATATATATATATGTTATATATAACTATATATATATATGTTATATATAACTATATATATATATGTTATATATAACTATATATATATATGTTATATATAACTATATATATATATGTTATATATAACTATATATATATATGTTATATATAACTATATATATATATGTTATATATAACTATATATATATATGTTATATATAACTATATATATATGTTATATATAACTATATATATATATGTTATATATAACTATATATATATATGTTATAACTATATATATATGTTATATATAACTATATATATATATGTTATATATAACTATATATATATGTTATATATAACTATATATATATATATGTTATATATAACTATATATATATATATGTTATATATAACCTATATATATATGTTATATATAACCTATATATATAGGTTATATATAACCTATATATATATAGGTTATATATAACCTATATATATATATGTTATATATAACCTATATATATATATATATGTTGTATATAACCTATATATATATATACATATGTTATATATAACCTATATATATATATGTTATATGTAACCTATATATATATATATGTTATATGTAACCTATATATATATATATGTTATATATAACCTATATATATATATAGGTTATATATAACCTATATATATATATGTTATATATAACCTATATATATATATTTATATGTTATATATAACCTATATATATATATTTATATGTTATATATAACCTATATATATATGTTATATATAACCTATATATATATACATTATATATATGTATATATATGTTATATATAACCTATATATGTTATATAAAACCTATATATGTTATATAACCTATATATATATATGTTATATATAACCTATATATATATATGTTATATATAACCTATATATATATATGTTATATAACCTATATATATATATATGTTATATAACCTATATATATATGTTATATAACCTATATATATATGTTATATAACCTATATATATATATGTTATATAACCTATATATATATATGTTCTATAACCTATATATATATGTTATATAACCTATATATATATATGTTATATAACCTATATATATATATGTTATATAACCTATATATATATGTTATATAACCTATATATATATATGTTATATATAACCAATATATATATGTTATATATAACCAATATATATATGTTATATATAACCAATATATATATGTTATATATAACCAATATATATATGTTATATAACCTATATATATATATATGTTATATATAACCTATATATATATGTTATATATAACCTATATATATATATGTTATATATAACCTATATATATATGTTATATATAACCTATATATATATATATGTTATATATAACCTATATATATATATATATGTTATATATAACCTATATATATATATATGATATATATAACCTATATATATATATATATGTTATATATAACCTATATATATATATATGATATATATAACCTATATATATATATATATGTTATATATAACCTATATATATATATATGTTATATATAACCTATATATATATATATGTTATATATAACCTATATATATATATATGTTATATATAACCTATATATATATATATGTTATATATAACCTATATATATATATGTTATATATATATATGTTATATATAACCTATATATATATATGTTATATATAACCTATATATATATATGTTATATATAACTATATATATATATATGTTGTATATAACTATATATATATATATATATGTTATATATAACTATATATATATATATATTATATATATAACTATATATATGTTATATAGAACTATACATATATATATGTTATATATAACTATATATATATATATATATATATATATGTTATATATAACTATATATATGTTATATATAACTATATATATATATATATATATATATGTTATATATAACTATATATATGTTATATATAACTATATATATGTTATATATAACTATATATATATATATATATATATATGTTATATATAACTATATATATGTTATATATAACTATATATATATATATATGTTATATATAACTATATATATGTTATATATAACTATATATATGTTATATATCACTATATATATGTTATATATAACTATATATATGTTATATATCACTATATATATGTTATATATAACTATATATATGTTATATATCACTATATATATGTTATATATAACTATATATATGTTATATATCACTATATATATGTTATATATAACTATATATATATGTTATATATAACTATATATATGTTATATATAACTATATATATATATATATATATATAACTATATATATGTTATATATAACTATATATATGTTATATATAACTATATATATATGTTATATATAACTATATATATATATATATGTTATATATATATATATATGTTATATATAACTATATATATATATATATGTTATATATATATATATATATGTTATATAAACTATATATATATATGTGTTATATAACCTATATATATGTGTTATATAACCTACATATATGTGTTATATAACCTACATATATGTGTTATATAACCTATATATATATGTTATATAACCTATATATATATGTTATAACCTATATATATGTTATATGACCTATACATATGTGTTATATCACCTATATATATATATATATATATATATATATATATATATATATATATATATATATATGTTATATCACCTATATATATATGTTATATCACCTATATATATATGTTATATCACCTATATATATATGTTATATCACCTATATATATATATGTTATATCACCTATATATATATATGTTATATAACCTATATATATACATGTTATATAACCTATATATATATATATATATATGTTATATAACCTATATATATATTATATAACCTAGATATA
>OZ038479.1:94738239-94760739 GCA_964036315.1 Acanthosepion esculentum
TAAATGGTTTTAAAAGTTTCAAATTAATTAACGATCCTTCGCTAGGGGTAAAAGCTGTTACATAAGCTAGAATGACTAATCACAATACAAGTATATGGTAATTCAAAAAATTTGACAACGAAGCAAGGTTATCATAGATATTAAAAGATTTATAAAATTTGAAATTAAAATTAAAAGTAAAAAATTACCTATTTAGAAATCTTAATCTAATCTCTATTAAGTTTAAAATTGTAGAATTACCCAGGAGAAAATAAAAAATACATATGCTATTTAATTTATTTTTTCATTGAAATTATGTTAAAAAGGATGTTGATAGCTCCAGACAAAAATGTATACAGTTTACTTCAACTGTGATGGCCACCTCTCACGTAAAACAATTCAAACACACTCAGGTTATAATACATAAGCGCCCAGACATATTTAGATATATATACACACACAAAAAACAGTGACGAGACACCACCCTTGATAAAAAAACGAACACACACACACAAACACGCAACCAAACGTGCATGCACTTTCCTTATGCAGGTATCGATATTTTTTGCATGCTACCATGGTAGTTAACATTCGCGTCAATCAGCTGTTGGCGCTCACGCTGGCCAATAGAATCTTCCTGCCTATTCGTGGCAGCCAGCTATAGGCTCTCACTCTGACCAGTAGAAAATGGCCGCAAACTACATGAAAACTGCCGTAGAAGCATGAAAAAATCGATTATTTCCACTATCGATGGGAGTTGGGAAATACAAAGTCGGTCGTGACCTGTTCGCTAACTTGGAGTATGTGCATGTCAATTTTGGTACAAATCTGTAGAAAATTGCGGCCGTGCACACACACACACACACACACACACACACACACATCCTGCCTTTTATAGATAGATATATATTTAGGTTATATATATATATATATATATATAGGTTTTATATATATATATAGGTTTTTTATATATATATATATATATATATATAAAGTCTTTGAAAAAAGACTGTTTTATACTGATCACTTCGTTATAATTCAGTGCTGATGCAAGTCAAATCGCATCTGTTGTGACCTGATGTTAAATTGTGATTTAACATCAGCATCTGCTGAAAAAAAAACTTGTTTAGGTGGTGGGTGCATTTACAAAAAGTTAACACTAATATAAATGTTCGTAAACTCCATGGAATATTTATTGTTATGCTCATTTTTAGCGAATCGTTGGAAGCACCTGTGTGTGTTTGTGTGTGGGTGTGTGTATATATATATATATATATATATATATATATATATATATATATATATATATATATATATAATATTGCTGGTTGCTGTACAGTTGTGACTGTCTACTTCAATATACGAAATTTGGAGAATTAATTGTTGTTTTTTATATAACATAGCCCTGGACTAGTTGTCAAAATTTGTAGTTCATTACAACCAGTTTATTGTTCTGTAACTGGAAACTTGTGCTGTTAACTTTAGGAAGGAGGTTTTGATTCGAAATATATTCTCTTGTAGTGTATTTATGTCGATCATTTTGACCTAATTCTCAATAGCCAAATTGGAACAAAACCAAAAATTAAAAAAACGAGCCCTGTTTTTAAATGGTCTCATCAGGTCGAGACTGTATTACGGATGTTATGCATAGCGACCAACTCATTCAATATCTAAACTGTCAGCTGTATACAACCACTTTCTCAGATCAATGCTGAAAAAGGCTTCGTGTGAATGCTCAAGAAGAAGGATGGTCGTCACTAAGGCCTTCAGCGTGGACCATCTTTCTTCTGACCCTGTGGACTGGCGCTACAGAATCACAAACAACTGTACCAAAATAAGAGAAACCACATCATTCGATGACTTTAAATAGCAGTAACACCTAAAATGGATAGCACATAATACATATATGAAGGATACATGAGGGAAAAAATGCCATAAAATAATAAAACTAAAACTTTATCATCAAAATCTTCGTGTCATTAATAAGAAAGAGCAAAGGATTTTTTTAATTTCATTTTAAAAAATACTTTTTAGAATCCTGGAAATGTCGGCTACAAAATCGTGTTATTTTTTGTTTGTGTTTTCTTTTGCATCAGTGCGCGACATCAAATTTGTACAGGAAATTTGCGCATTTTCTTTTCTTTCTTTTTCTTGTCTTTCCTTTTTTCTTTCTTTTTTTCGGCGAAAAACATTTATATGGAAATTCTTTTAAAAATCAAATAATTGGCGGATTTTAATGAGACTTTCAGAACTTAATCAGAAATGAGGAGTGAAATTATTTTTTAAATCTTTCCTTTTTAGAAAAGTTTTGTCAAAAAAAAACTTTTTTAATCTGTTATCCCTGCCCCACTCATTTCATTTTATGAAATTTCAAGATTCAATTCTTTTTTATATCGCTTTTATTTGTTATAAGGACAAGTCCTCGGAGAATTTAAATCACCAAAATGTCTTGGTCAAAGAGGTTTCCCATTTACTGAAAATCTGCCGTAAATCGTAAAATAAAAATGCAATAAATCTAAGAGATTTTTAATTAGTAAATCTTTTAAATATTATTATGAATAAAATATATTATTGACACTATTATCTCAAGAGAAAAACATTCTTCGGTGAATAATGAATAGTTGCAAGAGTTGTTTTCATTTTTTAAAATTTTAATTCGAATAATTTATAAGCATTTAAATCTTTTGAAATTCTGTATCACTTTGGAGCGGCCAAGATATTTTGTTATTAAATTAAAACTATTTACTAATCATGAATGGAAAAGTTCACTTCAATTCAAAGACACGCAATAATTTTTAAAAAGAATTTTGAATTATTTTTGCGTGTATAAACTGTAGAAATAGGGGCGCTCATACACGACTTTATCACAAGTTAAGAGCGTTACCTATGATACATTTCACATTTATTGGTAATTTTCTAAGATTTTTTTCAACAACAGTCTTCATAAGTTAGGCTATAAAGCCAAAGAACTTAAAATTCAATAAATATATTTGGTTGCTTAAAACATTGTCTTAAAAACTATATAAAAAGGGGGTTAGCGCTTTTTTTTTTTTTACAATGATTTTCCGTTAAGTTGGGAAATAATATTACAATCTGTTAAGAAATTGATTCAAGAACAAGATTTTACATTTAGGGTCTTTTTTTTTACTATAGAACCCTAAAAATTCGACTTTTCACTGCAAAAATGAGTCAGTAGGGACGTGACCATATTAGCTTAGCAAAATTCGATTAAATGCAGCTACCAGTGGACGAAGAAATCATGCTAAAATAACAATTCAGATAATCAACTAATACGATTCATTTATATATATATATATATATATATATATATATATATATATATATATATATATATATATATATATATATATATATATATATTCGCACACACATTTATGTTTGGATTAAAAGCGAAATTCAAAAATTACAGAAGGTTCGCTGGAAATGTGTAATTTCAGTTTTACCGTCACTCTACACTTATTTAAATTTCCCAAACAACAGACTGCAAAAAATCACCCAATATGTCAGAAAAACAAGACTCTCGTGTTATAAAAATGTTTTTTTCTTAAAATAAAAGCAATATTTTTTCCAATTCTGATTAATTAAACTCTAAATCAGTTAATTTTCCTCAAATAACGTCTCAGAAAAGTACATTTTATTTTTGAATGATTTTTAAAATATGACAATTATTTTGTTGTGTCAGATTTATCAATATGAATTAGTTTATAAGATTTTACTGATAACGAGAAAAAAATTCCAATCAACTTAATTTCTCTTTGAATCTGTTACCTTTGAATTAAAAACTAAAATGAAAACATTAAAAAAAATTCATTTTAAAAATGCATTTTAAACTTAGGCAAGTGTAGGTAACTCCCACCCACTAAAGCGATACTTATGTTGTTGTTGTCGTTGATGATGACGACACTAATTATTAATCATTTGATTAATTTTGATAATATTAAATAAATAACAAGTAAAAGTCGTTCCTTCGTGGATATCTTCTGTCTTTTCAATTTGATTGTCTCTCAGAGCAACCGGCGTAATCACATTCTGTTTAGTGAGGAAAGTAACAAGTTTGACCAAGATTCCAAAATGCATTTAAATTCTGCCCTCTTCCTAATATCACTACAGCACCTTACTGCCTCTGCTGTGTTGGCCACTCCCCATACACCCAAGCTTCGGGGATGACAAAATAAGACTGATGATTCCAAAATCAAGGGGAAAATTCACAATCACAATTTCCTTCGCTTGATTTTTGCGTAGGCTGCAAAAATGTGCAAATCAGCAATCATTTCTTTCGTCCATTCATTCTTTCTTTTTCGATCGTTTTACCGATGCCACCCACTGTCCTCGAATTCCACCCCGGCATAGATGAACTTCCATCCTAACGCTTTTAGATCGTCTGCTAGATTTTTTCTTCTTCTTTTTTTTTTTTTTTTTTTTTTAAATGAAATTCTTTTTTCATTCTCTCGCTTCATTTCCTTTTTTCTTTTTCTCTGTTCGTTTTGATTTGATGACCCATTACGTCGATTATTTGTTCTGGGGCTGGGTATTTTAAATGATTCACTATTTATTTATCCACTTTCTTTCTTTCTTTCTATTTCTATTTTCTTTTTTTTTCCACCCCTTCCTTTTATTTTGTCTTCCCCCTGAAACACCACCCACTCTTAGACATATTTCTTTCAGCCTTATTCCATATCTGTTCACTTATTCGATCATTTCGCCTTCTTGAGACACGGCTTTCAATTATCAGTTCCTTTTTATTCATTAAGCTTACTTTAGTCTGACACAAGGCTACGAGCCTACCATTGTGCTATGTTGGACATCCAGTTTTTCTCCTCAGCTTAGTTTTATCTGACATAAAAGCAAAACAGCTCAAATAGAATCGAACACTGTACAGTGTACACTAACGGGCTGATTTTTTTTTTTTACTGATGGCGATGGTAATATTAGCAGTTTCCTTCTAAGGAAACATTCGGCATTCATTGACCAAACAGCCAGTTTTAGTTTCGGTTGAAATATATAAAATCTTTCTATTAAAACTTTTTTTCAGAAAGATAGATTTCTCAAGTTCAAATAAAAGTATTGATTGAAGTACCGTGGAATGCCAACATTTAATTATGTCCTTTTCTTATTGACTAAAGATCACTAAATACAAGGCTCAAGAGTCACTCAAGGTAGAGGGCTACTGAATGAGTTGTGTGATATGAACTTAAGAAGAAGTAGGAAGTGAAGATTATGAATATATGGCAGATAAATAACTATTGACCTTAGACTTGAAAAGGTTAAGATTGTAGTGTTCTGAGAAACATCCACGTGGGAGTCTGTTCCAAAAAGTAGCGATTCTTGATGAATCTTTCGGAGTGGCCAGCGAGAAAAACAAGCTAACCATTGTGTCACGGTAGTCACTCAATTTATTTATGCCATCGTTTGGCACAAGGCAAGGGTATTCAATGAGAATCGAGATTCCTATACAAGTAAATACATGTTAAATTAGCTTGGTAATATTCCACATCTAGATGCTCATTTTTTAAAAATCTTAACTTAGTCTGGTACAAGACCAAAGAGGTGTAAGTACGCACTGCGAATCAGACTCCGTTCTTTTTATGTCATACCCTTTAAATACGTAGGCAGTCATAGCTATCCATAACTTCCTTTTTTTGGTATCTCTAAGTCATTTATTATCTTCTACAAACCCCCACTGTCTCTGTTCTGCCATCCATTCACATAAGTTAGTGTTATATTCCGTGCTAATAGGAATATATACTTGAAAACAAGGTGGATAAAATAAGTAAAGGTTTATTGTAAAAAGCCAATACAATAGGAATAAAGGTAACAGTTGTACACAAGGTTGTCGCAAATCAATCCAGTAGTGAGTGCTACTATTGGAAGGTCGGTAGTTCTCGCGTAAGCCGGAGTGGTACTCAACAGATCCCAGCTAGACGGTATCTAGCAACTCCCCCACGTAGTCACATGTGGCACAAGGCTGAATTTAATGTGGGGTTCCCGAGCCCGTAGGCTCGGCCAAAAAATCCCCGTAGACCCCGCATAAACGGGATCGGGTCTCTCTACCTCCCCGAACGAGGCTCTGCCCTTCGGCCTAGTCTCGTCCGTGTTCCTCTCTGCCCGATGGCAAAGAGTTCGACCAGAACAACCGAAAAAGATTTCAGCTGGACGGTATTTACTAGCCCCCCCCCCCAACCACCACCACGACGAGCGTAGATATGGCACAAGGCCGAGTTTAATATGGGACATCCGATCCCTTAGGCTCGGCTAAAAATTCCCCGTAGAACCAGCATAAACGGGATCGGGTCTGTCTACCTCTCCAAACGAGACTCTGCCCTTCGGCATAGCTTCGTCCGGGTTCCTCTCTGTCAAAGGCAGAGAGTTCGACCGTCTAGCCGAAAAGATTTCGGCTGGAATATTTAGCTACCCCACCACGAGGGTTACATGGGGCACATGCCAGGTTTAACGTGGGATCTCCGAGCCCGTAGGCTCGTCCAAAAATATTCCCTATTCGAACGCGTGTAAACGGGTTGAAGGTCAGTCTACCTCCCCGAACGTGAGACTGCCCTTCAGTGGTGCCTCGGCCAGGTTCCTCTCTGCTCAGAGGCAGAGAGTTTGACCTGCCAGCCGAATTTCGGCTTGAATATTGAACCGTATAAACGTGTTCAGGGTCGGTCTACCTCCCCGAACGAGACTCTGCTCTTCGGCATAGCCTCGGTCGGGTTCCTCTCTGCCCAAAGGCAGAGAGTTCAACCGCTCAGCCGAAAAGATTTCGGCTGGACTCTGTAGTCCGTTGACTTAAAGATATTATAGGTTGTTACTACCTATAGTGTAGTCACTCATGGGGGTGACAGGTTATTCTATTACATCAGTTAGTTAGGTAGTTTACTCATTGTTTCCACCTGCTACGCTTGTCTTCATTATGTCTTGTGAGTGTCAAATTCTCTAGGCTTTATTTCCATATTATATTTTCAAAAAATGTCATGTGTCTTTCTGATTGTAAGAATCAGTTACTTTTCATCTTTTCTGTTTTGTCTACGATATTCTTAGAATCCGTCGGTAGAACAACATCTGTGTCGCTTCAAGTCTCTTCTCTTCATCTGTAAGGAAATTGTCCAACATTCACTGTCATATAAGGAGGATAAATATAACATAGCAGTTCAATAATTTTCTTTGTTTCTAAGGACATTTTCCTCTGTCTTAATATTTTACTTAGTTCATGGAAAACATCGTTCGATAGTCCTGTGCGCCTTCGGATTTCTACCATATTTTCCGTCGTCTGAACCTGAACTACTCTGTTAGTCAAAATTCTATACCGACTTGCTTTCGCCCCCAATCCAATACATTGCTTACACCTTGAGCTGTCTCTGTTGACAACCATATCTTCCGTCATCTTACAGTTAATAGACTTTTCTTCGTGTTTTCCTTTACTACCTTCTCTTTCAGTTTTTTTTCAGCGTCCGCTATCAACACAGTGTTATCCAAGGAGGCTGTTAAGATAAGATTTTGTAGTTTTTTTAGTATCTGTTCAGTCTGAAAATCCCGAATGTTTCTTGTATGGAAACGTCTATTTTCGCCAATACTACCTTGTCTAAGAGTTCTTTGAAGTTTCTTTCACCTACGCCTCGATGAACGTCCTCCACCATTTTTTTTTCAAATAAAATTTACCTTAAAGTGCCAGGAATTGAACTTAGTAAGATCTGCAAGGTTAGTTTGTTAGCCTCAGTTCTGGGAGGGAAGTCGGGCAAGGGTACCCCAGAGGAGTCAAGCATAGAATTGGAAGAAAACTTTCGAGCGAAGCATTCGGCCTTGTCGGCAGAGGTGGTCAGGACCTCAAACTGATTGAACAGTGGAGGAATGGAGGGTTTGTTACTATTCAGAACGCTCTTGCAGAGGCGCCAATAGTCCTTGGAGCCAAATTTGCGGGATGCAATACGTTCCTTCATCCGAGCTGCAAATAGTGCCTTGGCATTGTCGAGGGTACGCTTACACTCATTGCGTGCAGAGGTAAATAGACGTCTGTTGAAGTCGGACATGTCACTACGAAAACGGTGGAAGAAGTGGTTCCTATGGGCAATGGCGGCTGAGCAAGCAGCTGTGAACCAGGGGGAGGAGCGCGGTTTGACCTTGAATTTCCTGGAGGGGATGAAAGCTTCGATACCGGCTTTGATCCAGGAGGAGAACTCAGAAGCACAGTCATGAGTGGGGAGCTTAAATACAGCATCCCAGGGGACATCGCGGAGGAAGTCCCGAAACGAGTCCCAGTCAGCCCGTTGGTAGCAGAAAGTGGTTCTGGTGGTAGGAGGTTCTTTGCAGGCGGTGGGGCTGAAGGAGATACTAACAGACACGACAGCATGATCGGAGTTACCGATAGGACAGAGCTGCGTGGCACTACACGACTCAGGGATGGAGGTAAAACACAGGTCGAGGAGTGAGGGCTTACAGTCACGATTGTAGGAAAAACGCGTGGGGAAATCGATTATCTGGGTGAGGGATTGAGAGATTGAAAAGTTAAGAGTATGAACGCCAGCGAGGTCAGTGGTAGCGTTCTGTAGCCACTGGTTGTGATGGGCGTTGAAATCACCAAACACAAATATGTGAGCGGACGGATGGACAGAGAGGGCCTTATCAACGGTGTCAGAAATGACATCGAGTATCCCGCAGTCCTGAGAGGATGGAGAGCGGTAGAGGAAGAAAAGATAGCTTACATCATTGAGAAGAGATAGGCGGAGACATAAGTAGGAATGATCCGGCGATTCGAGAGAGGTCTCTCTAGCCAGAGGGAGATGGTCCTTGACGTAGACACCCAGACCATGCATGTGGGTTAGAGAGTCTTTTCTGAGGAGTGGGAGGTATCCAGGGATCGAGAGATCGGAGGAAGGGATAGAGGAGTTAAGATTGGTCTCACACAGGGCGAGTATATCCGGGCACTTAGCTATGAGGAAAGACTCAACGCTGCAGAAGTTGGTTCTAATGCCGCGGATGTTAGAGAAGGAGATATTTAGAGGTTTGGGTGATTTTTGGAAGGCTGGTTTAGGTTTGTATTTCAGTTTTTTGTTATTCATGTTGGTAATTGGTTTTGGAAAGAGGGAGAAGGCCTGAGTTAAAGGAAGCCGACGGTTGATACCCATGACGCGAACAGAGAGGGGGATTGGCACAGCAAGATTCATAATGTGGCCTCAGGGTTGCCCACCGGAAATGACTGCAGGGACACCTATCCATGCGCGACATGGCACTACAGACACCCCGATATTATGCAACTGTTGATCAGAGCGGCCGCTCAGACGCTACGTAAGAGTTAGGGCTCCTAACTACCAGTCGGAAACAGCAACCAGGTAACTGTCAACCGTGTACCCTCAGAATGAACAGGCAATGCCACAGACTGCGCGCATCATGGGAGGAACACAGCGACACCAGTACAGAGGCCAGTGAGCGGGAAAAAGAGATCCGGGAACCCCTTCGAAAAAAATAAAAAATAAATAAATAAATAAAATTAAATTAAAAATAATTATTAATAAAGTATTTACTCACTGGGATTCAGTTTTAATATCGACGACATACTTCGCAAAAGACACAAGCGAAAGTGAACGGCATGCTCGATTCCCCAAGCGTCAAGTTACAAAGAACGCAGTGTTGGTGGCAGTGGGGGGTCGTACGACCGCTATTCCACCACCACAACAGTGGGCCGGGGGAAGGGCTTTTTGTAGGAGAAAGTCCAAAACAAAATGGCACCCACAAGACAATAGTCTCTGACCAGCAGAACTTTTCGAGCCGACGAGTTATATAACAGTGAAAGAACCGGTCTTTTATCTATATACTCTTATTTTTATTTCATTTTATTTTATTTATCCTTCTATTTTCGTATATTTTCTTGACTTTTCTTGCTTTGGACAGATGCAGCCGAGATTTCCTATTCTAAAGCTCTTTCCTTGCGACATTCTCTCGCCACTTTCATTTCATTTCCTTCATTATTATTTTAGAAAAAATCTGTTTATGCCACCTTCTTGTCGCACTTTTTATTATTTCAATGCCTTTCATTGAACGTTACTCACTTCCTCAGGCAATTCTACTGGGGTTTCATTTTTATTTTTCATATTCTCCGCTAAACCATTCCTTCTACTTTCTTAATACTAAATCTCTCATTTTCTCCCAAACACAACTCCTTTTTATCTGTTATTTACTTTCTATCTTTCTCCACTCACTCACTTTCTTTTCCTGACAATATTTTTATCTTTCTTTTTTAAACAATATGGCTGTCTGTGAATAGTTATGCTTCTAATATGATTTGTCCCTGGGCTTCATTTAAGCCAGCCCTAGATTCGATTAGCCCCCGAGTCCGTCTTTACAATTACGCTTTGACAAGCGTCAGGCGCTCGACATTTTTTCTTCTAATGAAGGTGAGTTCCCGCGGCAGTGTCGCCTTGGTCAATACCAATCCGCTAGCTTCAATTACGCGATATAATATATATATATATATATATATATATATATATATATATATATATATATATATAAATTTCAAATCATTACACACACACACACACACACACACACCAAAACGGGTACATAAAACTTTTATTTATTTTTATTTTTTCCATAATGGTTATGCTTAACGTACAGGAGTGGGGGAAGTATAAAAATAATGGAGGAAATAAAGTAGGCGTTACAGGAACGAACGAGAAAACTGGCGCATGCGCAAAACGATACGTCAAATATATAAATTATTTTTTCCTCTTTTTCTATTTTTTAAATCGTTCTTAACCTCATTTTACTTTTCTCTCGCCCAGAATTTCAATTTGTTGACAAATTTTCTTTTTTTTTTATTTTCTAGCAATCTTTCTCACATTTTCTTTATTCCCTTCGTCCTTTTCATTTTCTCTCCTTCTGTCTGTATTTTTTATCCCTATCTCTCTTTTCTCTTTCCTTCTCTCTTCTTAGAAATAGAACCGAAAAAAAGATTACAGTTTTTATCCTTCTCTCTCTTGTTTTTTTTTAATTTTTTTTTTTTATCTCACTCTATTCCAATGATTTATTTTTATAACATTCTCTCTCTGTTTCTCGTTTCTCCTCTCTCGGTTCATCTGTTTCTCACTCCCCATTTCTCTCACCCTGTCTCAATCCATTTATTTATCTCTCCGAATTTCAGCTCGCCAGATATCTTCCTTTTATAAACCAATTCTCTCTTGCTTTATAACAGATATTATGAGAAAAGGCTATTCTATCTATAAACGTCTCTCTCCCTCTCTCTCTCTCTCTCTCTCTCTCTCTCTATATATATATATATATATATATATATATATATATATATATATATATATATATATAAAGAATTCATTTAAAAATGTCTTTGTTTTATTGCATTTTTGAAATCTTTGAAGCAGATGTGCATCGAAATCAAAATATGTTTTTGTTCAAGTGCTTTCTATAATTTCAGTCTTTTTCAAGAACTGGATGTTGTCGGTATGGTCGACAAGATAATATGGCGACATCCTGGCACTTTTTTTCAAACGCTATAATTCGAATTTCATTAAAATTTACGCGTAAAGTAGAATTGACGTCATGTGTAAAACAGATTTGCGGAAATACATTAGGAATTTAAACGGATAAACCTTGTCGTTTGAATTTAAGCAAAAGATACCATTAGATCCGCCCATTAATTCCTTCTGAATCAAGATTGCATTTCTCCTTCTATAAACACTGCGGTTCATCTTTTGTAACTGAATTCTTGCTGCCTAAACATGCTTTACAATCGTTATATTTTGACTTATAGTAAGATAATATGGTTAAAAAGATAATTGGTATTGTACACAAGGGTAAAATATTTTCATCTTTTTATAGTATTAACTTATATATTAATTATATATCCGTATTTCGCACGGTAATTTCCCGGCCTATTTTACATAAAATACACACACACACACACACACACACACACACACACACATATACATATATACATATATATATATATATATATATATATATATAAATATATATATATATACAGAGGAATCCCTTGATTAGTGCGGCTAATTTGTATGTCGGTAACTATAAAAAATCAATTTTCAATGACTATGGTTAAACTGAAGATTGTTTTACTGTACGAATCGAGTATTATGTATGAACTAACCGAATTTTGTTATATAAAAAAATTACTGAACTAATCGAAAACGCATTAATCGAGGGATGCCTATATATATATATATATATATATATATATATATATCAGTCAGATATCTTACCTCTAGGCCGATGAAAGAAGTTCACAAGACACGAAATACAGTCGTAATAATGATAGGTAAGAATAATAGTTATTGTATAATATTAGGCCTTTAGAGCAAATGAAATCGGAATTTTCGAACTCGCCTTTCTCAACGAGAAATAAAATGAAGTCGAACTTTTGGGAGGGAATATTTTCATGTGTTATATTACTGATGAAATCTAGAATTTGGGGGCTGGTTGTTTGCCACTATTAGACTTGTAGGGGGTTTCTCGATGTCTTTTTTTGTGAAAACTGTATTTGCGTATTCCTAACACCTATTTAAACTTAGAATGTCTGAATTTATCGAATATTTTAAAACTAAATTCACACGTCAAGACAACTCTCACTCGTTTCAATCTGCGTCCAGAATGACCAGAATTTCGCTCAGATTTCTTTATTCTAACGCCTATCGTCCGGTACACACACCTCCACGGTTTTTGAACAGGAGAAGAAGTTTATCCCTTGTTTCCTGTTTTAGATTGGGTTCTCGCTTCCTTCTAAAATCTTCTCTTTCTTCTCCAGTAGGCGCTTGCGTCTTAGTGGCATAATCGCCTTACTTGATAAAAAAAACAAAAAAACTGCAACCCTGACCTTTCACACATTCGCTTTCTGGCCATAAACCTGGTTTGGAATCTCACTATGGCCGATCTATCAGAAAAGTTATGTTATCGGTCCAAGGGAGACTATCACATCGGGCAGGACGTTTTTAGAAAGGGCGTGTACATGGGTTGACCTAAGCTTTTTCAGCGAATTTGAATAGACTGAACTGTTCGGAAGTTGTCGATCGTTGTGCTAGCATGAAGTCGCAAGTCATCGTGACCGAGGGCATGAGTTTAATGCTGCTGATCATGACAGATTATGCGCTCTCTCCCGTAAACTAAACAACACTCTGCAGTATAAACACATGTGGGTTCTGTTAAACAAACACAAATGTGCCTGAACAGGCATCTACAAAAACCGCCCTAGCAGATAGGTGTGCTCAGAAAACGAAAGTAGTCGGCCATTTCATATATATATATATATATATATATATATATATATATATATATATATATATATATATATAATTTGTGTATTTAGGCAGCAAATTCTCTTTTAGGCATGTCTGATTAAATAAATTACAGACATTATGTCTGCTAATTTTTGACAAAATCCGTTCATACTCACGAATAACCTCCGTTTATTGATGTTAAAGGATGAGAGAAATGTGCTACAGCTGTTTAAATTTCTTTTATTCCCCCAGTACTTTAGCTCTTCTTCCAAGATCATCTTCAGGAGTGCAAGTAGTACAAAACTATATGTTGTTCATTCGTACAAGTATTTATACAAAGTTGTGCGTTGTTATCTATTACCGTAATTTTTTTCGTTATGCTTTTAAATGCAAAACGTTTGACAATGTGCTGAGCGTTCATTAGAACGTGAAAAAAAATTATCCATTATGGAATTTTTTTCATTTCATAATGTCATGGTCATGCTCGCATTAAAGCGTGAAAAACTGTTCCCCTTACAGACATTTCAGAAAATTACTGCAGTATTCATAGTTGATTCTGTTCAGTACCGGCTTTAATTTTTTAATATAAATTGCTTCTAGTATATGTAGTCTGAATTTGTTGTTTTCTTGCTGTAGGATAGTTAGGTTGTCGATTAGTAATTTTTAAAAATTATGAATGTGGACAGGAATGTTGTTGTAGATGAGAGACAAACAGACAGAGAACGCTGTTTTCGTTCTCTTCCGAATCAAGATTGCCTTTCTCCTTGCATAAACACTGCGGTTCATGTAGACTGTTTGATCAACAAGGAAAGAAAGCCGAACTCGCGGAATCTTACCACTTGCGTTAATCTTTCTGTCGTCTGAAAATGGCGATGACTATCGTTCTTCAAAACGTTTCAACACAGTTCCGAATAAGCGATATCTTGGGCGACAACTTCCAGCCACCCATTTCTCCTACTACCTAAGTCGAAGGCAGTTCACAATCACTGAAATGTTTGCTGCACTCTACTTTGCCTACACACCCGAAAACCAATAATTTCGCTTTTGTACTTTTTCTCCGGTAAATTGCAGCAGTGGTATTGCAGTTCGACATTGAAAAAAATGCCTGTTTTGACCCTGCCTCAAATTGAGAAAAGATAAAAATTTGATCTTCAAAGTTTTTATCGAAATTTCTTTTGAATTCATACTCGTGTTTGCGTCATACTAGTGTTTATATTGATGTAGGTACTTATGTATGTATATATCTCTGCATTATCAGCAAAATCTGACATATATATATAATGCCAACAGTTTGCTGGTAATGTAGAGATAGTATATCTACCAGCAAAATCATTAGATCCGCCCATTAATTACTCCTGTTTCTTATAACACCAAACCAAGTCATTTTAGCCTCATTCAATATAAATAACCTTATCAAGAACGTCTCCTTAGATGCAATATTATTTGCAACTGAATCTACACGCACGCACGCACGCACGCACGCGCGCGCATTATATATATATATATATATGTGTGTGTGTGTGTGTGTATATATAATTTTATCATTATGAAATATAAAATAAACGCAGTAAATTCACTAATGTTCGCATAATTTAGAATATAGACATTTAATCTATCATGATATCCAGAATTACTAATTAATAAATTTCTAAAGAATTAATAGATTTATTTTTAATTCGACATTATTACTTATTTTAGTGGAGGGATAACTGTGTTTGAAATAGACGTTCTGTTATTTTAAACAGTATTTACGTCCATCGGGCTACGCACTCAATAAATCTTAAAGACGGGGTAAGAACCTGTATACCCCTTTCTAGGAGAAACCGCCATTTGACGCAGGAACTCAAAATGCCTTTCTAAAGAAATGTACAGATCTTGCTGGGACTTTGTGTTATCTGTATCTGCTAACTTATATCTTCCTCCTCGAAACGTAAACAAAATAATCTAAGCAGTTAATATTTTTTAAAATTGCTATTATTCCTCATTATTATAAAATTATTAACGTAATAAGAATGTCAAATTAAAAAGACATTAATTGCTTAATATACGCTTATATATACAATAGATATATATTAGATAATAAATATATATATTTAAATTGAATTTATTAATACTACATTTTATATATCTTTTATAATTTCAATTTAAGTAACTCACTCAAGAGCGGATAAGATTTGCGAAACTTTGAAAAGACAAATTTTAACCATGTTATTTGTTTACATGTAATGCTCTCTTTCTTAATATTGAGCACTTACAAAATCTGCTTTCCTTAAAGGCGTTATCCTCCAGATATGCATTATTTTTTACAAAACTCATTATTTGCTGAATATATATATTATTAGGAATGCAACATATAAAAATTGCTATAAAAACGGACATGAAACAAACAACAGGAAAAAAAATTACAAAAATGTTGTAGTTACTGCAAAGGAGTTAATCGAGAAGATAAAGAGAACAAAATAAAAGCTTTACCGGTTTCGTTATTCTCTCGTTAAAGCTCTGTTGAGGACTGAGAAAAAAGTTCACAGTAGATAAAATAGAAAATACCGAAGAAAAGATTTTTGTAAATATTCCAAATATATAATAATGATAGGCTGATAACATTCAGGGCTAAAAGCTAGACCTTCTACTTAGAGGGAAGACATAAAATATATATAGCCTGTAAAACGTTACGACAAAATTCCGAATGCGCCTTCATCAGTATCGAAATCATGTCTTGGCTTTAGGTCCGGCCTCAATTATGGTTATTTTTTTGTTATTCTTTTCTGTTGTTTGATTTTAACAAATCAGTTGTTTCACTTCATTTATATATATATATATATATATATATATATATATATATATATATATATATATATATATATATATATATGTGTGTGTGTGTGTGTTAATAATAATAATAATAATAATAATAGGCACAAACACTAAAACTTCATGAGGTAATAATTTATTTCAGTAGGGTCGTAAAAACGGTCCCAATTCATCAGACCCTGGAGAAATATTTTCTGTTTCCTTTTGGATTTGTAGGTCTGATGAATTGGGGTCGTTTTTACAACCTTAATGAAATAAATTATTAACTCATGAAATAAAGGCTCGAAGCACGTAAAATAATCAAAAGCAAAAGATAAAATCTCTCAAAAATCTTACCCACCAGTCCCAAATTACCCACCACAAACCCGACACCAAATATCAAAAGTGTGGTCGCTCTAACTGCGAGACTTGTATTAACCTCAATAAAGATACAATGTATAAATTTAAATCAGGACAAGGTTTTTTTTGTAAAAAATCATTTCACTGGTTCATCAAAAATCTAATAGATCCTATTAAATGTAAAGGATGTAAGGAAGATTTCATGGAGAGATCCAAACTCACTCTCAAAAACAGAATGACAATTGATCGCCAAAAAATACGAAATCCTAATACAAGGCAGATATCACTCAGTAGGCATTTAGATTGATGTGCAACAAATAAGTCCACCAAATTCCGAGTGCGTGATCATAATAGACCAATCAGATTGCATTTTAAACAGGTAGCAATCGGAGCCACATCTTTTCTTCATAAAATGGAAAGAACTGTTCAACTCCAGTCCTATGCGAAACTGATCATGGCAACTGCATACGTCTCACTATCTCCATTTAACTTTTGAAAATCATAGTATTGCGAAACCGGTAAAGTTTATCTGAATAAATATTCATAAAGGCTCCAGTTGAATTTCCAACATCTTTTTTCCCCTCTCTCTCTCTCTCTCTCTCTCTCTCTCTCTCTCTCTCTCTCATATATATATATATATATATATAATTAATCTAAAACAGAGCTTAATACAAAAGTAGAGCAATAAATATTTATTTATCATGCAGTATTACATTAGAACATGAACACACTCACTACAAAACTGTACATCTTGTTTTAACGTTAAAAAACTTTCTAACGTTTCATCAGGTGAGAAACGTTAGAAAATTTTTTTTAACGATGTACAGTTTTGTAGTGGGTATGCACATGTTCTAATGTAACACTGCATAATATATATATATATATATATATATATATATATATATATATATATATATATATATATATAATGTGTGTATATTTAGGCAGCAATCCTTCTTTCATGATGCACGTTTCATTGAATATGACAGACAAGGTACTTTGATTTAATTTTTATACACTTTCTCATGTGATCTTATAATTTAAAATTATAAGATCACATGAGAAATTGTATATAAAACTAAATCAAAGCACCTTGTCTGTCATATTCAATTTTAGGGAAATCTGACAAAGGGGAAGCTAAGAATTTTAATTAAAAAAATAATTAAATTTAAAATTCTCCGCGGCCCCCTCTCATGTGCGCATGTGTAGTCACGTCAGCGTAAACATCACTTTAGTCCAATGAAATCCTAGAGGATGAAAAGCATCAGACGAAAACCTTTTCCACTTTGTCATAGATTTCAAATATATATCTTACTAAACTGCATTTGTATTCTTGCTTCCAATAAATTCTACGTCATATTCCGATTCTTGTAAAATATCTTTAATATTAAAAATATGACTGTAATTAATGAATACAACGGAATATTGTGGTAACCGCACACGCACTATCATAACTGCTAAAATATTGTGGAATATCATAAATGACATAATGTAAACACTGATGAAATTTAATAAACATCCACTCCCTAATCTCAGAGAGTACATTGTAATATCACCAGACTTCAGAACATTGCAAACATGGCCACTGATATTAAACAGTTGCAATTCCTTCCCGAATAGTTTTTTTGTCTTTATGTTTTTTTTAATCTCTTTGCGTGTATCAGTGCCCTTGGAATGAAGGCGCGGTGTTTTTCATAACCCCAGAAGCGCTTTCGCAAACAACGCTTTCTTAGGAGACATTCTTTCTTTATCGAAACCAGCGTCAATAAGATTTCAGTTATCTTTTATCCACCGTGCGAATACCTGAATATTTTATTCAGTAGACGAATAGCTAAATTTACATCCTTCTTCATCTTTTATATTCCATGTCCCTTTCAGGACTTGGACAATTATGGTTCTCCACAATTTCCTCTACTTTGATGTTTTAATTAATTTCTCTTTTTTTACCATCCTTTGTGTATGTTCTGTTGTCCTTTCACAAAATTCGGTTAAGAGGACTACTTCCTGTCCCCCTCCCCCTTCACGGTTCCCTGTGAAACATTGACATCTACACCAGGAAGTGCAGCTTTCAGTTGTGCAGTTATTTTATGGGATAAAGTATTGCCGTATTATATTCGACACAGTTCAACATCTCTTTTATTTCAGTTTAGGATCGTCCCGATGACTAGAGGTGGGACTGATTACATTTCTAATCTCTGTTTTTTCTGCTTACTCAGAATTCTGTTTCTGTGTATTCACATTTGGATGTATCTGTTCGCAGTCTTCTTTATATGTGCCATATCCCCCACCCCAACCAGGACGTGGACGACCGTGGTTTTCCACAACTACCTATCCTTTGTAGCTCCAACCAGTCTTTGTCCTTTAACTATCACACGCTTTTCCTCTTCTGACATACGTTTACACAAGCTTGTTAGGGAGGTAACTCGACGTTTCTCTTTACCCCCTATTCCCTTCAATATGTCTTTGCGCGTCAAATTCTCTTTCCTTATTATATGTCCCGTAAATTCCAACTGTTTCTTCCTGATTGTAAGTTTCCTTGTCGTTTCTATTTTCCTTAAAACCTCATCATAAAACCTCTGCGGTAAAACTTATAACAGATGAATATTTGTTTGCTAACAAGGGTATATAACTGAGTATATATTGTTCCACTAAGTTTTGAAACATCGCCACCCGCTCTGGGATGAGGTTGAAATAATAGAGAACATCACTGGAAAATACTTAAGTAATCAGCACATGTGCTCTGCCACAAAAATCTAAGCCGACGCAGTCTAGAAATGAATACAATATGGGAACTGGATTGCGAGATAAAAGCAATAATAACAATAAAAATTGCAATATGAGCTCTGGTAAAAATGGTTATTCAGACATTAAGTTGATAAGTCCCCAAAATTCATAGACTGATGTCCTCAAGGACATATCGTCCAGTGGATAACAGCATTGGTTGGATCCAGTGACTTGACCTAAAGAGTTGTGAGTTCAAAAGAGCTATAATTTGTGAACAAAAACTTGGCGATTTGTATTAAAGGGAGATAACTGAGACATCGGGTAAAGGCATGGCACATGAAGCTAGAACAATACATCCCGGTGGATGAAATAAAGGGTTCATTTCGTTATTCTAATCACCTGAAGAAGGCCGAAGCGTCGTGAATACGGCAATAAAGATGAGGACAAAAGTCTGAACGATGTAAATAAAATCCGTTTTTTTTTTGTCCGTGTTCTGACATCTGTTTACAAAAAAAGTCGTTAAAGCAACAGTTCTTAAGAAGAAGCTACCCGAGTGGAAATTACTACTTACGAATACGAAAGGAATGAGGATGATTCATACTTGCGTGCGTGCGTGCGTGCGTGCGTGCGTGCGTGCGTGGCATGGCGAGTCCGTTGTAACGTTTAAAGTTGGTGGTACTAAGGAACGTAGCTCGCCAGAAGACATTCCCTGGAAATAGCGATAGAGCAGCAAGAGGCTCGCGACTTTTCGCCCGTGGGAAAGAGATTTTAAGGTGGCAAATAATTCTTCACCCACAAAACCGCGTAGACGCTTTTGAAGTGAGGACTGGGTAGCCCCAGCCCAGATATCGCACCAATAAGCCATTTATGAAAGGAGCAGAATATCTGTGACACATACTGAGGAAAGAGGACCTGGAGAATCTAACACTCCGAAGGCGCGAGAAGCATAGAAGTGAACAGCGAGTAACTTTATTAACTTTTTTTTTTTTTTAAAGAATTTGAAAAATTTCGTTACTGAAAATTGTACCCGAGTATATACTGTTTGGCTAAGCAAATTTTACCCATCACCATCCTTAGGGTCTTTGTTTTGTTATCCATTCACAAAAAACACGTTAATATCTCTCGCTTTTTCATCCCATGTTTTTATTGCCTTCAGTATATCCTGTGAGTCTTAGATTCTCCGGGCCCGCTTTCGTCGACATATGTGTCCAATGTATTTTCCCATAAATATAGCAGAAAATTAACATAAATAGTATGTGCTTGAATTGGAGAAGTGCTAATTGCATAGGTTCAGAAAAATGCTAACAGTGGATGTCTACGCGTAAACATAGATCAGTTTTTTTTTTTAACCTGCCGGAAATTATAAAGAAGATAACAATCACTGAAAAGGAGAAATAAAGAAATATTTAATACAGATGAAACGTAAGAGAATAAAGAGCGACGTCACCTCAATCATGACGTGACATATTTGGGCGATGCAGCAAGTCTTTACACGCGGGACCTGATTCGTTTGTCTGGAATGATTTAGGATTTGGCGTGAAATGTTAAATTCGTCACTTTTCTTCGTTTTTTCTTCTCACCTGAGACGGTCACGAGTAAATATAGAATCACATTTTTTAAGCCACTGATTTATCCGGCGTTCGCATGCTGGTCGTTACTCTGGGGATGAGACAGGCGTCTTAGCGACGGAAGAAGGAGCCACGGGCCCTGAAAATGGCAGGATATTATACATAAGTTTTAACTAGGGAATTAACTTAAGACAATTTTTTATCGTTCTTATTTGTTTCTGTAGTCATCCCTTACGCTACTTTCTTCCGCCTTTTACGTTCTATATCCACCCCTTTCATCCTAATCTAACATGTTACTGTCTCCTTATTGTCTTTCTCCATTCTGCTATCCTTTTTTTTTTTTTTTTTTTTTTTCGGTCTTTTCAAAATAGTTATTTGTTTCTCTTTGGATCGTCGCCATTTTTTTTTATTTCTGACAATTTGCATCCTTAAGTCTCTATCTCTTTCTCTTTATTTCCTGTTTTTTTTTTTTAATGAACATTTTCTTAGTTTTCCTTCTTGTTCATCAGCATTTATTTTTGTTTTCTCCTTTGTTTTATTCCTTCAATCATTCATTATCTATGTGCCAAAGTTTCCATCTTATATATACAAGTTACTTTTAGTTTATTGAGCGTAAGTTTGTTAGAAAGGGTAATTGAGTCTTGGCTTGCTGTAAGGACATCCTTAGCCTAAAAGTAAGGCACGCCTGGTTAAAAAATAGTTTCTCAAAAAAGCAATGCAAAGAGTTATATTACCATTAATAAGATTTTTGATAATCTAGCAGACGTTAGTATCATTGTAAATAAACAGGGATGTCTTTTCAAACATTAACCGAGTAGATCGAATGTTCGTTTTCTAAACATGAGACCCGAGTTCGAATCTCTCTATGGTCGATTTGTCAGGAAAGTTACCTTCTGATATTATTGGTCTGGGGAGACGATTTCAGGAAAGTGTACTACTATGAAAACTATACTACGGGTTGATCGAAGCTTTGTGAGTGACATTTGGTTTACGGAACTATTCGGAAGGCGTGGATGGTTGTGATGGAACGAAGTCCAAAGTCATCGTGACCGAGATCCTTGTGTAGAGCGGCATTTCTGTTGCCTCGTGTCTTCTCTTCATCTGTGAGGAGATTGTCCAGCATTCACTGCCGTATAAGATGACTAATATTACATAACAGTTGTGTATTCTTTCTTTGTTTTAATTGCATATTTAATATTATCTGGTTGGTGCAAAAGTAATGTCCGATTTCAAGGTCTATATTAAAAATGCAAAAGCCCATGATTATTGTTGTGGGTTCCGGGATGAAATCCGGTATCAATAATAACAAACGCCAAGAATGAATATAGGAAAATAAATGTATTAACGTAATAATACAAACTGGTAATACAGGTTAGTAGTTCCAGGAATGCGGGTTAGTAGGAAAATATATATATATAGTCTTTGGTATCGACGTATCGCTGTATGACTTCTCACTGAGTCTACGTGCTCGCTTACTGTGACTCTTGCCGCTACGTTATTTTACTCTTCTACTGTTCGGGTATTCACTGGCAGTAGTATATGTATACCCTGGGTGAGTTCATTTGTGTCAAAAGAGGAAGACCCTTCAACAATTATGAAAATATTCATTCGTTAACAAAACCCCCTTTGCTTTCTCGAACACCATTCATTCTGACAACAAGCTTATAAATGCGAGGCCTGTAAAACTCCTTAAGTTTTGAAGCAAAATATGAATCCAACTCATTTTCAATCTCTTCTCTTGATGTCAACCTAAGACCATCCAAATGATGCTGTAGTCCCCCGAAACAAGTGACAATCAGAAGGGTCGAGGTCAGGAGAAT
>OZ038479.1:94765739-94798239 GCA_964036315.1 Acanthosepion esculentum
TTTCTTTCACACACACACACACACACACACACACACACATACATATATATATATATATATATATATATATATATATGCCAAAAGTTTTGGGGTTACTATATGTATTTCGAAGAATCAGCTAAAAATTGAAATTCGTATACCTTTTTTGAAACTAATTTACAAGCTCACTGCGGGCCAGAGGGACTTTCTCTTCCTGAAGGGTTTTATCATAGATTCAATAATAATAATCATAATAACGAAATTAACTCATCACTGCATCGAGTTCCCTTAACATAACCCTCTACCTCGAGTGGTCTTTGTACAGGGGGAATCTAACTGTAAAAAATATATATAAAGTTTAGAAATACACACGCGGCCACATTATAAGTGATGTTGCCCTGAGATCCTTAGGAGTTTGGGTTTTATCCAACAACAGACTCCTTCACTCAGGCTACCCTGCTGGTGGTGATCAAATAGCAATATATAACTGTGCAACGAAATGTGAAATATATGTATGTATGTGTGAGTGTGTGTGTAAACATTTCAGATAAGAGTATATCTCTAAAAGGACAATATGAATAAAGATAACAGGAAAACTTAGCCGACGCGTTTCGTCATCTGAGGGACTTTATCAAGGCAAATGTAAGGATTTTATTTTGTAACAAGTATTTATATACAAGAGGAAAAATGTTATTGGTTTTTCAAAATTTTCAAAATTTAAGAGCACTAATAAATATTCATCATGTTGGCCGAAAAATCAGGCAAGCTATGACGGACGCGAAGTGACACAATTCAATGTCTAATAAATGAAGTGAATAAGTAAATTTCATGAATTTAATTTTTTTTAAAGCAAATTAATATTTAAATTATTTTAGATTAAGATTAATTTATGTGTTACATATGTGCTATATATAATATGGTGATGATGGTTGCTCACTGGACAAACGAAAATTTATGTTAATGTGATTCTCTACCCTCTATGTCTAATTAATGCCTTTATTATTATTAAGTGGTAAAAAATTGCACACTTTGAAACACACGATAAATAACGAGTAAATAGTAAAATTTCAGTTTATCTCTGTGAAGATTTACTCTTCACCCAATGCTGGTAACGTTTGATATTAGTGCAAGATTAATATATAAAATAGTCATTTAAGTCCAAGTTTATTAAATCTAAGAAGGGAAAAAGGGAAATTGAAACATGAATTTTACTTGGTAAAGTTTAAAAATAAACTAGCCGTATCTGTTTTTTCTACCTTTTAAATTTTTTTGTGAGTTTATTTCTCTCATGACTGAATGCAATCCATGTGATTTACACAGCTGTAGCATCGTTAAATCTCAAACCCGGATTGAGAACGGAAAGAAACGATATTAGGGACGAGACTTGAAATGCTGAGATGTTTCTCTTTATTTTCATATGCTATGTGATCTTCTAATATTAATTATGTTCTAATTAAAAGCGAATATCCATTATTTTTTGAACAATTAAAAAGAAAAATACAAAAAAAAAATACTTTTTTACCGACTCTTGTACCACAATTAAGGAGATCATACTTATGACTAGATTTAGAATTCTTAGTCTTTTGACCCCGGATTAACTTTTTCAAGCTTTCTTTATTCCGCTTTTCCTATCGAGTCACATGTACTGATGATAAGGGGTCGTGCTATGCTGATGACACAGGTATTCGTAGTTTGGGTACAAAAAAAATGACAAAAACATTTACATTCTTTATCAAGTGTTCCAAGAAGTATACTTTAGATAAACCTTTCCAAAACCAGAAACTATGATCTGGAATTGGAATGAGAGTAGTGATAGAACATGCCCTGAATCCATCATAAAAATTCAGAATGTGGAATTAATAAACTTCAAACACTTCGATGTATGGTTCATTTGTCACATGTTCAGTATATAAGATTAGGTAATTGAAAACAATAACGCTCGGGGTACTTTTGTCAAACCCCACCAGATGCTGCATAAACAAGATGTTAACCTTAGAACACTAGCCATGTTCTTAGATGGCCACGTCAAATCTAGACTTTTAAATGGACATCATGTTTGGATTCCAACTCCTTCAGAAATGTCCAAACTATCATCTATATACAACCGTTTTCTCGGATCAATGGTTAAAAATATTTTGAAGCAAGTGAATTCTAGAAGTTTTTTTTTTAAAGAACACAGTCCTTCATCTGATCTTAGAGACTGGTGCTATAGAATCACTAATAAAGAAGTGAGCCAAATATCACTCCCCATCACTTTAAGACTTCCAACATCAGAAACAACTAAAATGTATAGTACATTTTTTTTAAGCTTATCACCCCAAGCAAGGCTGGAAGCCACTAGCACGCAAGGGGTTACAGAAGGTTTGGAGGAAGAGCAGATAGGAGTGGTAAGGGAGAGGATGTGGAGAAAGATAGTGGATCGATCAAGGCAAGGGGGTTACAGAAGATTTGGCGCGAGAGCAGATAGGAATGAAAGGTGAAAGGATGTGGAGAAGGGAAGTGGATAGATCAAGGCAACTGGAGATGTCGATTGACGTTACAGTTAAATAGTTGGAGATTGTATTTGTCAGGGAAACAGGAATAAAGAAGGGAGTTCCACAGGCGAGATGTGCGAGACATGAAGCTATTGGAGTAGAAGAGACGTCTACATCTAACAGTTTCAACGGTGAAGGGGTGGGAGCGGGATGCCAGCCTCGTAGGACGTTTAAATTCATGAGGCCTAGGAACCAACGAAAGCAGCTCCTCGGAGCAATTACCGTGAAAGTATTTGTAGAAAAGGCAGAGCGAGGCAACGTCGCGTCTGTGAGAGAGCGACTGCAGACGAGATGACAGATCGGGGCCAAGCACATGTAACTAGAAGAGAAAATAATGATACAATCATTATGTTGGCTTTCCATACTACCTTTTCAGGGGATGGAAAACCCCATCAATGCAAGAAAGCTATTTTTAGTAACATATCTGGAGTTTCAAATCAATAACTTAAACACAAAACAAGCAGTATCAATTCAGTGTTTTACGGGGAACAAAGAAAAAAATGTCCTCTCTCTCCTTCTGCCTGGGATAGATGATCGACAGAATAAGGGTGTAAGGCGTGTAACTAATTATTTAAAATCCATTATATTACCACCCGGGTTAAACAAATCCGCCAAAATATTCATCCAGTCTAATCATTACGTCTGTAGAAGCAAATAACTTGAGAATTTACTGAAAAGCTATTTCAAGTGAAAAATTATGCAAATTTTAACTGAGAGTAATAACAACGGTTCAGTCACTGAATACCGAACGTTTTCACTATGAAAATGGTTAAAAATGTTTAAATTAAAGAACAGGCATCATTTTATGACAGTCCCTTATCTATCTATCTATCTATCTATCTATCATATATATGTATGTATATATAATCACCTTAAAATTACATAATTATTGTTATTCAGTCAAAACAATGTGTGAATATCGTTTACAGGGTTAAGAATGAATTACCAGGATAACGTGATCTCTCTAAAATGAAATTTGATAATTTAATAACTTATTTTGTAATTTCAGATTTTAATTTGTTACACATTATATTACGAAATTAATAGCATATCTAAACAACTACAGTTATAATTTAAAAACTCGATTGCAGCGTATCGCATATGATTAATCTATTTAATGTGTATATATGACAAAATATAAGGACAAAGGAAAATAATGAACTTCGTGATTTTACTAGCATTTAACAAATACATGATGGAAACAATATCCACACTATCATAATGCATGTTTATATTTACGACTGTTAGGTTTTTCGACCTTGGATCAAAATACTGTGTCTCCCGGGTCATTCTGAGTATAAATCAATGACGTTTTCTGGCCGAGAAACATTGATTTTTAAAAATATAAAGCAGAAAGGAAATGTTGAAAAATGGCGGAGAGCTCTTCATTGCGTTTCGTCTCTGGTTTCTCGTTACCTATCAACAATTCTTCAGTTCAAATCGGTGCATCACATAATGAATGAATGACGCATAATTATTTTTTAGATTTCTTTTCACGCTTTAATTCAGAAGGCGGGTGGAAACACAGTTGAAGTAGCGTCGTTTCTCGAAGGAAGCGAAAAGGAGATGACGGATGTCAACAGTTTGGCCAACTACTCATCATCACGTGACTGTCTCGCTAAGGAATTTGAGAGTGGGGCGTCTCAACTCTTCTCTTCTTGCAACCGTACGGTCTTCGCACGTGTTTCGTCCTTGTATTAAAATTTGAACAAAAACAATCGAGTATAGTCAGGATTCCATGCCCACAGCGTTCAAACCACGTCCCCACTCGATTATGACCAGTACGGTAGATTTTTTTTTTTTTTTCATTTTAGGCTAGCCCACACATTCTGTAACAGAGGAAGGTGAAAAACGATATGAAGGGGGGAAGTTAGAAGGTGCAGAAAGATGAAAAGAAAAAAAATAATTACATACATATAGAGTATGTGGAGGGAGATGAAAGACAGGAGGGATGGAAAAGCGTAAGATTTGCGATACTTTAAAGTTCGTTATGAAAAGGGTAAAAGCAAGATTTGAGAAGTGTGGAAAAGTTCTCGACTCGACCAAAAAATGGATTCCTAAATAAATTCTAATTTTCGAATACTGGGTCAGATTCTAAGAAGTGAGTCGGGACAAGATCTTTTCAGTATCCATTTTCTGAATAGAAAATAGATTAGACAATTATTCAATAGAATGGGAAGGAAATGTCTACCTCAGCTTATTTCTCAAAGTGTCGAATGAGTTATTTAATGTCAGGTGGAAACATGTAAACAGACTTGGAGAAATTATGCGTTATGTTTTTTTGTTGATTTTTAAAAAAAAATCTTTTCACCCCAAGCAAGGCAACAGAAAACCACTAACAACTCAGGGGGTTAATGAGTTGGGAAAAATATAAGAAACACATTATTAAAGAGCGTGAAGAATAAAATAACGTAATTTAAGAGGACAGAAAATAATGATTGTCATTGCATTTAAATTTTTGAAGGTCAAACTTGACTAGAAAACAAGAAGCCGGAAGTGAGTTCCACAAGTGAGAAGTGCATGAAAAGAAACTGTAAGCATAGAACTTAGGGTTACATCTATCCATTTCGCCTGTAAAATGGTGAGATCTTGTCGGCAATCTAGTAATGCGCTTAAACTCATAGAGTCTTGGTACCATAGATTAGAGTTCATCAGAACATTTACAATGAAAGTATTTATAGAAAAATTCACAGGGAAATTACATTACAGCAGTGGAAAAGTGGTTGAAGTCGAGATGCCAGGTAAGACCCAATAACATTGCAGATTCTTCTTTGGATTTTATCAAGTACATGTAAGCATATAGCAGGATCACCAGATTAGATGTGACGGTAATATCCTAAGTATGAACGAATGGTAGACTTGTAGATATGCAAGATGGATTCTGGCGAAAAAAGATTGTCTAGCACGACACAGTGAACCAACTTTCCGAGCAGCAAACGTAGCAGTCGATTTGATATATTCCTTTTCACTTCATGACAGCGTGAAACTTTAGCCCTAGAAAAAATACTTTGGACCATCGTTGGTTCTTTTCAGGTGAAATAACCATCTTAGAATGTGTGTTATTAATGGTCTCAAGATGGAAATGAACACGGCTTCACATGCGATGACTGAAGAATAGTTTGCCGTGTTACATGAATAAAATTACCTTAGAGTACAAAGGTTACAATTTATGATAAGGAGATACCACTCTAGTAAAACTCAAATTTCATAAAGTAGAATTCATATAAAATGGTGTAACAGATTTCTGCACGTAATGAGAAATCGGAGACTATAGTTCGAGTTCCAGTCCACGCTCAGTTATCATTAAATAGTCGGACAAACTAGGCCGTATAGCTTTGTTCTGAAACCAGTCTAGGAGAATGAAAATATATTATAGAAGGAGATATATATATAGAAATGCGTATACAAGTAGTATATATATATATATATATATATATATATATATATTACATATAGTCTCTTCTACTCCAATAGCTTCATGTCTCGAACATCTCGCCTGTGGAACTCCCTTCTTTATTCCTGTTTCCCTGACAAATATAATCTCCAACTATTTAAGTGTAACGTCAATCGACATCTCCAGTTGCCTTGATCTGTCCACTTCCCTTCTCCACATACTTTCCCCTTTCATTCCTATCTGCTCTCGCGCCTAATCTTCTGTAATCTCCTTGCCTTGATCGATCCACTATGTTTCTCCACATCCCCTCCTTTACCACTCCTATCTGCTCTTCCTCCAAACCTTCTGTAACCCCTTGCGTGCTAGTGGCTTCCAGCCTTGCTTGGGTTGATAAGCTTAAAAAAAATCTATAGGTAGTGTAATAGATATCTGCTCAGAATTAAAAATCCAAGACTTGCATCACTATCACGATCTGTTATCTCATTAGGGTCGTCGGGGCATCACATGTACTGTATCCGTAGCAGCAATCTTGTGTCACATAACACGACAAAGCCCAACCCTCTCCAAGTTCTTTTGGATTTACACCGGGATATTCACATGAAACGGTTCTTCTTGTCAGCGTTTCTTTTTGCTAATCTTAGTGAGCAATAACTTACTTGGCAACATGGGCAACCTAGTTTTTATTACCTTCTACTAGGAATTTCTCATTCAAATAAAAATGCTGTATTGCACGTGTAGCATCGCCTCATTTTTTCGCTTCATATTATTTTATTTTAATGTTTAGTTATCCAACCGGCTCTAATAATAATCGTTAAGAATTCTGTAGTAGAATGTTCTTTTCTCTCGTCAATCCTTAATCCTGAGACGATACAGGCAATGAATGAAAGGGGAGTAGAGATAATACATAAAGTTAGTTTTAAAACAATTGTGGAATTTTGATGGATCCCACATATTGATAATTACGTTAAAAACACTCTTGCGGTTACGTTAATATTACGTTAACCACTATGTTGGACACAGAGTTATGAATGAGTTAATATTATTACTGTTATAGCATTACTGCATCAACTAGAAAGACCTGTGAAAATTGCACGATTTTCCTATTTTAATATTCTGATGAATCTTCATTCTTAAGTTAACGATTGTATAAGCCCCTGGCGAGTTTTGCGACAATAAATATCTCCAGAAATCCCAATACCGCAACGTTAAATATTTGAGCTTAACAACTTAAACAAAATGTTGCCGTAACAATCGTAAGTATGAATGTTGGTCGTTATTTTAAGAAGTGGTTACAGATGAAAATATTTGAAATTGGCAACTTCTTTCTTTCTCACTGAAATCGAGTAGCGTCTCTTATATGTCAGTTCCGTGCTTTCACACGATCAAAACTGATACTCCATTATTTATGAGTTATTGTCAGGGCGTAAAGGACGCCCGAATTAACTAATGGACTAGCAAACGAAGAGAGTGACAAGTAGAATTACAATCGGATGGACTATTCACGTATTCACATGATCAAAACTGATATTTTTTCTTTCAAGTAAAAGCTGAGATCAAATTTTAGATATAACCTCCATATTGAAAATCAGGAGAAAATAATTTCATTGGCCAGAAATGAACTCTATCGCAAGCGAGTTATTCTGGAGTTATGAAAAAGCAGGAAAGAGCCATATAGATCCAAATAATCACTTAAATTGATCGAAATCTTTCATGATCATTCTTTAATGTCCTTTTCATCAGAATCTCTTGTGGAAAAATCAGTAGATTATTCTAAGGAATTTCTTCTTTCTGTCTCATTTCGCTTTAATATGCCAATAAAACAACAATAAAAAAGAATGTGAGTTTGAAAAGTAAATAAACCAAATGCTTCAATACAATAGCTTCATTTACAATGCAAAGGAAACATTCTGAATGGACTTTGAATCCTGAAGTACCTGTATTGGAAGGTTAAAATTGGACTATACGTAATTTGCTCAAATTACAAAAATCCCCTAGCCAGCAAAATTATGCTGACTGCGGCAGTCACAAAAGAAAAGGGGCGTTCACTACATTCACAATCACCTCAACAAAACTTTAAACAGCAGTCTATTTTTAGTAACACATGTGGAGTTTCAAATCAATAACTCATCCACAAAAGTACAATTGAAAGATTTGCGTGGGCAGAAATAAGAACCCTTTCCCGCCCGCTGCCAGGGATAGGGTTAATTGATGACCAACAGAATAAAGGTGTAAGGTGTGTAACTAGTTATTTGAGACCAGTGATATTACCGCTTGAGTTAAACAATCCGTCAAAACGTTCACCAGTTTAATCAATAAGTCTGTAAAAACACAGCAGTTACTGGAGATTAGTGAGCGGGTTTAAATGATTAGAAAAAAAGTGCCATGTCCTTCCATGATGGAGGCGATCATGGCTCTCCGCATAGTCCTTTTTTTTTCTTTATTATCAGAGAATTGCCATGTTTTCTTGGAAAATATACTCAAGTGTTTTCCGTTTGGACATCGAGAGGTGGGAAGTCGCCAACGATCGCTCACGATGAAGACTCGATTCACACCATTGACTGGAGCGTGGAGAGGAGAAACGGTTTGTCGCCGGGGAGAAACGTTCTCGTCGGACAGAAAACAACAAAGCGACATTGGGGGAGAGCGTCTTCATATGTATTCGATGCAATCGAAACTTTCACTCCCGTGTGGGCCTGTACAGCCAGAACAGATGCTGTACTGCTATTAGCAGCTGGGGCATAACTCTTTGGGTAAAGATCCAAGGTCCTTCGAGACCGACGGATGCCACGTGTATGTAATTTTCGTTGTTTGTTTAGGAATTCATAATTTTTCATTTCCTTAGACTGGTTGCCAGCCAAGGCTAGGAAGCCCAAGCTATACTGCTTTGAAATATATATATATATATATATATATATATATATATATATATATATATATATTGTGTATGTGCTTAAATGGTGGTTTCCCTGTTCTCCGTTGTAAACACGTCACTCATTCACGCCAGCGTTTATTTTTCACGGTGAGAATTTGTCTTCACTCTCTTTTTTCTTTCTTCTTTTCTCTCTCTATTTAATTCGATAAATTTATGTTTTTCTTCAATTCTTTCTTTCTTTCGTTCATGTTACTTTGCCATGTTTTCACTTGTGTGTATTTTTTTTTTTTTTTTTTTTTGCCTAGCAGACTCTGTTCACTCGTTCTTTTCCTATTTAATACTGTTACCTTTTTTTCTGTGCTTGTAAACGCGTTGATCGTAATTTCATTTGTACAGCAGCCGGCCAACCCGACATCGCCATCTTCTACTTCTCACGCGGACACCTGTTTATGTCTGCCTTACACTCACTTCGGCACAATGAAGAATCCTTGTTTTGCGAGCCAATTAGTTTTGTGTCGCCTCGCTTTGAGATTAAACAACAACCAACCAAACTAACCAAATTACACAACGCCTTCGTTGCCGTTTTCTCTTTCTTTCTTACTTTCTCTCTTTCTTTTTAAAGAATGCTTATAAATTAAATTTAGCTTTATCGGTTGATAAGCCGTACTTCATTATTGCCCCTTCGCTCATCCTTCGAAGAAATTGAACTATTGTCAACACTGTTTCTAATAAACAACCCAGAATGCAGACTCGCGTCGCTACCCAGCAACCTCACCGCTGAAAAATATCCCGTTTTATTCGGCATGTTTCTGTTTTCTTTCATTAGACGGCCGTAATTTAATTTATTTTTCCCTCAGTTAATTAGTGTCCCACCTAGCTAACGGATTATAATGAATAATTTTAAGCAAAATTTCCTCTTAATGAAATTCCTTACAAATTGGGTTCTCTTGAAAATTTACATGACGATGTCGTTGTATTCTTTCAACGTCTTCTTATGCCTTACGGTAGCGCATAAGGATAATAATATTCACATCGTCGTGGGATTATTAAAATCGAGAAATTTTATTGCTAAATCTTTTCTTATTCTCTTCTTTAATTGGAGTAATAGAAAGATTTGAGTAATGTCAATAATTTAGAGGCGTAGCCAGGATAGAATCTTCAGCGATCGTCCATGCAGTGTCTTTTTAGACTTTGAAATGTAGCATTTCTATCTTCAGTGCTGCCTCTTCCTTCCTATTTGCTAGAACGCATCCTTCTCGGCGTCGGGCAATGGTTAACGAAACTACTCTGGTTGAGCGTTCATAGTGAGTCGTAACTTCGATCCTCACTGGGTACCACATACCAAATTCAACATTAAACAATTCAACACGGATTGACATGTCTTAAAAGCAAAAAAACAACCTAAAATTATTTGCAATGCATTTTCAGTGTAAAATCATGTCCAAATCTTAGTAAACATTACTACTGAGTATTGACTTCTATCCTCTCTGAGTACGCCATACCAAATTCGTCATTAAATTACTCTACAGGGGTTGATATGTCATAAAGTAACACACACATTATCGATAACATTTCTTGCTCTCTTTCTACTGATCAATAGACGGCTTTAGATTTTATGTATCTTGTGGGATTTTAATGATCTTAGCCAGAACTTATGCATATGTGGCACTATGATTGGGATGCCTACATAGAATAGGAAGTTGTGATTTCATCTCGATTTCAAGTGTGTCTGTTTTGATGAAGCGGATGAAGTCTTTGAAGTTGGGTCTTCTCATCAGAACCCACTTGACTGAAGGGAAACAAAAAACAAATAAGTAAATGAGAGCTTTTGCGGTCAAGCGTTTATATGGTTTATATTAACAGTTACAGCTAAGTAGCTTGTTCCGGTTGGCCCCTGGCGGTGGACACTGTTCCGGGGCTTGTTTCGATGACGCCCGTTCCGGTTGCCAGCCAAGTGACGTTATGTTGAAATGGCAGGGAGTTGGTTGATTTTGTTTAGCGACATATCAACCTCCATGGGTTATTTAAATATTTTGAACGCAATCGTATGTCTTTAACTACACATAAAATATATTGTTGGTCATTTTGCTATAAAATTGTGTTGTTGATTATTTTGCTATAAATAGGTATTGTTGGTAATTTTACTATAAAATTGTATTTTTATAATTTCATAGTTTTATTTGTTTGTTTGTGGGGGCTCACTATTTGCCCATGGCTGGGACCTTAACAAGTGCTACCACACCGGGTCAGGCTGGACTTGGGAACAACAGCAATTAAGCAGTGGTTCCACGCTCCTCAAAAACTTAAATCTCCCGATCTGAGTCGTTTTTTTGTTTGTTTGTTTTTTTTAAGATCACCCCAAGCAGGGCTGGAAGCCACTAGCACGCGAGGGGTTACAGAAGGTTTGGAGGAAGAGCAGGTAGGAGTGGTAAAGGAGAGGATGTGGAGAAAGATAGTGGATCGATCAAGGCACCGGATGTAGTTTATCGTCATCCCAAGGACTTTCAGAGAGTTGGTAGGAGGAAGAGTCGAAAGGAGTTGGTAGGAGGAAGAGTTGAAAGGAAAAGTTGGCCGACATGGCAGAAGTTGTCACCTACCCGGTCCGGTCCGAACAATCGAAGACCCGAATAAAACACTTAGATATATTGAAAACTGGATTCGAGCCTTCATTTCTCACCATTGGCATTTGATTTCGTCCTTGTAAACAAGCAGCGGACCTTTCCCAGTTTTTACATCACGCCGACGTGAACGAAAATGGAGACGCAACATGGGGTCGTCATTGACCAGTCGTTGAAAAGATGAGTGAATAATTCCGTTGTATGTTTGCACAAACCGGTTGTGCACATTATTTCCGGTTGCGTTTCAAAGTTCTAAATAAATAAAAGCAATTTGAATGCAAATCGGGATCATTCCCGCGCGTTGGCAAAACACCGCGAATTTATCCATTCACAAATCTATAAGAAGACGGTTCAGGCAGATAGGGACGTTCCTCGAGTTCTCGCGCTCTGTTTCAAGTAAGTCCATCGATGCTGTGTCTAGCCAGACTCTCTATAACTCAAACACTTCCTCAATCACAAAATATTCTATTAAAATTTAGTATATCACTCAGTTATTTGCCATGCATGATACACGCTTAGGTGATCATGTATCTTTCGATACGTGACTGACGAGGTAGATTTTTTATCCCGCAGTGGGTTGCCATTTCTTTCTGCGGTAGACTAGTTGCTATACAAGGCTATCTGTTCTGCTATTTACCTATAGCTGGCGGGAGAATACATATATTAATTACTGATGAATAGCCGTATTAATCTTCGTATATAAAATATTTGAAAAACACTGTACTGTATTCTTTTTCTATTAAGTCTTTTTTCAGTACGCATGTTACAGTGCGAGAAGGAAATAAGTTATCTTTATCACCTGCCGCTTTCTCTCTCTTCTTGCTCGAGTTATTTTCAGGTTGGCTACTGCACTAATAAATGAATGTATATCTTTTATCCCATCGATTTATCTATCATTTTAACCTCAGTGACCTACTACTTATCAGTCAAAGAATATTTTTATCGTGGTAAAAAATATAAAAATATAAGTAAGAAAACACTAATTCGTCAGTTTCATTCTAATTCATCTCTCACGATCTGTCCTTATTTCTCCTTCATTTTCGCGACTTATTCGTTTCTACTCCTCTTTGCGTAGCGCACTATCTCCCCCTCCCCCTCTCTCTCTCTTCCCTACCTTTCTGCTTGCTATCAGAATTCTCCCTTCCAACTTCTTCAATTCTGTTTAACACTGGTCACATATCAGTATATATCAGCCAACCACACGCACACACGCACATTCTGTTGCGTTCAGTTTCGAATAAATACCTCCTCTATAACTCCGTTTCTTTCTCTCACTAGCTATGGGTTAAGAAGCAAATTAGATCGGGATATCTAGTCTTGGGTGACAACCAGTCCAAGAGATACTATTCAGAACGTAATGGAAAACTATTCCGAACGCAATGGGGAAATACTCCAATATATTTCCCAATTCACAAATAATAAGGAAAAGAGAGATGTGGAGAGCTATGACAACCTATTTTCTGAAGGGACGTGGCATTTTAAAGAATATGTCTTAGCTATCATTATCTGTGTATCTCTTGTCTCTATTTCACTGAGCCCCTCTAGGAAAAGGAGAACGCTGAATTCTAAACCATGGAAAAGGCAACCACTCCACTATCTTTCCCAAGAAGTCATGACAATTCAGAGATAAAGAAGAAAAAGAATATGTAGACAGCTATAACCACCTGAAAGGGCATGGCATTTTAAAAACATTGCTTTTCCTATCTTTAACTATACGAGCAACAACTAAGGGCAATTTTCAATTCCAAAATTCTCATCATTTTGCAGTTGAAATGGTTACCTATAATTTCTATGCTAGCTCTTTATTCTATCGCACTTCTCAATGGTGGAACTCATCTTCCGCCTTCTTGCTTCCCAGTCAACTTTGATCTTCACAAATTTAAATTCAAAGTCAATCGTTAATCGTTATCTTCTATCTTAATTCTTGTTCTTTTATTGTTATCCCTCCTTATTATTTTTCTTATATTCTCTAAGGACTCAGTAAACACTCCTTGCGTCATAGTGGCTTTATTGTCTTCCTTGGTGTGAAATGATTAAAAAAAGAGGGCAGTTTACAGATAATAATAATAACAATAATAATAATAATAATGGCAAGATAAACCGCTTCATGGCCAATTCTCTGCCCGTACCAAACAAGCTGACGTAGACAAAAACCGTACCCATCAGTGGCTACGTAGTGCAGAGTTGAAAGCTGAAACTGAAGGTTTTATCCTTACTGCACAGGACCAATGCTTGTTAACTAGGAATTATCAAGCACATATACTAAAATACTCTGTTAGCCCAAAGTGCAGATTCTGTGATAAATATCCAGAAACCATTGATCATCTTGTATCAGGTTGCACGTTATTGGCACCCACTGAATATAAAAACCGGCATGACAGAGTGGGCCAATATCTGCACTGGAAAATTTGAAACTACGGGAAGTAAACTGAAAGAAACTGGTACGAACACCACCCAAACCCGGTTACGGAGATAGGACCTGTTACAATTCTATGGGACTACACAATACACACTGACAGAACAATCAAAGCCAACCGCCCAGACATTGTTACTAAAGATCACAAACAAACAAAAATACTTCCTTATTGATATGGCAGTCCCTGCAGACTACAATGTATCTTTGAAGATATTCGAAAAGCTGTCAAAATACAAGGACCTTGAAATAGAAAACTCAAAAATGTGGCATATGGGAACATCAACAATCCTTGTTGTAGTTGGAGCCTTAGGATTGGTTGGAAAAGATTCCAGTAGACTAATTGAAGGGATCCCTGGAAGTCCATGCCTCAAAGAGATACAAAAAATTATTCTGACAAGTACAGCCCACACTTTACGAAGGGCTTTATCTATGTAATTTTTTTTTTTTTTTGTAGTGGAAAGTATCATGATACAATTCTTAACCTTAGTTCCTGGACGGGACCCGGAAAGAAATGTGTAAACGCCATATATAAAAGAAAATAAGAACAATAATAATAATAAATCCGTGGGGGTCAGCTACATTTTGAAAGGAAATGGAATTAAAATAAAAAGTAAAAAGAAATATAGCGCAGATTTTAATGGCCGAAAATCAGCGAAATATTGTTGTGTAGTAAATCACATACTATGAGAATAAAATCAATGTTTATTTAGAAACTTTTGAGGAATTATTATTATTATAGAATTATATGCTTTGCTATTCGACCCACCATGTTTAACGTGATTGTTATCCTCACAATATTTTTGACCTTTTTCAGGTGTCTATTATTGGATTTTGTAATTTTCTTGAAATCTCGAATATATATATTGATTAAAATTTGTTCTGACATAGATCGACATAGATTTTTGGCGAACTACTTTCTAAAGAGACAAATATCTATTGATTAAAATTTGATCTATTTATGAGGGAAGTGTAGCGAAAATCTATATCAATATACTAACCATCGTAAATGTCGGGGCATTGCCTACTTTTCCTGGAACCGTTTTACCCGTTTTCGACACATTTTTCCCCTCCGACAGTTGTTGACTCTTTGTATTTTTCTGACAGTGGTCATCTTAAGCAAAAACCATGCTAATACGATAATTAGTCAGTCGTGTTTCGTGCCTGTCATACTTTGCTCGCTAAATATAATCTTGAAAATCAGATTCCGTCACGTCACGTCACATCACGTTACGTTGCAAGCATTAGCATTTTTACTTCTGAAAAGAAAACACACTACGAACAGCTTCGTACTAAAGATAAAGCATATATATATATAATGTATATATATATATATGTGTGTGTGTGTGTGTGTGTGTGTGTGTGTGTGTGTGTTTCTTTAAATATGACGGATAAGTTATTTAACTAATCTTGTGTCGTCACAAATATTTTTTTAAGAATGAGTGAGTTCAAAAATTGTCCACAGCCTTTATTTTTCCGAGCACTTTCAGCTAGTCATTTTCGTTATAACGAGGATTGGTGATATTTTTTTTTGTTTTGTTTTCTATCCTGTGTTGTAGAGAAGGGGTATTTTTTCAGTAGTACTTTATTAATGAAATTTTCATGATTTTCCGAACACAGCCAAGACATTTTGGCCACTAGGTGCTATAACGAGGAGCTTTGTTGTTTTTATGAGAACTGCTTCTAATAACTTGAACTTTTTTTAATCATTCCACCCCAAGCAAGGCAATAAATCCACTAACACGCTAACGTTTACTGAGTGTTAGAGAATATGATTAAAAAAAATTAAGGATAGAGAAGAAAGAACAAGATTAAGACTGTTACAATTTTTGTGTACCCTTATGTAACTAGTGAGCCAATCCAAATGACTTGACTCACTTTATAGTTCTCCAATAGAAGGTTAACCAATCAGGAGACGTAAAATATTCAATCCGTCGTGTATAAAGGCGGCCATTTTGTTTTCTTTTTCGGAAGATCTACTGCTAACCTGTCAGATGAGGAGACCTGCAAAAGTACGTTTTCCTATTCTTTCCAAATATCCACTGCCAACCTCTGATATGGAAGACCTTAAGAATTCTTGAATAGGTGCTACGAGACATTGGTGCTGTTACATTGGAAAAATTACTTCCTACGTCGGATTGCTACATTCAAACTACATTAAACATGTATTACAAAGACGACAGAAGATATTTGATTTTTTGAAGACCAAAGTTAACTGGTAAACAAGAGGCCGGTAGAGAGTTCCACCATTAAGAAGTGCGATACAAGAAATTGTTACATAAAACTTACGCTTACACTTAAATCATCTGTAAAATGATGAAACCTTGACGCCAATTTAGTACTGCGCTTAAATTCATAAAGTCTCGTTACCAGAGAGCTAAATTCATCAGAACAATTACTATCCAATTATTTATAGAAAAGTCACAGGGAATCTAGATTACGGCGGTAGGAAAGTGATTAAAGTAGAGATGTTAGGACTAATAACATTTCAGATTCTTATTTGGGTTTATATCAAGAATCTCTAAATATATAAGCACCAGACTATATGTGACAGCTATATTCAAAACATGGAAGAATAGATAAACCTATAAAGATAGATCCTGGAGAGACAAATTGTCTAGCACGACACAGTGAACAAACTTTCTTCACAGCAAACTTAGCAGTTGATTAAATAATAATCTCTCCACTTCATGTCAGTGGAAAACGTTAGTCCGAAAAGACGTAATAAATCACTCTCCTGGAGGTAAGCATCAGCCATGCTGATGGGAGGGAAACCGGGTTCTCTTAGGCGATTAAAAAGAGAGCCGTTTCGTTTTGGAGGCGTTAAAATTAACAAGCCATTCTTTGCCCCAGTTAACAACAGGTTATCTTCATTTTTAGATCGGTTGCCAATTTGACCATATCGAACTGATCAGACTTTTGCTGCTACGACAAGAGTAGATAGTTCTGTCATCAGCATAGATGCCGCGTTGAGAATTGATGATATCAGTTTATTTTACAGCTAGAAGTTATCTTCACTCTTCGTAACTCCAGTTCTTTTATTATTCTCCCTCCTTAATAATGTTTTCTTTTTTTCATGTTCTTTTACACTCAGTAAACCATTACGTCTTAGTGGCTTTATTGGGTTGCTTGGGGTGAAATTATTAAAATAAATTAAAAAAAAAACATGCTCTCTTTGTTGTTTACGCTAATTTTTCATATGGACAAAGATTTGAATGTTCTTATTTTGCCAAAGTCAAAGGTCAAAGATTGGCGTCTTCTGAGAACATTGGGTCAATGTATTCGTTTTTCCCTCTCCATCATATTTCACAAAACATACATAAAAGAATCATTGCTGCTCAAATATATTATATATATATATATATATATATATATATATATATATATATATATATATATATATATATATATACACACATACATACATATATATATATATATATATATATATATATATAATGTATGTATGTATGTATGTATGTATGTATGTGTGTGTGTGTATATATATATATATATATATATATAGGGCGCGTGGCCGAATGGTTATAACGTTCGCTTTCTCACCATGTTCGATTTGTCAGGAAGGAGACTTCCTGATGTTATTGGTCTGGAACGTGGGGAGGGATGATCCCAGCGTGTGGCACCTTTGGAAAGTTCCTGAAAACTATACCACGGTTTGACCCAAACTTTGTGAGTGAAATTGTGTAGAGGGAACATTTTGGGCCGTCGATAGCTGTACTAGCACGAAGTCACAAGTCACCACGACCGAGAGTTTGAATGTGCTGGTGTTGTTCAGAATGTTGATCATTCTAGTTAACACGCTCTCTTCCAGAAACTGTAACCAAGAGTCTTCAATAGGGGTTGGCTAGCCACCCTAATAGACTCGAATATTATCCCGCTAATATCATTATATATATATATATATATATATATATATATATATATTGGTTAAAGTGCTCACTATTGGGGATAGAGCGTATGTAAAGATAAAAGTGGACACTGAAGTCAACACCCAGAGGCGACAGTCCGTTTCATGCTGAATGTCCAGATTTATATAGCGAGAATAACAAGGATATTGTTTGTAAATCCGTATTCATTTATATCTGTAGTTATGTGTGCATGTGAGGAGAATGTTTTCGTTTGAGTCTGTGCGTGTTGTGCACACGCCTCATCAAACAAGCTCCCACTATCGACTCTGCATACGTAAATCAATAAATATTTTGGCAAGTTTGTCTTCTTTTTAAATTGTTAATCACGTTGTAATCTAATTTACTTAGAATTCAATATTATCTTGTTTGCACGTCTGTGTTTGTATTAAAGATAATGCCTCTCTGTGTGTGTGAGTGTGTGTGTGTGTAAGTTTCGTATACAAAAATTCTATCCCGTCTATAAATAAGCTAGTGTGTGCCACAGTGTGTTTGAAAAAGATATTAAGATGTATGCTTATGTGTATACGCGCTCACACAGATATGGAAGTGGTCATTAAATTTATGCGAATATGAAAATATATGAAAAACGTGTGTGTATGTATATATATATCTGTGTGTGTGTGCGTGCGTGTATCTGAAACCGTGGAAAAGCTTTTAAATAACGCGTTTCGTCAGCGTCACATTCGTTATGTTCGGCTTTTTCAGGTTGTAATGTATGTCAAAACTGTGTAAGAAAAAAAGCGTTGGCATCCTTGAGGATAAGAGAGGTAATAAATTAAATTACCATATCAGATCCCACAACCAGCTTATCTTTAGGTGCGAGGTTGACTCCCGGGATAACACCCACCCTAGTCGCAGAGAGGGATCTGCACTTCATCCGATCTTAGTAATATTTCAACCGTCTCTTTCTGATTTTGTGTATAAGTGTCTTTTTTTGTTTCCATTTCCTTTTAAACTTCCTATTTGCTTACATGCTCCGTCCATGGTATTCTCAGTAGACTTCTACAGAACTATATTTCTATTGCTTGGTCCCTTCATCATCTGTGAGGAAATTGTCCAGCCTTCACTTCCATATTGAAAGATGGATATTACATAGTAGTCCAGCATTCTTTTCTTTCGTTTCTAACGATTTTTTCCTCTTTCTTAATAGTTTGTTTAATATTTGGAAGATGTCATTTGCTATTTTGATGCGTCTTCTGAGTTCGATGTAACGTTTTACGTTATCTGTTAAAACAATCCCCAGATATTTAAACCAGTATTTATTTGATTTTGGCATCTCCCATTCGTATCTTCTTATACTCTTGCTGACAACCGTACATTCTGTCTTTTTTTTACACTTGATGGTTAGTCCTTTCTTCTCGCTTTCCTTTAAAAGCTTATTTAGGAGTTAATGCAGTTTATTTTCTGTGTCTGCCATCAAAACGGTGTCATGTGCATATCTTATGCTGTTAAGATTGTGGTATTCAGTAATAAATCCTTATAGGAATTCTAATTCTCCAAGAATCTCCTCATTATACAGATTGAATAAATCTAGAGAGATTGATACCATCCAGTGATTAAAAAGATGCCCAATTCTGGCGCTTATGCGCCCATTGATGACGCTTTCGATGAGAGAAGTCATTTAGTCTTAATATTTTAATTGGGTGACGTTTACGTAGTCCCAGAAGCAGCAAGATCAAATGAACTCTGTTGTGGGTTATTGTTTCCTTCATCTTGTTTAAAGATATCCGCAAATTCTGCCACAACAATCTTTCTTTTGGCCCGTACATAACGGGATATTCCCCCGTCCAGTTCTCGTATTAATAAGCCTTGGTTGCTTTCAGCGGGTGTTGATTTTCCCTCCTCGGACCACAGCAGATATACACATTTCTTCATGTCATTATCTGATATTAACCCTACACCTCTTTCACTTTTCTTCTCGCCTGCATGTATTATCCTGCGTGTGTGTCGCTTATGAAGTCCCCATTACTTGCCAGCTTAGTTTCGCACACGCCTAGAATATTGATATTTAATCTATCCATCTCTTGTTTTATGTTTGCAAGCTGGCCACATTGATATAGAATCCTTAACTTTCAGGTCTCGGTCAGTATTTTTTTTTTTAAATTTACGATCACTTGCCGGATGGATAAATGTCTGATGACACTTGTCGCTCGTATATATCCTTGTTGGAGTCGTTCCAGGTGATCTTAACCTCCTTTAGGCCGTTATTCTTTATATTTATTTTGCGGACAGTCTCTGGATGACGGTCAAATGACACCTGTCGTATATTTCTTTCCTTATCTGGTAAGGGACTACATCCAGTGGACTTAACCTCCTTCAAGGCCGTTATCTGTAATATTTGTATTGTTTGTTGTCATAGTTTTACTTGTATTGGGTAGTGGAGTTGATTTCGCTTGCCTTCTCCACCATGTTTTTATTGAGACATCAATACTATTTAGCTGGACTGTACTAGAATCTTAAAAAAAAATAAATGCAACGTCAATTGCCATATGTCTCCTTGAATCTTGCCTTTTGTTTACTGTTCTTTCTGCTCTGTAACGTTTTCTCACTTTCCTTCACTATCAGTCACATTTGGGTCTTCGTGGCTTTATCGCTTTGCTTGGAGTAAAATGATTAAAAAAATACATATATATACATTTCCTTCATCACATTTTATCTGGATAAATATTTTTTTTTATTCAAACGGGTTCATAGACTAAGCACAGAGTAGATTAAATACCAGATTCGGACAAATAAGTATGAAAAGAATGAGGTAGATAACATTTACATGGATTGACTGAGAAAGAAAAATAAGAGTAGACATCGGTGGAAAAAAGACTGGGATGGGTAGATATGAAAAGACACCGAAATAGACTGCTATAGATAAGAACAGACTGTATTATATATCATATTGGCAAGTCAGAAGTTTCTCTTTCAATGAAATTTTTTTCATAATTAATTACTGGAAGTTAATTTGAACTGTTTTGTTTGGCGTTAAAGTAAGTTTCGCAAGCAGGCAGTGTGGCGTAAGAGAGAGAATGCAAAACTGTTGAGCAGAATCGGCGAGAAGAAAGAGACTAATACACCGATATATTCGATATTAAATATGCAAGGTAAACATTAAAATAACACAAAGAGAGAAATGTCAGAAAGTGACCTGTATTTTCATTGTTAAGAAATTATTAAAAACATAGTTCTCTTCTCGATATGACATGTGAAAGAGAGATGAGGTAAAAGAAAAATTGACATTGACACTTATATATGTATATAGAAGATTGCGATGTAGAGTGACCTGGAAAGACTGCGATGATTGATTTGATGTAAAAATACTGTGTATATATATATATATATATATATATATATATATATATATATATATATATATATATATATATATATATGTGTGTGTGTGTATGTATGTATGTATGTATATGTATATATATAATTTTTATATTTTAAACTCAATATAGGTTAAATTTAAAATTGGTAATTTTTATATTTAATTTTATAGTAAAATTTAAAATGAATCAGAATGATTTCTATTTTAGCGTAACACTAACATTAAGTCATTAATAATTATAACCAAGGTTCGTTGTTAAATTTTTTGAATTATCATATACTTGTATTTTGGTTGGTCATTGCAGCTTCTGTAACAGCGTTTCCCCTATTGAGAGGTGTTTCGTTGATTACTTTTTAAAACCTTTTATTCTACATTTAAAACCATCACTCGAGAAGACACCAGAAGTGTTGAAACAAAATGGCTGTTTTTGTAGTGATGTTATAACATGTTTATGTTATAATTATTTATTCAAAAAATACATATATATGTATAAGGACTGCTTTAAAACAACTCGGATTGAGAGATGTAAAATACTCAGTCGAATGGGAAAGATAATCGTGATATAACATTAATAAATTGGCTGATATAAAATAGATGTCAAAATACCGGAGTAGATAAATGGATACGAACACACACAGAGAGATGAACAGACTGACATAGATAGATAAATAGAGATGAACAGACTTAAATTGATTAGTAATTAGGGGATTTTTATAATTTTTATAATGATTCATCATGTTTAAGAAAGCACTGGACGGCCGTTTCCTCCGTCCGATAGTCGAACCCGGAACGCTCCGATGCGACGCAAGCCAACGGGCTACGGTGGCGAGGAGGAAACTAAGTTATTAGGCTTAATATAGCACAGCTCATCCTTCCTGGTGGTGACACTATACAAGCACACAGAACACGCCGGACTGGCTCCTAGAGCAACGACTTCCTTCACCGAGCTGCCCCATCCAGAAGATAGATTCATCACAGGTTATATTATTGATTAGTAATTGGGGGATTTGTATAATTTTCGTCGTTTTTCTTTTTATTAGTTTTTTTTCTTTGGCCACCTGGCAGTCTTTATGTTGGCTTTACCAATAATTTAGGTGGGTTCGCGTATCTCTCTCGCTCACTTGCTATCTCGCTTTCTCTCTCTCTCTCTCTCCATATCCATATATATATATATATATATATATATATATAGAGAGAGAGAGAGAGAGATGGTTGTGCTGATGGCTTAGGGGTAGGAACTTCGACTGACACCATATTGGTCAGGTTTGGGTCCTGGCTTGAGGCTTTCGGACGTCCAGTCGCACTGAGGAGCTGTGATACAGCGTAACAGTACTGTCTGCGAATCACACACACACACGCACACACACATTTTATATATATAATCATAGAGAGAGAGAGGGGGGAGAAACACAGACTAAGATATATATGGATAGATTGTTATGGAATGACTGAGGAATGTAGATAGATTTGGAAATACTGGAATAGATATGTCTTTAGGTCAGACTCGTGAGATATCAAGAGAAATCGATAATGAAGAGACTGGTTAAGACATAAATGGAAAGGCGGAGTAGAATATGTCCGTCCCGCCTTTTTGTCTTGGAAACTTATTTCGGGTGTTAATTATCAAGACGAACAGGTCTCAAAAGATCGGCGCAATACAATCTGTCTACTTTGGTCCAGTGTTTGCTAAGGGGACAGGTAAACGTGGGAGTTGTGAAGTGGCAATGGTTGCGGAAAAGATGCCTACAGATCCACTTGGAGGAAATCTTGTGGTCAGAATTAAACTTGTCAACTCGGTTCTTTGAATAGTCAACTGGGAGCTAGAGGGAGATCTTGATCACTGGCAAAACTTCTCTACTCATGAAGATGACACCCAAAATGGCTTACATTATATATTTCAAGTTATTCTCATGAAGCGGTCTTAGATATCAAAACAGTGAGACCGATCGATAGATAACTGCAGAGTGATGTATATTTATAGATATATGATAAAAATATAGTTTCAAGGTGTGCTATATTTATGGGTTAAAGTGCTCATTATCAGGGATAGAGAGTATGTGAATATAAAAGTGTCCATCGAGGTGAACCCCCAACGTCGACAGGCGATTTCATACGTCAGATGATATGACGATTGCGTTTGAGCGTGAAAAAGACAGTCACCGTTGGGTGATGACCTCAACACACACACACACACACACACACACACACATATCTATCTATACAGCGAAACAGTACTGTCTGTGAATGACATAATTTAGCTCTTGAAAATACATTTCAATTGAGCACTGTTGAGTGATAAGCTAATTCTATAAACAACAGCCATCTGCACTAATGCAAAACTCTTCAGTAAAATGAATGGAGCACTTTGGCTGATTGGCATTTGTTTACATTAATAAAAACAATACGCTTGATTAAGTTGTGTAACTCTACCGAGTGAAGATAGCTCTGGCTGACACCAAATTAGTTGTGTTTCAATCCTGGCTTGAGGCATTCGGAAGTCTAGTCGCACTGAGGAGCTGTGATACAGCGAAACAGTACTGTCTGTGAATGACATAATATATATATATATATATATATATATATATATAGTACTCTGGGGGAAAAAGCGCGATTTTGTAAACAATGACTATTACTGCTAATACTACAAAGCTCTTACATGAATTGAACCCTCTCGGTCATTAGCGTGCTTATTCGAAGAATAGTACGTAACAATTCGCCTTCCTCTCTACCGGGCGCTGATAGCTCAGGCGTAAAATCTCCGACTGATGCTAAATCAGTCGGGTTTCGATCACGGCTTGAGGCAATCGCATGTCTAACCACACTGATGAGCTGTGATACAGCGAAACAGTCTGTCTGTAAATGACTATATATATATATATATATATATAGTTCAAGTTCGTTCTCCCAGAATTTGACAGACATTCATATCTGTCTGAATTTCGAACGTAATCCTTTTATTCCTTCCGCTGCCCATGTTCAGTTATTGCTAGTCCTGTTTTAATATAAATAGTCAAGTAAACAAACGGGACCTTACTACATATGTATCAATAGACATTCTTACTAGGTTTACTCTATCTTCTTTCAGACGTTATTGATGAGATTGTGGGTGGAGTTGTACAATATGCACTACGACCTGAATTATTTTTTTTAATTTTTTTCATATTTCTAAATATATTAACGACTCCAGATTACAAATATAAAAAGTGATAATATTGATCAACTCGATTTTAAAATTAAATTTTATAAAAGTTAATAGAAGGTTAGGTTTGCTATATAAGGTCTTTGCAAATTGATCCCACTTCGAAAACCAAAAAACCAAAAAGCTTATTCGATGTGATTTCTTAAAATTTAAAATATATATATATATATATATATAGAGAGAGAGAGAGAGATAGTTTTAAGGTATGCTATATTTATAGGTTAAGTGGTCAATAACAGGGATAGAGCGTATGTAAATATAAAAGTGGACATTGAAATCAAGTCTGTTTCATAGTAAACGCAATCGTCAGGCCATTACTATCGCCTCTAAGTGTTGACTTCAATGTCCACTTATATATATATATATAGTGTAACCCGGATATAAGAGACCCGGATATAAGATATTTTCTCTGGTCACAATTTAGAGCCTGTGTTAATGTATATATAATAGACCAAACCCGGATATAAGAGAAACCCGGATATAAGATACCTCGTCTACGGTACCGACAACTCTCTTATATCCGGGTTACACTCTCTCTATATATATATATACAGTGTAACCCGGATATAAGAGTGTTGTCGGGACCGGATGCTAAGTCTCTTATATCCGGGTTTCTCTTATATCCGGGTTTGGTCTATTATATATACATTAACACAGGGTCTAATTTGGGACCAGAGAAAATCTCTCTTATATCCGAGTTTCTCTTATATCCGGGTTACACTGTATATATATATATATATATATATATATATATATATATATATATATATATATATAGGAAATTCATAATCCAGAGTGATTTATCTGTATTAATATATGGAAAAAGAACGCTAGGCTACGAATTACAATTCTTTAAAAGAAGCACTTGGTAAGAAAATGTTTTGTTTTGGCTTTCGTAGGAGGGTCAATTTACAACGAATTTAAGTAACAAATTGTAATTAACTGTAATTAATTATGTGTGTGTATGTACGAGATCGAGCCGAGTTCGAATTCCAGTCGGATCCATTCGTGGGAAATGTATGAATCCTCTTCTTCTCCCCCTCCAACTATGGGTAAATAGCAAGACAGACTGGGTTCTATAAACTTGGGCGGCAACCGGTCTAGAAGTAGGAAAAACTCTGAATTCAGAACCGGCCTGGAGAGTGCTAGACTCCGTCAGGCTATCTTGCCCAAGAAACACCACTTCTACATAGTGCCCTTACGATCCTACGGGTCACGAGATAAAATATGAAAAAAATAATTCTTTCTGGTCGATATACCAATTCTACGTACGAAAATTGTGTATTGTGTGGCCGTTACAGCAAAAAATACAATAAGGTTTGCTTGAAACTTGTACATTCGTTCAAGGACATCTATTGAAATGATTCAGAAAAATTTTCGGGGATGATTTAATGAAACGAAGCCCGATAAAATTCTGGTACAAACGCTTCAAACTTGTTCAAGAATCTGTTTAAAACTATTTACTCTCTGGAAAGCATTCAGAAAATATGAACATATGGCCGCTGCTTCGAGATGTCGCCAGGGAAAGTACAAAGAACACACATCCTGTTTTCAGTATTCATGATTCACGAATTGGTAGCGGAAAGTTTTTAGTTGCTACTTACATCTTCTCTGACAGTAGACGAATTTCAGTCAAATCTATTACGTTCACTTACGTTCTAATACCCTTGGGAAAGGTGTGAATCCTCTTCCCCCAAGCTATGGATAAATAGCAGGGTAGACTGGGTTCTATAGCCTTGGATGGTCTACCGCAGAAAGAAATGGCAACCTACTGCGGGAAAAATCTTCCTCGTCATTCATGTATCGAAAGATACATGATCGCCTAAGCGTGTATCACGCATGGCACTTAACTGACTGAGACTAACGGACCAGATCTTCTATTCGGCCAGTGATAGACCTGACTGACTCTTTGCCTATCTGTAACTGCAATTTTTACTCTAGCTGCCTCTCTCTGTCTGTTCAACAGCGACTGGAATTCTCTCCGACTGTCTCCGTCGCAATTATTTTCACCATCTTGACGAACGGCTTGTCATTCGCCAATGAATGGCATATGATAGTCTGTTCTAGAATGCAACCTAAATATATAAGCCAACAACCGGAATTCCTTATCTTTTGTCCAAGTAACACTTGATCCCGAGAGTTTTTATTTATTTATTTATTGCCCTACTTATAGCCGATGATTGTTTTGGCGCTCTCAAATCTCGATTTTGCTGCTGTTGTCATAAAATCAGGCACAAGTAAAATAATTTACAGCCCAATATACAACGTACGCGCCCTAAGCTAATCGAACTGCGAGCCATTGTGTTACACAAGCAGAATACTTGACAACTAAAACCAAAGGAAATACATGATTGACAATGCGAAAATTATGACTAGAATTGGGCATTCAGGGTACAATCTGCCCCCGACATAACATCCAGGTTTTGCTCCCTGCAACGTTTTTGTTTGGTTCGAAAATTAAAGTCGTCGTTGAAATGGTGAATGTCTCAGAAAGTGAACCAAATTTAAGAGAATGCAAAAATAGTTTTGCTTATCCACAAAGAGGACTTCAGCTGTTTTGAAAAGAGGAAGTGACGTTGGGACAAGTGTGTAAAGTCTCTGGGCTTTTTTCATTAATATTAATCAGCTCGATTTTAATTTTGGAAAATTTGTCTTTATCACTCTCAGACTGTTCATATCTATTTGCCGTCCTCTCTCTCTCTCCATATATTTCTCTCACTATTCGCTTCGATCATGGGCACCTCGAGTTGGTGTAATGGTTAGCAAGCTTGCCTCGCTAGCACAATTACGACTGAGTAGTGAATTCGATCCTCACAGGGTGCCCCTACTTTCGACCTTGTGACACATCTACGCTACGCTTGGGAAATCACTATTCGCTTTGATCTCTTTTTTTGTTCGTAACTTTTATATATGTTCGTATTTGTGAACATATGTATACTTTTCTCTGTTCGTAGCCTTCTCCCTCACTCCCTCTCTTCGTGGCTGTCTCACTCCCTCTCTTCGTGGCTGTATCACTCCCTTTCTTCGTGGCTGTCTCACTCCCTCTCTTCGTGGCTTTCTCACTCCCTCTCTTCGTGGCTGTCTCACTCCCTCTCTTCGTGGCTGTCTCACTCCCTCTCTTCGGGGCTTTCTCACTCCCTCTCTTCGTGGCTGTCTCACTCCCTCTCTTCGTGGCTGTCTCACTCCCTCTCTTCGTGGCTGTCTCACTCCCTCTCTTCGTGGCTTTCTCACTCCCTCTCTTCATGGCTGTCTCCTGTCAGACTGTTCGTATCTATCTATCTATCTATTTATCTACCTATCCACTCGTCCCTATATATATCTATCAGTCTCTTCATCTCTATCTCTCTATCTAGGTAACCTTGTCCGCAGTAGATTATCAACTCAGATCATATACAACAATATATGAATTAGCACTTCTTCCCACCGACCGAGCTCTTCCCCGGAGTCCCGCTCGAATGTCTCGCGTGGTTTGCAGACGAGATCTTTAGGAGTGGTGAGAGTCAAATCACTAGATTACATAAATAAAAAGGACGGATGTGGGCGTAGAGCCTAAAGTAGTGGGCGACGGCGGCTGCAGGGTAGGCGGTCGTTGAGTTTCCACTGGTTTGCGGCAGGATGGGAATGCGTTTAAACGTGTCTGGGGTTGTCAATAATATTTTGGGCGATGGCTGGAACGGCATTTTCTATAATGAAAAGCCTGAGAATCGCTCGCCGTGTTATTACGGCGAACGGGAGAAAAACCAATATACACTGGTATTATTTATTGTATGACGCGTCCCTCAAGGTGTAATTTCCCAACTCCACCCCGAACTCAACAGCCCAATGACCCCACTACAGATTCAACGACATATATATATATATATATATATATATATATATATATATATATATATATATATATATAAAATTGACTTCTCGCATTGAAAGAATAAGCTTATCATAATGTTATTTAGTAAGGCACAAGGCCACAATTATGTAGCACTCAGCAAGGATCGTGCTGACAGTTGAGTCGTAATAGTCTACTAAAATAATCTCGTTAATGCTGAATCTACGAATAAGAAGGAAATTATTGTAAACAACTTTTAGCTCATAAATATCTCTTTTATCCGTTTCCATAGAAACCAAATGGAATACAATTTGATGGTGTATCAATGAAAAATCAAAAAATAGATCACTGATTTTAAAACACGCCGACACTCCATGAAAGCCAATATGTTACACGGAGTGAAATCAATAGAGTATATCCCTCTCAATCCAACTGAAATTATAAGATTCAGCTGTTAATGAACTCACTCACTACTACTACTACTACTACTACTACTACTACTACTACTATTATTATTATTATTATTATTATATTTTTTTTTTTTTTTTGATGATGATGATGTAATGGATATCGGCTTGGAAAAGAACTCGGAGAGCCGAGTTCGAATCTCGGTCGAGTTCGTTATATTAACTTACGCACAAATACCCTTGGGAAAGGTATGAATCCATTTCTTCCCCACCAGCTATGAGTTGAATAGCAGGACAGACTGGGTTCTTTAACCGTGGGTGGCAAACCAATCTATTGCAGAAAGAAATGGCAACCTACTGCACGAAAAATCTCCTGCCTCGTCAGTCATGTATCGAAAGATACATGATCGCCCAACTCAACTAACTGTTGTGTTTTGCATTTACTTTGTACGAGTTGCCCCCAAATCTCAACCTGAGGCTTCAAGACTGCGCTTCACACATTTTAGCGCTACTAGGAATTTTGTTCACATTTTTTGTCATCATTCCCAAAGCCCAAATAACAGGTAATGTTGTTTTCAATTGCCACATTCTACGGATTTCTATCTCAAGGTCCTTCTATAACTCGAACCCCGACAGCCACACGACATAATCCGGATGGTGTTCGGTGTAATCAATGTCATTGGTTCATTTCCTACACCGGGGCGTGTCGTCTCGTAATTCAGTTCCTTGTGTTACCCGTGTGAGACTCACTAAGACAAACAGAAATCTATGCCTCGTAAGAATACGATCGCGTTTCCACGAGGTCAGGAAATCCAGCTGAAAAATGATAAATGTGACAATCGGAAGAAAATGCTGCTGTTGAAAAATTATTAACAGTTTAATTAGAGGTGAATTATAAAATCGCACCGGAGCTGTGGTGTGCTTCGTTCCAATCATTCCCTTTATACTCCTGAAGCAATGTGAGACATCTGTTTCTTAAGTAATGCTGGTGGTGTTAATGACTTAGCAATGAATTACTTTTACGATGAACTTTTTTTCTAATGCACAGCCGCCTCAATCTCACGCGCATGCGTACTCCGCTCATAAAGCCTTCCGTCCGGGAAATAGACAAGTTTAATTAGCGTTTCAAACAAAGAAACATCTGTTAAGTAAACCAGATGGCCGTCTACGAAGTGCTTTTCAGTTTTTAAGTTTCCAAAATTACACTGAAATCAACATAAATACGACAAATAAGCTTCTGAATTAACAAACCCTGGAGCGACCGCGAATCTTGCGGGCTCTTGGCAAACTCCTTAATGCCATACCAACTTCGTTGGGGTTATGGAGCTAGGCCAGAGGCGTCAGTTATGCTGAATGATACTAAACCTTCCTTAGATTAATTTGAGTTCAAACTCTTCCTAGGCCTTCCTTTATAAGTATTTTGTGGATTTAAATTAACATTTTTAAAACCCGACTTTTTCCATAAGACTCCATTCCGAATAACCCAGTCAGTTATGTGCCATGCGTGATACACGCTTAGGCGATCATGTATCTTTCGATGCATGACCGACGAGGCAGATTTTTTCCCGGCAGTAGGTTGCCATTTCTTTCTGAGGTAGACCAGTTGCCATCCAAGGCTATAGAACCCAGTCTGCCCTGCTATTTACCCATAGTTGGGAGGGGGAGAAGAAGAGGATTCATACATTTTCCAAGGGTATTAGCACGTAAGTGAATGCAATGGATTGGATTGGAATTCGAACTCTGCTCCGAATAACTACTCTCCCGTATTTTTCTCCTTATAATATCTTTCCTCCTTCACAGATATCAAGTCACTGACCCCTTTCCATGCACTGGTATAACTAAACCATGGCCACTGGCCTCTTACATTTGTATTTAATTAGTTGTTCAAACCTTTTCAAACCTTTTCGTCGGCTGGGGCAGCGGCATCTGTTTTCATCATAATTGTGAGAAATTATGTCTGGTCAGTTTGCTTGGATTTCTCTATCAGAATTTGAATGTGCGACATATTGACTAATGCATTTAATGAGCAAACCTATAATGTCGGTGTTAGTACACTGTTGGAACCAGTAGGCCCAGCCAGACATTAATTGTCCAAAAATGTTCTTCATGGGCTGCTATTAAATTTCAGGACATTACATTGGTAGTTGCTGGTTGGAAGACACTGATACTGGGCAACAATTATGAATCCTTTGATTTCTGGTTCGAGACAAGAGACTGCCAGATATTGAGGAGTAAAAGTTTGATCTGCCTCAGCATCCCTGTCTCTAATCGGTTATTTACCAGGATGAGGTTTTTTTTCTCTCCCATTTCTCCCTAGTGTTTTATTATTATCAACCATGACGACAATTGTTAGAAAGTTTTATAATGAGATGCAATGAAACAGAAGTCTTGAAACAATGTATTGAAATTCAATAAAGCGGTGATAAAGAATCCACAACTAAAATAGAGGCCAATGAACCATTTAATTAATCCGTTTCCTTTATATATTTTAGGTACAATGTTCTCTATGGTTCGTTTATTCCCGATATTATATAAATCGCCTTTTTGCTCAATATCTTGTTCAAAAATTTATGTTTAATATAACAGTGAAATGGAAAAATCTCTCGGAAGAAAAAGATTAGCAACAGAACGACAAAGACGGTGATAACAAAGCCTATTTCAAGACAAAACAAGACGATCACTTAATAGAGAAAGGTATCTGAGTGCCTCACATGAAAGGCTTGGACAAATAAGACTGCAATCAAAGAAACGTATGAATAAAGGAACAGATTACTGACACTGTTAATTTTACTCAGGTCCTAATTTTGTCTAAATTCGGATAAATATTTTGTTTGTATAGATTATTAAAATGACTAAGAGAAGTAATCACAGTTACAATTACTAACATAAGTTGGAATCGCCTCACTCCCCACTACAGATGAGACAGGAAATATATAAATAAATACACATTGATATGGTTTGATGATTATTTGAATCTATACGTAATTATAATAGGTAAATATTTTTTGCTTTTAAGGATTTAAAAGGCAGTGTTCTTTCCTACTTGCAACGAGAGATTTAAGTGTTTTGATAAAATTCTACATTCTATACATAGCATGTAAAAAATATCATCCGTGAAATTATAAAATTACTTAGATTTTGTCATCATTTTTTGACAGTACAAGTCATGTTAGATTTTATTGAATGTTTTTGCTTTCAGCAGTTGAAAAGAAAACAATTTTTGCTCACATGCGACACTAGATCTAAGTGCTGTAATATAAACCTTGATGCAGAAAAAATAACCAATCCAACAGCAAAGTTACTTAAATTTGGTCATCATTTTCTGAAATAAATGAAAAAAATATAAGGAAAAACAAACATTATTACATAGAACTTCTAAATCTATATTATGAAAAAAATAGCTGATTCTCTATCCGTTACACACTTTCTCCATATGACTTTATATGTAATACATATATGTCCATGCTATGCGTGAGACTTACACGTGCATTTGTTAATATATACGCACATAATTTGACTGTTCCAAATAAGACACTGAGATAATACATATCCCTGCTACCCTCTCTGAGCATCCCCTTCCTTGGGCTGAGCAAAATCATCATAAAGTTAGAAACCTTAAAATTTTAAACCCTGTTTTTTTTTTTTTATCAGATAATTATATTTTATAATTTTTATTGAACTTTAAGGAAATAGAAATGTTTTTAATTTCGTAAAAATATTTTTACGTCCATCATTAAATTGAAATATACATGCGCACACACAAATGTGCATACTCAAAGAAAAATGGAATGAAACTGAAATGCACATCTGTGTCGCGAGGATTAATTTGTCTGACAACAACTCATGATTAACAGGAAAATAGTATAAGACGAAATGTGCGACCGATTGAAGTCATTCTTATGACTCCTGTATTTAAATTGAACATATTTTCTAATGGGTGTAGTATTTTAAATGAACAATTTAATCATCTTGCTATCAGCGATGCAACAGATACCGAACTTTTATTGACG
>OZ038479.1:94800739-94883239 GCA_964036315.1 Acanthosepion esculentum
CGTGAATATGACAATAAAGATGAGGACAATAGTCCGAACAATGTAAATAGTTTTTTTTTTTGTTTTTTTGTTTTTTGCAGTCACGGATTGGGGGCAAGCCAACTTTGTTTGTCAGAAGAAATTTGCAAAACACAATTTTCTCTCCATTTAACCATTTTGACAATCAAACATGAGTTCATGTTTTCATGAACCCCGTTCAAGCTTAGTAAATATTATTTTCCTCTTTTACGTTTTTCTTTGCTTCTCTTTCTTACTCTTTCTTTCTTTCACACTTTATCATCCAAATTCTATCTCTTTTTTCATCCCTCTCTCATTTTGATTCAATATCCAACTTTTCTTTTTAACAAGTCTTGACAATAGTCTGTGTTCGAACGTAAACCTAGAATGTCGAACGCTGATTTTTGCGGCAGGTAGAACTGCTCTACTTGAAACAAAAGCATACCTGAATCTTCAGACCTCCCATTCACCAACTATTCCTATTGATTTGACACTAATTCTTAATGGGTGCCTGGCTGAGTGATTAAAAAGCTAAGCGCTCCAACCATGAGATCCGACTGAACCAAAATTACGCGAGAAGCATAGTATTTTTTGCTTTCCAGATCTTAAGTATATATGATTTTTTATTCGTGAGCCTGATCTATGCCAGCAGTGATTTTCAATCTATCTTACATATTTTATAAGTCTACCATACGTCTATTCATTGAATATTCCTTCTACATTTGGTCTTCCAAAGAATAATCTGCAGTGTTATTGGTTCTGACCTGGCATCTCGTCTCCAGTCACTTTCCAACCATCTTAATGTAGTTTCCCTGTGCGTTTTCTATAAATACTTTCATAGTAATTGTTCTGATGAACTTTTCTCTTTGGTACTTAGACTTTTTTAATTTTTTAAAGTGCAGTGCGAGATTGTCAGTAAGGTCATATCATTTTACAGTTGAAATGGTTAGATGTAACCGTAAGTTCTATGCTAACAGTTTCTTCTCTCACACTTCTTCTGTCTACTTGCTTTCCAGTCAACTTTCATGTTAAAAAATTTGAATACTGTTTCAATCGTTATCTTCTGTTTTAATTCCTGTCCTTTTATTGCTCCCTATCATTAATAATGTTTTTTTTTCTCATATTCTCTCACACCCAGTCACCCCTTGCGTTTTACTGGCTTTATTGCCTTACTTGGAGTGAAATGATTAAAAGAGATATACAATTGTTTATATTTATGTTTATATATATTAACATTTATAGATGTATTTTAAACATTTATCTTCAGTTGAATTATTTGTGTGGAGCTAAATCTTGCAAGTTACTACTAACAGTTCCTACAGACTGGCCTGATAACCGTCGCTTAGCTGTTCCCGCCACTGTTGACTTCCGGTCATTGTCTCTGCTATAATGCAACAGAACGTAAACACGTGACATTAACTATGTGATATTTACTTGTAAAGCTTTAAGACAGGGGGTGTTATGCGCCGAAAATATCTGAAAACAGGCGTTGAAAAAAATGTTACGAACCACCGTGTTAAAGAGCGATGCTGAACAGTTCCCCGTCATAGCATTTCTCAGGGCAAGAGCAGTTACTTGGCAGCGCCCATCTACTCACCAACTAAGAGGTTATAGTGGGCTACACATTTATCAGGCACAGCCAATACCCTATTGAGGTTAAATAAATTACAATGAATTTCAGATGGCCTACCACCATGATCCCATCAAAAAGTCACTTGGTTAATTTCCATCGCCTGATGTGCCCCAAATGCGAATTGCTTGAGAAATTTTTGTTCCTGGACATATATATATATATATATATATATATATATATATATATATATATATATATATATATATAAATTCGTATATTCCTTTACTTATATGAGATAGCTAGATGTATAAATAGTGGTGACAAATACATTTTTGGTATATTTTTATATGTCTTTTTTTATTTGGTTAACATGTGGGACCACAATAAAGTTTTTAGAAATTACAAAATTTTCGGCTACTTCGTTAGCCTTCGTCAGTGTTTGATATTGAATAGGCTTATTGAACTGGGATCAGATGCTTCTTATATCTATCTATCTGATTTACTGAACACTCTTCACCTATAAATATGCAAATATTTAGATATATTGGATCCTTCAAAAAGTAAATTACATTTTATTCAGTTATGCATTCGCCATTTTTCCCCATCTTTTCTAAGTGTCGGCATTATGATGTATTTTGCATCTTTGATAATTCCCGATTGCTTTGCTATGCAACGTTTTCCACTAATCCTTTCAAAGACTCACCATCAAAGTTTGATGAACGCTCCAAACTTTGCAAACTAATTTCGTACTCGCTGGTCAGTTATGATTCCTTGAGAATAAACACTACGTATATTTTTCTAGATAGCTCAATAGCATTATTCCCTTGCTTCAACACCCATCACATTTGTTATGTGAATGCACTTTAAGACGCCTATATTAGTGAGGTTGTGATGTTTATTCTTTAATCCAACGTGTACGCTGCCACTAGCAACAAAAACTCAGATATTTTAGTGTAAACCAAAATTTATGTTTAACAACCCTATATGAATAGTAATTAGGCTGATACATATACCTTTACAAATGAATCCTCAAAACGGGAATTAGTTATAACTCAAGCTAATCTATAATTCATTTTGACTTTTTTTTTTTAAACTTTCGATATTGAGGGTACATCTTGCGTTTTATTGTACGTATTTGAATTCAGAGTAGTACGCTCACAACATTTTGGCCAGTTTACCCTCCGACCTTTTCGAGGGGTCTGTCGTATTCGGTAACTTACTCGGAATGAACCCTTTATTCAATAGACCGGGGTAGATTCTCATTCCACTTTATATTTTTAGGGGATATTTCATATCAGTTACTATTCTCCACTCTTTCCGCTTTTGAGTCGCTTGTTTGTTTCCTTTACTGAAACAGACTACATGACTGTCTAGCACTACCCAACTCAGACATTGATCCCATAACTTCAAAATTGCAAAGCTTATTCATTGATGTTTCACTGCCGATGAAGTAACCTTTACGTCAGAGTGCCTGCACTTGCAGGCGCAGATGGTTGTTAAAGTACATTTTAGCCGCACAACCGAATCTCAGGAAACTTAGATATGCTGAATACACACACATATATATATATATATATATATATATATATATATATATATATATATGATATTCAATGTTCAATTCTCTTTCCGGATATTAACTCTCCATAGCCAGTATTTTCAATTCCATTTGATTTTCTTTCCTTCCTTTCCAGCCACTCATTCTCTCTTTATTACTCTCTCTGTTTGTACGTTTCTTCATTTATTTCCATTTCCTTTGTTTTCCTCTCTCTCTCTCTCAAACTCCTACGTACACCTCACTATTTGCTGATGATTTCCATTGTCGGTCCTTCCTTATCCAACACACGTAAATCCCACTCATTCTCCTCGACTCCCGTCACAACCCTGGCTTCTAATCATCCTTTGCGATAGGTTGACACACCAGATTTACGACCGCTGGGACGGACCCGTATTTATTAATCGTATATTCTGAAGATGACTTTGTCTAAGTGAATTTTTATCACTGCCCGCACGGACGCAGTGTGTTCAGCGTCCTTCACTTTGTTTCGGTTTAACGAATTGGCAAGGTGTTGCTCAACGGGTAAAACAGTTGATTTTCATGTTACTCAGTTCAGCACGGCTTTAATCAAATGAGAGAACTTAGCCTTGTTGAGTCTTTAAATAAGACAGATAACACACGTTTCAAAATTTCCAGTATTGGCATGAACATGATGTGAATATGTTCAATTTAACGACATGTGAACACTTATTGGGTTACTTAATATCGAATATAAGTTTTATAGGAGGAAATTGCAATGAATTAAAACATAGGTGGATTTATATGGGACTGAAAACCGTTGATTAGAAGATGCGGTTTTCACGAAAGCTAAAAAGACAGACATAGCTAAAAGAGACAGCCATAAGTGCGGTTTTGCACGAAAACTAAAGAAACAAAAAGACAGACATAAGTCAAGTTTGCACAAAAAGGTATACATAGGTCTATTTTACACAAAAGTTAAAAAACGTAGACATAGGTCAGTTTTGCACGGAAGTTTTAAAAAAAACGGCAGACATAGGTCTGATTTATATAAAATTTTAAAAAATTCAGACATTAGTCTGATTTATATGAAAATTTTTTTAAAAAATGCAGACATTGGTCTGATTTATATGAAAATTTTTAAAAAATGCAGACATATGTGTGATTTATATGAAAATTTTTAAAAATGCAGACATAGGTCTGTTTTACATAGAAGCTAAAAAAAGATAAAAAAGGTCCATTTTACACGAAATATTAAAAAAGAAAGGCAGAAATATGTTACATTTATATGAAAGTTTTAAAAAGGTAGACATAGGTCTAATTTACATGAAAGTTAAAAAATGTCATAGATCTGTTTTACACGAAAGTATTAAAAAATGCAGACAGAAACCTGTTCACACGAACGGCAAAATATAGACATAGGTCAGTTTGGTCCTATTTCCACGAGGATCAGAAAGGTAACCATAGTTTTTCTTTATATTCGATTCTACGCATATCCACTCAACAGCCATAAACGATTGTGCATGTATTGATAGCTAACTTCAACAAACACGAGCCAAGTATTACAAAGCAGACAACCTGAAAGAATTCCTTGAAAATGCCGAACCAAGTAATATTTTGCAGTATCACTATTCCAATGTTTGACGCGACTCTGTCTGTGACTGACTCACACGATGTTCAGCAACACGCGCACGTGTGTCGAATGTGGCACAAGGCCGGTTTAATGTGGGCTCACCGAGTCCGTAGGCTCGGCCAAAAAATGCCCGTAGAACCCGTATAAACGGGATCGGGTTGGTCAACCTCCCCGAACGAGGCTCTGCCCTTCGGCGGAGCCTCGTCCGGGTTCCCCTCTGCCTCAGAGGCAGAGAGTTCGACCGGCTAGCTGAGTCGTCCAAAAAAGACTGAACTCGACTACTGCTTCCTATTGAGGCGCAGTATTTATGGTGTACGGAATAGTCCATTATCTATTATGGGTAAGTTCCCATAACAATTAATTCATCTTTATGCAAATTGTATCTGGAAAATCAACGTTAGACTTTTTATATTTATCCCCCAAATTGTTGATACATTATTAATTCGGAAAAAATTATTCTTGTACAATTTAAAAAGAGGTTTCAGCTTTTTAAATAACCCACAAAGGGTTGATAAACTGTAAAACAATCAATCAGTTGTACGTGAGTCTACAGATAATTTGTCAGGTTTATATTTGAGTCTGCAAGCATATATCTGGAAGGTTGTCACTTTTGTGCGCAGTGTCTTACTCTTTTATTGAGGATATGCAGTCGACGATGTATTCTAAGCTCCGCCCATAGGACAGATATATATGTGTGCGTCTATCACACATTTTAAAGAGTAAACAGACACAAAACTTTGATCTTCGCCCGTGTTCACAGGCATATTCATCCTTGATAGAAGCGCCTGTATATATATATAGATTAATATATCTGCCATTTTTGACTGTGCTAGTCAATATTATAGCACCTTTTTTTAGGAGAAATCAATTTATGTAACAGTCACTTTGAACTAAATTTGAGGTAATGGTTATTAACGGCAAAAATAAAATGAACAGCCAACATGATGTGATTACATAAATGAAGACACAGGTTTGAAATAATCAGTAATTATATGAGGAAGACCGGCGAGTAGATCAACAGAAACGTTGCGATGAAAGCAAGACAAAGAAACTGATCCGAAGATGTCAATATACAACGTAACGTCGTGCTAATAATATACAGAATACTTTACACAGATGGCAATTCTCAGCATTCCCTTGAAGTTTTTTTGTTATTTTATAACTATATAAACTACCATTGGAATATAGAGCCACACTTCGTGATGCTGTTGTTTCCGTAGCAAATAGATTTTTTTAAAGAGTGGATTTGCTAGCTCTCCGACTGACCAGATTTGGATACAGTTTTCCTTTTCCTAAACTGGTTACCAGCCAACACTAAAGAGACCAGTCTACTCTGCTATTGTCCCCTGGCTAAAGGAAGAAATGGATTTGTACAACCCCAAGGATATTTATGTGAAAATGAACGCAACTGTCTCTGCTAGAATTTGAACTATGCACGCTAATCCCACTTTTCGCGCTGATAACTGCGACGCTATGCACACATCCCATCTTGAAGGACGGAAGAGAATAAAAAAAAATGATTTTGCTTGACAGTCCAGAAAGTCAGTCTTAAACTACTGTCCGCAAATTTTGCGGGGCCCTGGGTGATCTTGCCTTTGTCCTTAATAGTTATTTTGGGAGCCCTGGGTGATTTTGCTTTTGTTCTTAATATTTATTTGGGGGCTCTGGGTGATATTGCCTTTATCCTTAATATTTAATTGGGGGCTCTGGGGGATCTTGCCTTGGTCCTTAATAGTTATTTTTGGCCTTGGGTGATCTTGCCTTTGTCCTGAAATGGAGGACAGATGAGAAGAAAGATACAAAGGAGAACCAGACAGTATGGTGCGAAGAACAACGATCTGACTGAAAAGTGTGTTGAAACCTCGAAAAACCTGTTATTATTCAGCCTCTAACATATTCCATAAGATAATTCTCACGAGTCTGAATTGTAAGGTTGACTTGACAATAACAGAACAAATACACGTAATCGAAAGACTCTCTACATGCATTCCATATGCACTGTTTTCGTGGGTGGGTGGGGGGCAAATTATATGCAAGCCTGGTGAACGTGCCTGAGATGCTTATCATTGGCAAGTAAGGATTAACTCGGGAATTAGTAACATTCAAAGTGACAACGGCTAGTGTCGTCATTTTGGTTCCAAGGAAATTAGCAGGCACACGACGTATATATTTGCCCATAGTTGTCTATTCTCCAAGGGGATTGCCGGACACGGTCGTCATCAAACTTTGCCAAAAACAAAAACAAAATCATAGCGAAGGGAATTTTATATCAGATTGAGTCATAATTATTTTCTTTTTGTTGAGGGAACCAATTGTAATGACCAATGTTTCATTCTAGCTTCATTTGTCTTACCCCCCCTCAGAACGTAGGCGACTATGGCTCTCAACAATTTCCTCTTCTTTGTAGCTCTTAATAAATTTTGTATTTTTGTTATTTCTCCATCCCTGTTCCGTCATCCATTTAGTCAAGCTCATTAAATACTATGCGTTGTTTTCCTCTGTCTCTCTTTCTTGGTTCCAACCTGACCTGTGAGTATCAAATTTTCCAAGCCGTCTTTCTTAATTAGGCCCCCTAGAAATTTCAAATGTCTCTTCAGGATGTTAAGTATAAGTTTACTGTTAGTTTCCATTTACTCTAGAACTGCGTCGTTGCTAACATATTCGGTCCATGGTATCTTCAACATCCTTCTATAGAACTGTATATCTGTTGCTTCAAGTCTGTTCTTCATCTTTGAAAAGATTATCCAGCATTCACCGCCTTATAGGAGGACAGATATCATACAATAGTTTATTACGTTTTATTTGTTTCTAACGAAGTTTTTTTTTTTTATTATTACTTTGCTTAGCTTTTGGAAAGCCTCTTTGGCTCTCCCAATGCGTTTTCGGGTTTCAGTATCACATTTTTCGTCCTCTGTTAAAACACTTCCCCGATAATTAAATTTTTGTACTTGTTTGCTTTTGCTATCTCCGATTTTCAATTTTCATTTTGAATTCATCCTTTTGCTAACTACCATGCATTCTGTCTTTTTGGAGTTGATGTTTAGTCCTTTCTTCTCGCCTTCTTTCACAACCTTCTTTAAGCGTTTTGTTGTTTTCTTTTCGTATTTGTCATCAACACTGTGTCATCTGCATATTTCATGTTGTTAAGATTGTGGCCGCCAATCTTGCGTCTTAGTGGTTTTATTGCTTTGCTTGGGGTGACATGATTAAAAAACGCAAAACTATGGAAGACGCTAAGTAACGTAATGTTTCGGTCAGTAAATCGAAAGTGTGTTAAGGTTGTTGATTTTCTTATGTAATCCATATTTATTTTATGAACTGTTTTATTTATTTTGTTATAAATATGTGGTGCAGTTCAATTTATATTACAATGAATCGTTCATACAAAAAGTAAATTAGTAAAGTTAATGATATAAAATGGCGAAATCACTTCGCTAACAAAATTTTAAACATACATTAACCTACCAATCACTCGATGAATGTTATGATCCTTTTTTTTCAATTGTAAGCTGTATAAGGTCTTTTGAAATACGCAAGTACTTTCGACTGTACATTCAGTCATCTTCAGGCATGGAAATTATTTTGTTTTTGGTAAAATTCAGGTAGCATCCAAGACGAAAAAATATAATGCGAATCGAATTTTTTTTAATGTGTTATTGATAACGGATACAAACTTTTGGAGTGTGCAGTCGCAACGCTAATGTTGAATTTTTTGGAAAATTTAAGTGAGTACGTTTTTTACTAATATATCAATTTGAGAATTTATATATATATATATATATAATGATTTATTTTTACGTTCATGACTTAATTGTTTTATTTATTTTATTAAAATGTTTATGGATATTCATCAGGATTCGGCAGAAGAAAGGCTCATTTCTTTTAAAGAGGATATATTTGAAAAAAATATGCGAGAAAATCCACTCAGAATCGAACTCACTACTAAGTATCTGCAAAGCAAACTAATTAACCATTGCATTATAACGATACGCTCTCTAGCCAATATTTAAAGCCACACTATATTTTATATAATAGCAGAGATCGTGATACAACGTTTCTTATGCACAGAACGCATTTGTCCTCGAAAATCCTAGCTGTTGGTGTGGAGTCATATTACCATCTGACTCCGCATACACAGCTAGGATTGTTGGCATAGGTGTAATGTTTAACGAGCTACTGTAGATTACTATTACTACTGAGTAGTGAGTATGAGTGCTCGTACTTGCAACCTTGTGCCAAATCAAGTTTATTGAATGAGAGAATCCAAGCGTCCCGTCGTGAGCGTAACGGCATACAAGCGGATCTGTTCGAGCCATACTTGTTGTATTTGGCCAAATTATGAACAGCAGATGACCATCCCCTCTGTCAAAATCAGGACGTTTCGGTGAGGTTTAATGGTTGACTTTACCATAGTTACTAAGTAGTGAATTCGATCCTCACTCAGTGATCCATACCTTTGGCCTTCTGCCAAGCTAAGCTTAGTAAATGACGACGCCGTTTCTGAATAGTTGCCGTAGCTTGCCACGTGATTTAATTATATGTGAATAGACATGCTCATGCTGCCGCACAAATGCTCTCAACTCTATCTACCAATGTGATATGTCACTGACATGACAAAATCATGGTCAGGGTGTGAGAGCAGTGAGTGTTGGACTTCGGCCTCTCTCTAAGGTGAAAATTATATAAGTATTCTCAAGTGCTATTCGTCGATTTCGTTTTCCGAACTGATGCCGCGTTCCACTTTTTCAAATTTACCCACCATCTAATTAATTATGCGGACATTCTGAGTGCTTTACTAATTCAGGGACGTCGTTTCCGGATTAGACAATAAACTTGTCGTTCTTTGGCGATCGGTGAAGAACACAATGTTCTGACAGCAGGAATTAAAAAAAGAATACAGAAACCTTAAAATAAAATAAAAAACTATTTTATGGCTTTGAAAAGGAAAAAGAATAGAAGCGACTTAATCGGTAACCGAATTAAAAAAAAAAACCAAAAAAACAGATTAAACAGGATTTTTAAAATTTGTTTTTTCTTTATTTTTCCACTAAAAGTCAAGAAAAGAAGAAAGGGAAAAAATTCTTGCCTCTCTTACGGAATGAAAAGAAGTGAAATAAAGCGCGAATAGTTGTTATTACTCTAAGTGGTCTTATTAACGCTGGACTATTTTCGTTAATTGGGGTATTATTCCGCGTGTGTAGCCTATTCAAATTTCACCCCATCACACACACTTAAATTATTGGCCGAGGTGAGCGATTTCTTTTTTTTCTTTTTTCAAAACCATAAAATAGTTTGTTTTTTTCTTCAGAATTTAAAAAAAAAAAATTAATTCCTGCATCGGTCTTAATCAACTCCTTATTCGTTTTTACCTAAATTTCCAGCGTCTTTTAATCTTGTTTATCTTCTCTGAACTATTTTACTTTATTTTATTTTATTTTTCCCCTTAGACTTCGTTATCTCTGAACGGTTCTGTGAAATTCACTCATTTTTCAAGCCAATTGACTTTGTCGAATTTTGGAGAAAAGAAAAAAAAAAGCAAGCGCATCAAATGTGTTTCTGCCAAACGTCATCAGTTTAACGGTCAAAAATCATCGAAGGGAGTTATTAATGTTTAATTCTTTTATCTTGATTTTAACGTTTTCTTGCTTCGTCTTTTTTAAAGAAAATATTCATCACTTGTTAGACGGTTTTCATCTCGTCTTCCATCTTGAAAAGGTTGATTTTTTACTTCTATCGTAAAATCTATATTCCGCCACCCCTGTTTCGCAAAGATATTATGTATTCCAAGTAATTTAGAAATTGTGAGGAAGGCAGGTAAAACAATGATTATCCTAGACCGACTGACGAGATCTTGTAGGTGGCTGAGGATTAATATTTATGGTTACAATAAATATTTCAAGATTGACTCTACAAAGAGAATTTCGAATAAAGCTTTTAGCTTCCGACAATACTAAGATTGAATGAGAAAACGAAAGGTAAGCATTTATTTATCAACAAAAAAAAAGTGGACAAATTAGTATTTACAGAAATCAATAAAAAGAGAAAAGTAGTTTAGCGTTCACACTTGGCTTTAAGTCAAAAGGGTTTGGGAAGTATGTACGTGTATGAAAAAGAGTCGATGAGAAAAAAGGAGGTTTGTTCATTTGCATCCGTTCAGAGTGAAGCAAAGGGCGACAGACAATTAGCGACTGATATTTTTGCATTTATCTCTGGTGGTTTTGTGAATAGCAGTCAACCAGATTTTTTTGAAGTCGCCACTGTACCAGCCGATCCATTTGACGCGATGTATTTATTAGAGCTGACTTTTGTTTTATGGTTGCAGCCTGTTTTTATTTCCTTTCAGATTAACTCCAGGCTTTTCAAGTCTAGAAGTTTTGAAAACAAGAATCATTTGATTGGCTAATTAATCTTTCTGCTTACAAACCGGCTTTTTGAATTTAATTAATTAATTATTGCATAATTTATAATGTGATCTCGACTGCGTCCACCAATATCAAATTGGGTCAAGTGAAATGAATTTTCTTTTTTTCCTAGGGACTGTCCCGAACGTTATGTTCATTATGTCCATTTTAAACTCTCTCGCTGAGATATATGCGTTGATCCCACCATCTTACGAGAAATTTATTTCTCCCCTGACGTCTTACGATGACAGTACACCAAAAGTGTTCTTGTTTTTTTCCCCTATTTGGTAGGGGAAAAAAACAAGAACGCCAAATAATTATCGTATTCGTACATGTTATATGTACAGTGTAACCCGGATATAAGAGAGTTGGCGGGACCGGAGACGAAGTCTCTTATATCCGGGTTTGGTCTATTTTGTTTTATTAACACAGGCTCTAATTTGGGACCAGATAAAATCTCTCTTATATCTGAGTTTCTCTTATATCCGGGTCTCTTATATCGGGGTTACACTGTATACAAAAACACACACATATATACAGTGTAACCCGGATATAAGAGAGTTGTCGGGACCGTATAAGAAGTCTCTTATATCCGGGTTTCTCTTATTTCCGGGTTTGGCCTATTTTGTTTTATTAACACAGGCTCTAATTTGGGACCACAGAAAATCTCTCTTATATCCGGGTTTCTCTTATATCCGGGTCTCTTATATCCGGGTCACACTGTATATAATATGCATGAACGCAATTTTCAGGCCATCTAAAGATTTGCGTTCAAACATGAAATAGACTGTCATCACTCAGTGTCAATTTTTATATTTACACGCGCCATATCGCTGATATTGAGCGTTTTTACCCATAAATACAGCATATATTTAAATTAATTTTATCATATATTTATAGGGAAGTGATCCCTTTATAAATCTATCTATTCGACAAATTTTTTACCCTTCTCACATTTCTCTAAATGTTTGTTCTTGTTTGTTAATGTTTCTTTTACTATTTCACATATTCTCTATCTTTCCTTGATTTAAATCTCTCTCCCGACTTTCGCTCCTTTTTGCTTTCTTTTTAAACTCTTGTCTCACTTGATTCGTATTTATTTAAATCGTATTTACTTCTGACTCGCTTTGTGTCCGCCAATAAACTTCTCATTCATTGTCCGTATTCTTTTCTTACTCACTTTCCCTACTTACTCACCGTCTTTGGCATTCGCTTCTCTCTCACCGTCTTTGGCATTCGCTTCTCTCTCACCGTCTTTGGCATTCGCTTCTCTCTCACCGTCTTTGCCATTCGCTTCTCTCTCACCGTCTTTGGCATTCGCTTCTCTCTCACCGTCTTTGGCATTCGCTTCTCTCTCACCGTCTTTGCCATTCGCTTCTCTCTCACCGTCTTTGGCATTCGCTTCTCTCTCACCGTCTTTGGCATTCGCTTCTCTCTCACCGACTTTGGCATTCGCTTCTCTCTCACCGTCTTTGGCATTCGCTTCTCTCTCACCGTCTTTGGCATTCGCTTCTCTCTCACCGTCTTTGGCATTCGCTTCTCTCTCACCGTCTTTGGCATTCGCTTCTCTCTCACCGTCTTTGGCATTCGCTTCTCTCTCACCGTCTTTGGCATTCGCTTCTCTCTCACCGTCTTTGGCATTCGCTTCTCTCTCACCGTCTTTGGCATTCGCTTCTCTCTCACCGTCTTTGGCATTCGCTTCTCTCTCACCGTCTTTGGCATTCGCTTCTCTCTCACCGTCTTTGGCATTCGCTTCTCTCTCACCGTCTTTGGCATTCGCTTCTCTCTCACCGTCTTTGGCATTCGCTTCTCTTTCCCTTTCATTCCGATTAGCTTCTCATTCCTTTTCGTTTTGATTCGATTCTCACACACATTTACTTGTGATTCCCTTCTCTCTCACTTTCCTTCGGATTAGCCTTTCTCTCTCTCTCTCTCTCTCTTTCTCTCTGCTTCCTTTTTTTATCCGCATCTCTTTCCCTCTGCTTCTCTCTTCTTATTCGCTTTGCTTGTCTCTTTTTATCCTCTCTCTCATTCTGTTTCGTTCTCCGTATTCCCTTCCATTTTTCTATCTTTTTTTCTTTCAATTTCCTTACATTTATTTCCTTATATCTTTTTCCCTCCTGTTCGCTTTCCTTTCCTCCCTCTCATGTCCTCCATCTTTTGTTCTCTGCTTTCCTCCATCTTTTGTTCATTTTTCCCCCTGCTTTTTCACAACTTCTTCCTCCTTACCTGTCGTTACAACAGCTGCTTCGTTTTATTTTTCCGGAAAGATTTTCTCTGGCTCCAGCAATAGTAATTTTTTTTAATTCAAGGAGCTTCTTTATTAAAAAGAAAAAAGTAAAGAAATGAAAAATATAATTACGCATACTGATGCGAAGATAATCCTTCACAAAATAGATGTACAAATTGCAAATGACAAGTCTCGGTGCACAACCAACTCACACGACCACACGTCGCATTGATTAAACAAAGACAGAATAGAGAGAGACGCCTCAGTTTAGGGTATCGATTGGTAGGACAGATTCATGAAAGATTCAAACAATCCTGCCACTTGCACACACTCACGTCAGCTTTTCAGTTCAATAACAAAACATTAAAATGATAAATTATATGAAATCCCGCGAAAAAGCTTTATCAGCGTTTCGTGTATCATTTGGTTTCATGTCTTCGTGTCTTCATTCAACCGATTTGCTGTGCGGCCATCGTCAAGATTAGATCGCGGTGTTTCAATCGCCATGCTCTCTGGCCTTTCAATATTGTTGAATTTCAGAGATAAAGCCTTGTTTACTGTTGTCATGTTTCGTGGTTTTGATTCTAACGTTGGACCGGTGCACTCTCCATTCTCCTTTTTTTTTTGAGAATTAGTCGGTTCAGCAGTCGTCTTTCTTTCTTTCTTTCTTTTGATGGTCACATTTCTACCGGTGCGCTTCTCGGTTTTCCTCAACAAGTAGTATTGGGGAATTCTGAATGTCTCCTATCCTTATCTTTATGGTTTTCATAACTACGTTTGGGGCAGTGTACTCTCTGGGTTTCTAAAAATGTTGCAGTTCAGAGATGAAGTATTGTCATCAACGCAGTTTACGAATACGAAGACGCTAGATTGCGCAACTCACGTGACTTGTGCATGTTTAGAAGTCAACGCATTCCTAGGAGAGGCCAAGACTACTGTAGAATGGGTGTTATTATCTTTGTTTCTAACCATTTCTAAATAGACTATCAACCAAGCATGAAGTGCTTCAATCTCTCTATTAATGCAGCCGCCGATGGTTACCAAACAATTTCGTCTGTACAGTTTCACTTACAAGAGTTTGGTCAACTCGTGGTATGGTTTTTTTTATGCACTTGCCATTTTTATCAAATGCTGGAATCATCTACCAAGGACGATATAATTAACTTTTTAACTAATCGGCCACGATGAGATTCGAACCTAGACCTCATGGTCAAAACATTGTCTCCAACCATATTTTGTGGCCATAAAGAGTTGGATAAATCCTATTTTCTTCTATTAATTGTGTTTTTCAAATGAAAAAAATCTTTATTTATTTTTCCTATTTATCTCATGTTTCGTCCTTGCTTTATTTAATATTTGTAAAACCTTCCATTGTATTGCACAAAACCAAATACGGCTGAGAAGATTCTGTTACGCTACTCTTATAAGTGGGGAGGGTCTGCCTGCCTTGGTAAATCAGAATTCAAAACCTTAGTTTATGCCTGAGTTCAAACGCTGACCATTGATACAAGTGCAAAATACCTCTCTCACTAAGCAGGACTAAGATATACTTACAAAGCCTAGATAAGACTGACACATGGCCAACATTCTCGGGCACTAAGCAAGATCAAATTTTCTAGAGTAGCAATGCTTTTCTAGGTTACCTTATTAACCCTAACTCTATAATATGAATCTAAAGCAAAGCTTAATCTAACGCAAGGCCGGACATTCCTGAAAATATATCTCTAGTATCTTTATCTTTGTTGTATTGTTCACAGTAAAGCCATCTGAACGTCTACCGGTTCGCAAGTTCGCTCCAGACCTCAAACGGAATATATATATATATATATATATATATATATATATATAAAAACTATTGCTAAAGATGCTGTAAAATTAGTTGCCTCGCTCTATCACTCCTGAAAGTAACCGACTCCTTCCGCCATGCTTTAACTTCACAAGAGTCAGATTGGGCGGGAAGGGGTGTATTGCTGCCATGTCTGGGCTGGAGATATTCAATTCTCACTTTCCAGTTTGATAGAGTTCAGAACTTTTTACGCGGTTTTTTGGCGGAAACCATTCTCCACTCTGCAGTCGCTTTCCCCACACACGAGACGTTGCAAACTTATTATTGCTACTCTATCGCTGTTTTCATGGAAAATGTTCATATGATCGCTTTTCTTCTGGTTTCACCAGTTCAGATTTTTACTGCTTGGCCACGGCTGGCTACTTGTACGGAGGCGAAAGACCCACACTTCCTTCCTGCTGCAAAAGTAAGAAGAAAGTCCCTGGGATAAACTCCGGCGTGAGTGCTTTCCTGAACACTTCGATATTAATCTATTCAAATCAAAGGTTAATTTGTCGTCCTTATCCTCATCATTTTAAAATTTTACCACCACCTCTTACATTCATATCACACAAACCATTAATGCCAGCAACTGTAATCCGCCGACTTGTGTGGCTCTCGTGTGTCGGAATTGTCAGTTATGTGCCATGCTTGATACACGCTTAGGCTATTATGTATCTTTCGATACATGGCTGACGAGGTATTGCCATTTCTTTCTGCGGTAGAGCCGTTGCCATCCAAGGCTATAAAACCCGGTCTGTCCTTCTATTTATCCATAGCTGGCAGAAGAAGAGGATCCATGCTTTTCTCACGGGTATTAGCGCGTGTCGGAATTACATGGAGCCAAACAGATGATTTCGACAAATTCTTTTATCAGTTTCTGCCTGAAAGCGAGATGAAATCACCCAAAAGCTTAACAAAGAAAAGAGGTAAAATTAAAGAAATAAATCTTGCAGTAATATATAATATGAAACAAGACAATTTGCTGCTAAATACACAAACATAATATTAGGTTATAAGTCATTTATTTCCTTCTTGTGGAACCGATTATAATGACCGATGTATCATCTTAAATAACCGCCCCCTATCAAAATATATCAAAACAGGTGATGAAAAATGCACCAAGATTCAACGCAAGAAATAGATAAACAAGGATAAATCTCTATAACCGGCCCCAAAAGTTGAGCTTCATAGAAGAAAAGTTGTGTTGTACGTGTGGTGAGATCGTCGGTGTATTATTTATTTAGATTTCTTAAAACGCATTTAAACACTAAATTCACATTTATATCTCCGGCAGCTGCAATGTGTCTATAAAAGGTTGGTTGTAAAAATGCCAGGCGTTCGCCAATGGGAAAAATGCTGTTCGCAATGACAGTATGCACAGCTGCATACAGCAAGTATAACAGAAAGAAATTTGGTCTCGTCTACGTACCCAACTTATTCCCCCGACCTTAAACTTACTGATTATTACATTTCTCCATCTTGTAAAAGATTTAAGATTTCGACGAAAATCTTTTCGCATCAAAACTTGAAGAATTTTCTTCTTAAAGGAATCGAAAAGCTGCTCGATAAGTGGCAGCAAGTCATTGCAAATAATAAAATTTAAATAAATTTTACTTTATTCTTTTGAAGACGAAAATTATATATGACCTAACCTAATATTCAGATTAAAAAAGCTGTTGCCTAAATATACCGTTTTTTATGCCCTCATATACCCTCCATCATTATTCAGGTATCAGCCGATCCGGATCACCATCAGGTAATTTCGAATTGAACACTTTATTCAATATACGGGAGCAATTGTTCTCATTAATTTGGTTAATTGTTTAGTTATTGCTAGCCTTGTTTCCACTGAGTCGATGTATAACCGTATGACTCATCCCAGAGATGGAACTCACAATTATTACATCACCAAATTCACTAATCAAGGCCTTTACCCTGCAAGTCATTGTTTTTTTGGATAATGCTGAAATTAGAACTTAGAGTCTTCAACCTTTTTCTTGTGTTGCTGCAACCTTGCTGTCAGCCTTTGCTCCCTTCGTCACCGCTTCTCTTTCGTTTGTATTGCCTTTTGCCACTGCAGTTTCTTTTGTTTTTTTGCCACTGCAGTTTTTTTCCATGTCCCCGTACTTTCTGGTATTTCTGGCGTACAATGTTGGATTTTATTTCTTCCTTAAGTATGACTTTGGTAATATTAGTCGTTTCCTTATATGGAAACATTCAACATTTACTGACCAAGGAGCCAATGCTATTGTCTGTTAAAACAGTTTTTCAGGAAAACACATTTCTCCAAGGCTTCTATTATCGATCTTTCTAGTGTTGGTGTGGGACTTCCTTCCTAACCTTTTTGTTTGAAGTAGTGTGGAACGTCAACATTTTGATTATGTTCTTATTTCCTTAGATTCTCTTCGAGTTACATGTACTACCCATTTTAGTTGTTGCTGCTGTCGGAATTCCTCAGATGGTATGATCTCCGTTATTTCGTACAGTTCTTTGTGATCCTATAGCGCCAGTCCATGAGGTTCGAAGTAGTATGACCCCCCCCCACACACACACACACACTAAAACCCACAGGCTTCATTGGTTGTAAGTCATTTTTAATCATTGATCTGGGAAACCTGTAGTATACAGTTGACAGATTTCTGAACGGGGGAGGGTGCTATGCATGGCATCCATATGAAAGTCTCGATGTGACGAAGCTATTTTAGAACATGACTCCAGTTTTTAGGTTAATGTTTTGATTTCGTGGCATCAGTCTAACACTACATAATGCAAATTCCTCATGCAAGAATTCAGACAAAATAGTACATTTGTCTCTATCTTTAATCCCTTGTTCTGTCTGGCCCTTTTCGAGTGTAAACCCCTTACCGTCTTCACTTTTAATTGAATTAGGTATTCTAGCTATATTTCAAATAAAAAAAACAGTTCATTGGTCCGGGCGACAAAGATCCGTCTTAAGCCTAAAATTCTTGTTTACGTACTGGGAAACATTATTAATTCATGCACTGACTAAAACTTTATACGTATTTTTATTTAGTCTTTGCGGGCCTAATCAAGTTTTAAGTTCTTTTTGTGGTGGTGGCGGGGGCTAATTTTTTTGCCTCTGTTTCTATTGTTATTGGCTTCTGTTCATATAAACAATTTCACGTGCGCGAATTGCTGACAAAGACAAGAGAAATAGTAGGTATTTACAGAAGAAAGAAAGAAGAAAGGTGAAAAATGTGTTCGGCAGTGAAAGATGAATCCACTTTTTTTACAGTCAGTATAATCGAGTTATAACGCCATCGTTGATTGAGTTGAAATCCATTGTCATGACCCCAAAAATGTGGTGTTACACTAAATCAGGTTTAATTTTTAAAATATCATACCGTGTAGAATCGGGGCTTTCATATATATATATATATATATATATATATATAGTGAGGGGGAGAGAGAGAGAGAGATTTTTGACAAAATTCGAAGAAGGTTCTATAATGAAATCAATCCTCACCTGTCATCTCGACTTCAGTCACTTTCTCGCCGATATGACGTGGCTTTCCTCTGATTTTTCTATGGCAATTATTCCGATGAGCTTTCCTCCTTTGTACCCCGATTGCATGAATTTAAACGTGCTACTAGATTGGCAACTAGGTTTTACTGGCGAATTAGCTGAACACAACCGTATGTTATATTCAAATAGTTTCTTTGCTTGCACTTCTCTCCTGTGAAATTTTCTCCCAATTTCTTGCTTCCCTGACACCTACGATCTTCAAAATTTAGATTAAATGCTAATCACCATCTTCCTGGCATCTGTTCTTTTATTGTCTTTTCTCCTCACTAAAATCTTGTCATTCTCTTCCACTTCCAGTAAACCCTTGTGTGTTAGTGGCATTGTTGCCTTACTTACGACTAAATAAGTAAAAAAAAATAATTGAACAAGTCTGATAATGTATTGTTTACTTTTTTAGTATGTTTTCCTTGTATGGGTACAAGTGTCTTCTTTTCTGAAAATGAGTGTAAAAATTGTCCAAAATTATGCTGGTTCGGAGTGCTTTCGGCTAAACTATTTGCCATTTTCATGGAATTTTCTTATACTACTATAATAAATGGTTTGTAATTCCTGTTGTGGACGTTAAAATATCTTGTCAGTCTTGTTCAACGAAACGTGTATTAAAAAGGGATTGCAACCCAAATTCTCCATCTGTCTACCTCATCTCTCTCTCTCTCTCTCTCTCTCTCTCTCTATCTATCTATCTATCTATCTATCTATCTATATAGTAGATAGGTACATCTATCATCAGGTTTATGCTCCTCCCTGGTCATTTGAACATTAGAGATTTATTCTTTGTTTCCTGTTTAGGATTGGGTTTCCGGTTCCTTCAAAGTCTTCTGATTGTCTTTCACTCCCAGTAGACCCTTACATCTTAGTGGCATTATCGTCTTGCTTGAGTTGAATTGGTTAAATATATATATCTGTATATATATATATATATATATATATATATATATATATATATCATTAGCCAACAAATATATATATACATTATATTAAATATATATATATATATATATATATATATATATATATATATATATATCATTAGCCAACAAAATCTTCATGCTCATTTTTTTAAAGTTTAGTTATCCCACATTATTTTGGTAATAATTTACTAACAACAGGACATGTGGGTGGTACAATGAATAGTAGTTCGAGAAATCGGCAGGCCACATTCGCATTCTAGTCGAGCGTCGTTACATTCACTTTCGCGCAAATACCCTTGAGAAAGGTATGAATCCACGAATCCCCCAGCTATAGGTTAAATAGGAGGCCAAACTGGTCTCTTTAGCAATGGGGGCCAAAAGAGAAGGACAAACTTAAATGCAAACTTGGCGCTGATCATACTATGAAGCCAATGAAAAGACTGTGGGATTTACAATGAATATGATAACGATTTCTTGATACTAAGAATCGGAGATAAACTAAATAGCATGAGCATATATTAATCGTAAGGAACTCATAGATCATGGCAATTTAAATGTATTTTCGTGTAACTTATGTTATCTGTGTACCTGGCCAGCTCCGTCTCGGTAGCTATTCATGCGTAACGCACTAGGCAAAGTAAGCCTGGCGGAGGCCATCCCTCTCCAGGTCAGAACACAGCCACTGTTCACCAACTTGAAGGTTCACCCTGATCCCCCAACTTGAAGGTTCACCTTGATCAAAAACACGTAACCGTTGATTCCATCAGGGGAACACTGCACCCTGATCATTGACTTCAGTCAAGAAAGCGCTCCATCCAGCGAAGCGAGGTCATTACTGGACTGCATATACTGCCAGTAGTTCAGTCCCCAGTGCAAATTCAGCCTGCAGCTGGTCGAAACTCGCTGTTCACTTTTTATTAAAAAAGAAAAATAGGTCATCACGTAGTTTTCGACGGCCCATATATATATATATATATCTTCTATGAATCGAGCACTCTGGGTCACTGGCGTGTTTATTCAAAATAAATACGTAAAAATTCACCTTCCTCTCTGCCGAGAGCCAATAGCTTAGGGGAAAAATCTCCGACTGATGCCATATCAGTCAGGTTCCAATCATGGCTTGAGTCAATCGGATGTCTAGCCACACTGATAAGCTGTGATACAGCGAAACAGTCAGTGAATGACTATATATTTATATATATTCATCGTTCGGCTACGGTATAGCAAGCCTGCTTAATAGTGGTTTCTCAGAATAAGGGAATACAGAATTGATCTCAGCTGAGAAATGCCCTTTTTTTTTTTTTAAATAAGACTTTCTACGTCTACAGCAGTGGTCATTAACGTTCACTGAAATACGTCTATATATAAATGTGTGTTGAAAACAGGAATTAAATCCCACGGAATGGATGAATAAATAAATAAAATTATCTCCAACACAATCAAATATTTGGTTAGTAAAAAAAATATAGACTCAACAATGTGTCGGAAACTGGAATTTATGATAGATTCCTTACAATTTTAGGAAAAATATAAAACAGACAGGTGAGACGTCAAGAAATCGCATTTGAATAGAAGATGCCATCATTGTGATGACCATTTAAATGCTTGCTATCACATAGAAACAAAGCAAGATATGATTTTGATTTAAAAATGTTGCCTTAAGAAAAACATAACCTAGTAAGGTGAAAGATCTAGAAGGAATATTAATAAATAATCAACATACAATAAATATCAACCCAGTTCTTCCTATTATCAATATTCGTGAAACATATGATCCAAATATTCGCAGGTAAGTTAGATAACTGGATCTAAACAACGCCTTTATCCACTCTACCATGTGTCCTTGGCACAGTGGATAAAGGTGTTAGTTAGATCCTGTGACGGGGCCCAAAAAGTGCGAGTTCAATACCTGGTTAAGGTGGTGGAGAACTTGGAGAGTTGAATTAACAGTATTTTCACGAAAGTGAATGTAACGACGCTCGACTAGAATGCGAACGTGGACCTCCGATTTCTCGAACTGCTATTCATTGTACCACCCACATGTCCTGAATATTTGTTGTGGCGAATGCATACTTCTTCATTAGACTACAGAGTTACTGATACACTGATATGGGTGTGGTGAATGGCTCTTCGCCCGTCCAAGAGAAAATTCTGGTAAGATCTAAGAGACACAAAATTTAATTATAACAAAAAGAATGGACATTATAAAAGGTGGATAATTTAAAACAACTACGGTATTTTGATAGGAAATTAAATGACGATGATGATGATGATGATGATGATGATGATGATAAAAGGAAAATACCAAGATCTAGCTAGAGAGTTGGAAAATGCTATAAAAACATGGCTGTAGAATTAATTCCTGAAGTAATGCGCTTGAAACACCACCTAGAAAATTGAAAAAGAGTTTAGGGAGAAATGGAATTGAGTCCAAGATTTTAGACCTCCATAAAACTGCCATCATTTACATCAAATTTCACCATAGCTTTGCCAATCCACAACAATCTAAGATACAGAGGAAATTTTGATATTTGATCAGATTTGAATATAACTCTCTGCAACTTTCTGTCTTTTTGCGTCTCTAAATAACTTGAGACCCTTTGTCATCCCTGTTTACCCATGTTCACACACAAACTCGTTAGTCTGGTTACTCCCTGTTTTTCCCTGCCTTCATGTGAGTGTGAAATGCTCTAAGCTCCTTTTCCTCATAATGTATCCCATAGGTTTCAACTCTTTGTTTCTGGTTGTAAGAATAAGTGTAATTTCAGTTTCTAACATAATACTATTAGCCAGGTTTTATCATCTTTTTATTATTATTTGAAAGCAGCAAAACGCTGCACGAAACGCAGTCCAGACCTGCGTATTTTTTCTCGAAATAATAATAAAAGAAAAAGTTACAAATTGTTTCCGGTGATAAAAATGACTGTGATTGGTGAGAGAACGAAAACGAGGCTGTCAAACGTGAGAACATAACCTTTCCAGCAGACTGCTCACAATTCCGAGTCGTTATGTTGCATTTTTCAATTCACCATCGATTTGATGTACCGGCTGCAACAGCGTACCACGCCGTCACTGTTGCTGCTGCTACATCTCATTGATTTCCGCTCTATTTCTCCTTTTCATCTTCCACCAAGATGTCGTTTTTCGCTGCCAACAACTTCCGTGTTCACAGAAGCCTAAATCTTGAAAATAAGCAAACGAGCAGATTATCTTTTAACAACCAAAGACAGTTGAATTTACCCCGTCCCTTTAACCCGAAGAAGAGATCAAAAGAGATATCAGTGTTTAAACAGTTCTTTTGTACTTTACCTGCATTAGCTGATAATAGTGCTCGAATTTTATGTTATGAAAAGTCAATTATTATTAACTAATTTGGTACCTGTCACTTTCCTAGCGGAAAGTTGGTCAAATTTCAGATCAAAATTGTTTGTTGATTTAAAATATTACATTTTTTAAAACTATATTTTGAGTTAATGTGTAAGAAGTCATAAAAATTACTTCAAACTGTTAGCATATATTCCTCTCATGTTATAGAGAGTTCTTATCCCTATAAAGAAAATGCAGTTGTCGTATTCAAAGCCCTGCTAATAGGCCAAGTAAAATTTGCCATTTCCATATATCCTATACATTTTCGAACGTCATTTGATTCCGTCTTTGTCTGTTTTTCTACTATGAGTATTAAATGTAATATTATTCAAATTTCGTAGATTAAGCATTTTCACTTATTAATTTTTGTCTCGTATTTTCGTATTTCTTTCTCCGTTTTTTTTTTTATTACAATAATAATATTGGATAGTAAATAAGTAAATAAGGCGCATTGGAGTAGCGAAAGAAGTCTTCCAAAAGCTAAGCAATGTATTAAGAAACAGGAAAAATTCGTTAGAAATATAGAGAAGGGTGCTGTATTGTTATGTAGTATTGGTCCTCCAATACGCCAAGGAATACTGGACAATCTTCCCAGAGATGAAGGAGAAATCTGAGCCAACAGAAATGTGGTTCTACGAAAGGATACTGAGAATACTGTGGACAGAACATATGAGTAACGAGGAAGTTTAAAGGATAACGCATACAAAAAGGACGCTTATACTTAGAATCAAAGAAAGTTTAAATTTCTAAAACACATAATGAGGAAAGAGGTTTGGAGTATTTAACACTCATAGGACATACTGAAGGCAAATGAAGAAAGTAGTAGTCAGCTTGTGTAAATGGATGTCAAAACAGAGACCTGAAGATATGGCGAAAAGACAACACTTACTAAGATCTACAAAAGACAAGAAGTTGTGGAGAGCCATGTTAACGCACATCCAGAATAGACATGGCACATATGAAGAAAAAGAAGTATTAGATGTAATAATATTCGAAATTCTTCGTTGAAACCTTGGAAGTTATATTTTAACTCTTATTGTTTTTTTTTTGTTTTTTTGTTGCTCTTTATCTCAACGCCTACATCGTTATTCTACAGTCATTAATTAAACTTAAGTATAAAATTCCACCAAAATTTGAATTCGTTCCTCTAATGCATGGGACCGCGTCTTACTGATTACGTCACGAGAGCTAACTTTACCGGAATTATTCAAATTTAACCGCGTATCATTTTGCATCTCCGAATACCAGGCGCCACCTTGAGAGCCGAGCGTTGCTGAAATTAGGAACATCGCTTTACATAATCTGTGTCGACATAGGATCTTCTACGCGCCGTGTCCATTCAGGACGTCGGCGATCACGGCTTTCCACGATTGCCTGTCCTTTGTAGCTTTGAGTCACTTTTTCGTTGTCACTCTTAAACCCGGTTCTGCCAACCATTTACGCAATCTCGTTGGGTCATACGCTGTTTTCCTCTTGCTTTTAATATGGCCTAGATATTTCTACTGTTTCTTTTTGATAAGTGTCTTTTTAGTTTCCATTTTCTCTAAAACTTCGTCAATACTCACATATTCCGTCAGTGGTATTTTTCGCATTATTCTGTAGAACCACGTTTCTGTTGCCTCAAGTGTTTTTTTTTTTCATCGGTGAAGAGATTGTCCAGCATTCACTGCCATATAGGTAGATCGATATTACATAACGGTTAAGTAATCTTTTCTTTGTTTGTAACAAAATTTTTCTGTTTCTTAATACTTTGCTTAGCTTTTTGAAGGCATGTTGCACTTTCCCAATGCGAAATTCAAACTTTCGAAAGTAACCTGATTCGCTATTTGTCGTCAAAATCTGGCAACCTGCTTGGGAAAGGCATGAACGTACCTCATCAAATATATCACTGTCTTTTGCCGACGCCTCGAGTGTAAGCTGTCTCCTGTAAATTGGAGAGATGAGCACTACTTGGTAAACTCATAACCTGAAGAAGTGAATGGTACCCCGACTTTGTACAAGAACATGAAATATTTTGAACTGTTTCTTTTATTAACATATTGAGATGGCCAAGGACACGTTCCAAAAGCTGAGCAGAGTATTGCGAGACACGAGGATATCTTTGGTAACAAAGAATACTGAACTGTTACGTGACATCTGTCCTTCTTTATGGCAGCGAATGTTGGACGATTTCCTCAAAGATGAAGAAGAGACTCAAGGCGACATCGATGTGGTTCTACAGGAGGATGCTAAGGATATCATGGACCGAGCGTGTGAGCAACGATGAGATCTTAGAGAGGATGCAAACAAGGAGGAGGCTTATACTTAACATCAGGAAGAGGCAGCTGAAGGTTCTGGGGTACATAATGAGGAAGGAGGGCCTAGAGAATCTGATTCTCACGGGTCAAATAGAGGGGAAGAGAGACAAGGGAAAACAACATATGACATACTTAGCGGGCTTAAGCAAGTGGATGACAGAACGTGGTCTGGGAAAGGTGGCATAGGGAAGGAACTTGTTGAGAGCTGCAAGGGATAGAGGGAGGTGGAGAGCCATGATCGCCTACGTCCTGAAAGGATATTGCACATAAAATGAAATATATTTTTATACGAAAGTCTACACAATACAAAGCTCCTATAATTCGTGAGGTACTGTTAAAATGTTGAGGATTAATGTATTGTGTGATATGAATGTAAGGAGAGGTGATAGGATGTGAAGATGCGGGATAAGGATAAACAAAAACAGTAAAAATTATAAGGATAAATCGGATAGATAACGTTTGACTCTTGAATTGAAGAGATTAAGATTGTAGTAACCAGAGAAACATCCACGGGGAACTTTTTTCTTACATTCAGAATATGGGAGAAATGAGGATGATTTGACTACGTGGAAGTAGCATGGCGACTCGTTACCTGTGAATTTCAGAACTGGTGAAACTAAAGAATGATCAGCTGAACATTAGCCATGAAATTAGTGATAGAGTAGCTGTAGGCTTTTGACGTTGCATCTGTAGAAAAGAGGTGGAGATTAAATCTCCCCACCCACCCTAAACAAAAACCGCATAAATGATTTTGAACTCTATCAAAGCTGGAAAGAGAACATTGAGCACCTCTAGCCCTGATATGGTAGCAGTACTAGAATTAGGGTCTAATTCTGCCAGAAAGAACCTGCTCCGAAACTGATACTGATACCGTGACATGATTACCTGCGGAACCTTTTATAACCACGCTGAAACTATAAAAGAAAATTAGCAATTTAACAGTGACGGACATGAACTTGGCTGGGGCAAAATCTTTATTCTCCGGATATTGCGTGTCTGTCGTGGTGTCGTGGCTAGCAACATATCTTCGCAAAACATTGTTAATAAGTTCATTTGTTAATGGCTGTTCTATCAGTGAGGTATTCTCAGTATGGATTCGTACGAATTACATCTTTTTAAATAAGCTTTGTTTCGTCAGGAATAAGGCCACAAAATGTCGTTTTATCCCTCACCCGAATTACAGCTAAAAGACTCATTTTATTTTCAATGTTTATTCTTCAGGTTGTGGATTTCGTCTCTCGCATTAATACACACACTGAATTTTTGAAGAGTCCGCGTTGCCAATACGTTGACACAAAGGAAAACAAAAGCCAAAAGATAATGTGATTTTTTTTAAATAACAACGCGGCATCCTTCGAAATTGAGGTAAGTGCTTTAACATATGTTTCCCAGCTGCAATAGCATGTTTCACTGAGATATAAAAAAACAAAAACAATGTTTATATAATCAATCAAACTTTGTGCTTTTTCAGTTTTGCTGTTTCGTTATTTTTCTCGTTTTTTGCTTCAGAATCTCTCTCTTTGTATTTCTTTCTTCCTTCCTCTTTCTCCTTTCTTTTATTCTTTTCGCCCTTCTTTAATATCGTTTTCATTCCTTCTCTTTTTGGTTACTCTTACATTGTTGTTTTCTTTCTCCTTTTTCCTTACCATGCTTTCTTTCATGTTCTTCTTTTCTTTCTCTTTCTGCTTGTTGATTTTTCTTAATTTATTTAACTTGCTGGTTTTCGTTTTCTATCATCATTCTTTTTTTCTGTCTCCTTACGCATTCTGTCTCTTTACTATTTCTTTTGGTTTTAATCTTTCTTTCTTTTTCTGCCTTTTTACTCTTTCTTTCTTTTTCTTCTTTCTTCCCACTTTCTTTTTCTTTACCCTTTCTTTCTTATTCCTTACCCTTTCTTTTTCTTTACTCTTTCTTTCTTTCCTTCATTGTCTTTAATCTCTCTCTTTTTCTTTTTCTTTTTCTTTATCCGTATTTTCTCATAGCTTTTTCTTTCCCATTTCTTTGACTTTCTCTCTTTTTTCCTTTTCATTCATCTTTTAACTATTTTTCTTTCTTTATCAAATCTTATTTTTGCTTCAGTCTTTTTTCTTGTATTTTTTCATTATTTTTCTTTCTCTTTCTTGACGTTTATTCCTTTCTTTGTCTTTCCCTAGTTGTTTTTCTTTAATTTTCCACTTCTCATATTATCTCTTTCACTTTCTTTCTTTTTTCTTTCTATTGTCTTTCTCTCTGTCTATCTCTTTCTCCGTTTCTTTTATGTTCTTTCTCCATTTTTTCTTTTTTTAACACTCGTTTCTCACTTTTCTTCTTTTTTATTTTCCTTCGTTTTCTTCCTGCCATCTTTAACTCATGCTTTTGAACTGACTCTTTTTCTCCCTCTTTCTCTCTGATTCCTTTTCTTCACTCCCCCTTTTCTTTCTCTTAGTTTTTGTTCTTCATCTTCATCCTCCTCTTACTACAACTTTTTCTATTTATCTGTCGCTCTACCTGTTTCTGAAATAAGTCCTCTTTTTTTAAAAATTCCATTACTTATCTTGTTCATTTTCATTATCTACGTTTTAAAATGTTCAACGTATTACGTTGTATCTATAAAAGTGGTTTTAAAATTATCTTATTGTCGGCAATTATCACTGAAATCTTTAGAATATATACAGGAATGTAGCCTTAGAAAGTGGTTTTGAATAAATATTCTTGAACCTCTTTTACGCTAAACGCGGTGCAAAACACCCTCAGAATTCGTATACAATCCTGATGACGGACTGATTTTGCTGAGTATTTTCGCAGACAGGAATAGATATTTAGTCAGGAATGCAGTGGTTGGGGAAACGAGAGAAAAAAAGCAGGTTATTGTTAAGAAAAATAGCGCCAATAGATTACGAAAAGTACTGCAATTATTTTTTACCGAGAAAACCAGGTGAAGTATAGTTTGAAGACACAATACACATTCGAAAGTTTTTAGTGACAATTGTTCTCTGTTCCATGCTCGTTGGAGATGCATAAATTTAAACAAAAAAGAGGAGGAAGATTTTGTCACATGCGGGTACCGTCAACAGAGAATGTGAACAATTTAGACTAATGAAAATGACTCCGGACATGTTCAAGGCATTAGTTTTCGTGCAAAGTCTAACAGCGGGAAAAGATGCTAAAGTACGAACGAAAATTTTAGCAAAGATAATAATAATAATAATAAACATAATAATAACATAAAACTACAGGGCGATTGCCAAACAATACTAAGTCTGAAGCATGATGCTGAAAATGCAGAATAAAGAATGTGCATTGATAAAAACTAAGGGGGGAAAATGCACAAAAAGGAATATAAAACCTTGTGGAAAAATGCATCTTGGGGAAAGTCTATCCATGATAAAAATGCAGAATACTACAACTGTGATAAAAAAAAAATGGACATATCAAATCACACTGCAGAACTAAGCCAAGAAATAATTTTCGTGGGAAGAAATTAATACACAATATTGTGACGGAAATCATAGGCACACGAAACAAAAGAAAATTTGTTAAGATTGCAAATCAATAATGTGGGAGTAAAAATGTTACTAGATACTGGTAGGGACATTTCAATAGTAAATGAAGCCACAGAAATTGGAAAACCATTATTTAAAAAGGTCTTACAAAGTCGCACCTTCACTTTTTGGCGAGAAATTATTTTTGTGGTGAAAATTAACATGTGACGTTTATTTTCGAAATAAGCAGGTAAAAACAAAAGCTTATATTCTAAGAAATGCGATGATTCTATTCGGTACGGACTGGATGGAACTATTCGAACTGTGGGATTTGCTGATAAACGCTTATTAAAAAATGTAAGTGGACAAGCGACAAATTTAAAATGTCATAGCGAAAAACTGAAGGAAGAAATAAAAGAAATGTTTACCTGTTGTTCTGTCTAATGAACTGGGGTCTGTGTTCAAAATTCAAGGCGAATTTTCAAGTAAAAAATGGTTCGACGCCAGTATTTAAACTGAAATAGAGCCTACCATTTGCAGCATAAGACCAAGTAAATGAAGAGCTGGACAGACTAAAAAGAATTGGTGTATTGCAGAAAATAAACGTACGTACGTGGAGAAAAATTAATGACCAAAATTGAAAAGCCTTGTCAGTGATAGTATTTTTGTTATTGTATCGTACTTCTAAAATCTTAAAAAACGAGGAAAACTAATTTAACAAATATTACATTCACTTATGCACAAATACACTCGGGAATTATATGAATCCACCTCTTATCTCCCAGTCATGGATTAAAAAGTAGGTCTTATATCTAGAGATCATTATTATCTTAAAAAAAAAATTGTTAATGCAATATTCACTCGCAAAAACAGGAATTATTCTTACAGTCTATTTCAGGTTTAAATAACCTTCGAAAGGTTGATAAGCCATAAAAAAGAACAAATCAAATAATAAATAATAATATGAAATTGTTTTGAAAAATACATTTTTTATTTTTAAGTTGAACATTCTTCGATTTAGGGTACAATGTTGACTTTCAAGCATTTACTTGGTAATTAACCCCTTTTGAAGGGAAGTTATACTTTTACAGAAATGCACTCAGTGTATTTTCGAGCCAGCCTACTATATTATAGCGACAAAATCTATGAAAATTTAATTAGCTTTTATATTCGATTGAAATAGATGTTTCCTCAAGGTACCAATTTCACCAAAGTCTGAAAAAAATACCTTATTAATATCAATTAAAGTTATTGTTGCAATTAGTTGAGACTGGTGTGTAAAACAATGTACTGTTTTTGTTTTGTTTTTTAATTAAAAGGAGAAAAAAAAACGAAAAAGTGATACACGGCGTCTCTAAAGACCAACCTTTCGCTGTTATATTCACATGTAGAATCCGAGCGAAGTTATTGAAAATGACGGCATTCAAAGCCGTTTCCCTTCGGCTGCAAATGTTTGTCTCTGTTCATTGGTGACTTTTACTGGAAAATAAAACAAATTTAGAATTCTTAAATATAATAAACAATCTTCTTTTTTTTATTCTGTGTCCCTTCAGCGCGTGGGTGTTCATTGCTCTCCACAATTTCCTGTCCTTTGTGGGAGTAAATTTTGTCTTTTCGCTTTCCCTCTAAATTCCTGTTCTGTCAACCATTTACACAAGTTCGTTATGTAAGTTATTCGCTGCTTTTCTATGTCCATCTTGCTTTCAACGTGTCCTGTGAGTGTTATTTTTTCTAAGTCCTCTTTCCTCATTGTGTCCCAGAAACTTTAAACTTCGTTTTCTAAGTATAATAGTCCGTTTTGCTTCCATTTTTCCTGAAACTTCGTCATTGCTCACATGTTCAGTCCATATTATACTCAGCATCCTTCTGTAGAACCACATTTCTGTTGTCTCACGTCTATTCTTCTTCTTGGTATTTACCCAAGTCCTCCCCACAAGGCGGGATGTGGTACAAGGTCGGTTTTTAAGGTGGGGATTTCCGAGCGTACGCTCGGGTAAAAATTCCCTGTAGACCCCCTTATACAGGATCGGGTGGCTAACCTCGTCTGAGTTCTTCCCTTCCCGGAGGTAGAGAGGTCGACTAGCTGAGTATTGTCAAACACAAAGGTTTGGTGAACGATTCTTCTTCTCTGAGGAGATTATCCTGCATTCACTGCTATATAGGAGGACTGATATTACATAACAGTCCAGTAATATTTACTTTGTTTTCAACGAAATTGTCTTGATTCTTAATATTTTAAAAATAAACACTATACGATTTATATTATAAGTTTATTTGGAAACTTAGATGGTATTTTTTTATCAATTGAACATTATCAGAATTTCTGGAATCGGGAATCATTTACATGGATGGATGTGCGGGTGGTATAATAAATTTGTAATTGACAAATTATCTTTTTTTACATCTGAATATGTTTTTCCTCTCCAAAAATGCGATGTTACTTTTAAGGCGACACTATTATTCAAATGTAAAAAGATTGTATTTTATGTGACAAGAACATAATCATTCCTTATCAATGACAAAAGCCCATTATTAAATTCTTTTATTTTTTATCGAAAGAATCTAGGACAGGGGTTGGGAAACATGCACCTGGGGGTATATGGGATAAAAATTCCGGGAGTACGTGATCAATTGTTGTGCTAGCACGAAGTCTCAAGTTATCGTGACTGTGCGTTTGAACGCATTGACCTTGCTCAAAATGTGATCTCCCAGAAAATCTACGGTCCGCTCATCATAGTTGCAGGCGTCTGTGATAAAGATTACCTAATCACACATACGTGTACAGGATGCGGTGGGTAAATTATCGCCAGTTAATATTTTTAATTTCGCGCATGCGCGTTGTTTGTTTTTAATTTTGTTGACAGTACAGTATAGTAGGGTCAGTTGCACACCATCTGTGAGAAAAGAGCGCCCTGATGCAATTCACTCCGCCAGAAATTTGGAAATGGCATGCTGTACTGCTTGGCATTCGCGCCGGAAGCTCCAATACGAACATATCAGAGTGTTTGGGTGCCAATCTGAGGACAGTGCAGAAGATTCGGAAAAATTTGGAGGAGTCTAATGGTGATTACGAAGAAAAACTCACTCTGGTCGTTCTGATAAAAAAAAGAACTCCCGAATTTGTTTGTGAGGGATTCAGACTCAACAAGGAGGAGGTAGTACTGCCTTGGATGGCTGCTGGAAGATCCTATGTCAGGACTCTGCACCATGCCACACAAACAAGAGAATCCAGTCATGGCTGTCAGACAGTTTGGGACACCTAACTTCCCAGAATGCAACCCCCTTGATTATTATATGTAGAGCGCAGTTGAGCGAAAAACCAACAAAACTCCTTGTAACCCCAAAGATGAACTGAAGGCAAGGATTATGGCAACGTTCAACAACTTAAGCAAGAAGACTGTTCAGAATCGCTCCGAAGTCGTCTGGAGGCCGTAGTTGAAGCCAATAACAATTTTACTCTTTAGTATATCAAGATATTTTTGTGTAAATTTGGTAAATATATCTGTTAAAATGAAATGTCAGTGTTATTTCCATATTTGCGTAATTTAGACGACAATTTATCTATCGTACTATATATATATATATATATATATATATATATATATATATATATATATGGGAGAGTATTACTTTAAACGTAATATTTTGGTGGGCGACGCTGTTGCGAGCCCTGCTGGAGAGCACATTTTCCTTAATAAAGTTCTCAAAATGTGTGCGTCGGTAGATGTATTTCACTCCGTTTAAAAAATAAATGGGGCGTCTCCAAGTACAAGTTTCCAATAAAATATAACGTTTAAAATAATAAGAAATAATGTCAGATTAAAAGTAAAAACTATTAATCTTTTAGAAATTACTTTATGTTTCGGATACGAAAATGATGTTGGCACTTGTTTACGTTTCGGATACGAAAATAAACTTAGCACTAAACTTTCGATAAGACCTGAATAAGAGGTAGTCCATTCCTTAAAACTGTAATTGAACCCTTGCTTGGCCGTGAATGTCTGTGTAGCCGATCAGTCTAAAGCACGCTGTTTCAGATGACGGTTCCTTCTACAAAGGATGACGGAGGTTCGAACCCTGCCGGTGTGTACATCTTCGAAATGTACAGGCCGGTTCGTATAATTCATATCCTTTTTCGTAGTCTTCTCCTTCAATGTGCAGTGTCCCTTCAGAACGCGGACGGTCATGACACTCCAAAATGTCCTATCATGTTAGCCCCCTTTGTAAGGGTCGTCTTTTCACCATCCCTCCCAGTTCTTTTTCTGTCATCCATTTACACAAGTTCGTTAGGCAGGTTTCTCTCTGTTTCCTTCTGTCTCTCTTCTTTTCAACATGCCCTGATCAAATTCTCCAATCCCTCTTTCATCATTATGTGTCTTTCAGTTTCTAATGCTTCTTTTGTGTTTCCATTTTCTTTAAAGCTTCCTCATTACTCATATGTTTAGTCCATGGTATTCTCAGTATCCCTCTATAGAACCACATTTCTGCTGCCTGAAGTCTATTCTTCGGGCGAGGAGATTGTCCAGTATACACTGACATTGCATAGCAGACTTTTTTTCTGTTTCTAACGAAATTGTCCCTTTTTTTTTTCATACTTTGCTTAACTTTTGGAAGACATCTTTCGTTATTCCAGTGCGCCTTCGGATTCCGATATCACATTTTCCGTCCTCTGTTAAAACAATTTGCAGATATTTTAATTTTCGTGCATGCTTGATTCTAGTTTCTCCAATTCTTTGTTCGCGTCTTGGGCTGTTCCTCTTGCTGACAACCACATATTTCTGTCTTCTTAAAAGTGGTGTTTAGTCTTTTCTTTTCATTTTCTTTTACTAGCATCTCTAAAAGATCTTGTAGTTTCCATTCTCTGTCTGCTATCAACACTGTGTCGTCTTTCCTTGTTAAGATTGTGCCTGTCAATAATAAATCCTGGTAGGGATAGTTCTCTCATAATCTACTCACGATCTCGTGAGAAGACATACCGTCCTTTTTTTTATCTATTTACTTCATTTTCTATTCCGATACAGGCGTTTTGTTTTCAGCATAAGTTTTAGGTTATTTTAATATTCTTCCTAAATAGATAAAGCTTACTTAGCAGTTTAAACAGTTCTATAAAACATTAGCATACATCTTTCCGCATTTGTATTAATCCTTACGTGCGTGTGTGCAAAATTCCTGTGAAAGATGTGAGGATCTAAAATTTGAAATGAGGTTCTGTTAGTTTGACACAATTATTATTATTTTTGTAATAAAGTAAGCTAATTACACCTGGGTATGCCGATAAACTTCATCCAACAGTAATCTTCTGATCAGGAGGTGTTGAGGAGCGTGGAACCACCTCTGACTTGCTGGTGTTCCCAGGTCCACCCTGACCTAGGGTACCTGCCAGGGTTCCAGTTATGGGCAAATAGTTACCCCCCCCCAAAAAAAAAGGGGTCAAAACTCTATAAAAATATAAAAATACATTTTAACACCAGCAATACTTTTTTGTAAACAGAAAAAAAATATTATCAATAAAAATCTTGTCGGAATTAAATAACCCACTGAGGGTGATATGCCGTACACCAAACCAAAAAAAAACAAAGAAACAATAACATTTAATAATAATTTTATTGACTTCGCGAACCATATAAAAAATAATACGAAATGTGTGTCGGAGAGAGAGAGAGAGAGAGAGAGAGAGTTCTTCGGATGTACGTGTGTATAGCGATCTTAGGAAAAATTGCGAGAGATTTATATGGCGAGACGAGATCTTTATTGAGAGTTATCACTTACAGTATTTTTTATTTCATTTTATTTTATTTTTATTTTTTTGCTATGCTTTGTCTAATGCGACACGTATTTCGCTGAAAACTAAAAAGTCCCCAGATGAAAAACCAGACCTATCTTACCCCTACGTCATCTTGTGGGGAAAGAGAGAAAATAGAGTGACTTTTGGCCCTTTTTATATGGTGATTTTGGCAGTGCTATCTGGCGGTTGCAAGCAGATGTCTCCTAGCACATAAGTGGGGTAATCCCATACTCATTCCGAAGAAAGAATGCATACACCTATCCCTGAACCTTGAAAAGATCATTGGCATGTTACAATGACTGACAGCAAAGATAGAGGTTGAGCGAGCAAATGAGCAAACAACGCTGCTATAACTACTATCAAAGCAGTAATAATTGTACAAGTTGTTAACTTATTGCCAACATTGACATGGGTGTGCATGCATAATGATACCTTAAGTGATTTATTGAAAATGTTCAACTAATCGCCAAACAGATTGTAAAAGAAGGTATAGTTTTAAAAATTAACAAAAACCAATATTTCAATTTTATTAGCGAACAAAACAAAAAAAAGTGCTTACATTGTTTATTATAAGGATGACATGAGCTGGCGATACAGAGATATTTTACTCTGTGACCAAACGAAGAAAAATGTGAGAGTTGAAGTTCGTGGTAAATGTTCAAGACAAACAATCAAACCATTTCATAGGAGATGAAATAAGAAAAAATATCCTAAATTAGACATACAACAAGTTTTTGTATGAGAAAGCAGAAACCTGCGATGACAATGAGGTCAGAGGATAGACTTCAAGCTGAGTAGAATTTCTTGTTAGCAATTTGTTTCACGGCCCTCAGTAATTAAAAAAAATGCTCTCCATTCGGCAGCCATGTTGACGTGTTCCCATTTTTGTTTCGTCTTGAGGTGAAAGAGATGAACGGAAGAGAGCAAGGGAGGTAACAATGGAAACGTTTAATGAATTACATGTTTCCTTAACATGGTTAGGGTAATTAAATTAGTTCGTATCATCCTCATTGCAGCACTTCATACTATATATATATATATATATATATATATATATATATATGTATATGTGTGTGTGTGTGTATATATATTTCTACTTGGACGCACACACATATGTATATATAAAAATATATCGATCTGTCTATATATATATATATATATATATATATATATATATATATATTTATATATACACGTGTGTGTGTATGTATGTATACACAGACATGTATTTATTTTAAAGGCAAGCACGCTGAACTATTGAAAAGTTCTTTGTTATGGCGCGTTTCCGAAAATCATTAATTCGATGTTTGGTTACTGAAATAGGCTGAGAATATTTCAGTAGCCAATAGTGTATGTGTTTTAGCATTATGCATAACACAGACACATTTCTCTCTCTTACACACACACAAACACATATGATTAATACATGTGAAATTTGTCACTTAGCTGATTGATGTTATATTCAGAACTTCAGAACGATATTTTTATCACTATATATATATATATATATATATATATATATATATATACACACACATATATATATATATATATATATACACACACATATATATATATATATATATATATATATATATGGTATATAAAGGTGCTAGCGTTATGCACCCTAAATTATTTGTATGCACAGGTGTTTTGTGCTTTATTACTTGTGCTTCTAATTGAGACCTAATGATCATTGCGTGAAATTTCGTATCCTATCCAGATTCCATTGGCGATATGTATGAGTCGACGCATCCAGGTCTAACCAAATGTTTGTAGACATGACAGGTCTTTGCCAGCCGAACAGTGATTCATTGTTTCCCTGGCAGCTTTTCTTTGAACAAAATAATAAAAAAGACGAATATGCTTAGTCGATAACGAGCCGACTGCCGCTATATATGCATAATGTTTCAACAATATCCGTAGCCTGATAAATAGTTATTAATAGAATTTCTATTTGAAAACGTTCAATAATTATAATTTTACAACTCTGCGATTCAATCCACGATTGAATTCACTATCTATGAGATTTTGTTGGAAAATGATTTTTAATTCTTACATAACTAATTTACTGATATATATATGTTGTAAACTAGGGAAGGTTACTGAATAGAATAATTACACGAAGATTGGTAATAAACAATAATACTTAGGACAAGAACAACACATATAAGATTCGCCAGGGGCGCGTAGAAGTAGTCAACTGCTAGAAGTGAACAAGTGAATTCCACAATGAATCTCTAGCTGCAGGATATCTATCAACCGTCCCATGTGATCAGATGTGGCACAAGGCCGAATTTAATGTGGGGCATCCGAGTCCGTAGGCTCGGCCAAAAATCCCGTATACCCTGTATAAAACCCTGTATCTATCTATCTATCTATCTATATATATATATATATATATATATATATATATATATATATAAAGGTCTTTTGTATTATCCTAACGCTTATTGGGTAAGGGTTATGCTTCAAATTATTCTAGAGGCTATTGAGTAGAAATAATTGTGGATCCGAATGCAGTTATTTGTAGCTATTTTATATTATTTACGTTTTACTCGTTACGTATTATTGATAAATTATTTCTTGTAGGTTATATTATCTGCGTTGTATATAGTGTATATATTTACATTCATCATGGTGGTATTTTACATGGTATTCGCTTTCAGTTTTCGATTTTTAAGTAATGGAATAAACATTTGTTTTCGTGTCTGCATTCTGTTTTCCTTATTTTTCATATTTTGGTGTCATTTCCTTTTGGTTTTAATTCTCTATATTTGTTTAGAAAGCTTTGTCGTATTTACTATTCGTGAAGGTTGTTTTTTTGTGCGTAGTTCCGCTGTTTCCAGGATCCTTGAGTTACTCCTATGCATAATTTTTCTTTCGTTAGCTGCTGATTTTACAGTGACTTGGTATATAATGTGTTAATTTTATTTATATTTATTTATTTTTATTTATTTATTCATTTTGTATACTTGGTTTTTGCTTTGATAGAAAGTTTATTATTTTTAGGTTTTGGTCCTTAGCTGCTGCGTTTTTAGAGCCGTGATGTGGTTGTTGGCAGCGTAATTGGAATATACCCGGGTAAATCACTACGACTATCATCAATCTATTTTTGTATTAAAGTTTATTTACAAGGAGTTCCGACTGTAAAGAAATTAGCAATGCATTTTATATAATACCCTTCTTTGGTCGATGGCGATTTGCAGTAATTCCTGACCACTAACATGGCATTTCAATTTGTATTCACTGTATCATATTATACAGTTTAACTAACAAAATATCTTCACAAAAAATGACCTATAAAACATTGCAAAATTCGCGCTTTAATAAATATTTCTCTATCCCGACATAAATATTCAGTTTATTAGCGCTGAGAATGACAAGAAATCTCTATGGCTAAGAAGTTCATTGCTTAATACGAAGTTCAATGTTCGTGTAATAACTGATATTTGCTCAGCTCATCGGTCAAACATCCGTTGATACTCAGATCACGGTTCAAGCATCAACTGATATTTATTGACCTCATCTTTCAAAGATAAATTGTTATTTACTAAGCTCATCGTCCCAATATCAATTGATACTTAGAAGTTCATCGTTCCAGCATCAATTGACATTGGTTTAGACTAGCATCTATTGACATTTTCTAAGTCCAGCGTCCAATCATTAATTGACTTTGGCTAAGCCCAGTGTTCAAACATCCATTGGCTAAGGCCAGCGTTCAGGCATCCATTGTCATTGGCAAAGGCCAGTATTCAGGCATCTGTCTGATATTTATTTAAAATATTGTTCAAAATATGCTATATTTTTCGTAGGAAAGTGTTCTGTATCGGAGATGGTACTTTAAAACTGACGCACTGCATGGTGACTATTCCCACTGTGCATATTTCTCTCGTTTTGTCATTCTCTCTCTCTGTCTTCTCTCACACACACACACACACACACACACACACACACACATATATATATATATATATATATATATATATATATATATATAAGGAAGGCACGGTGGAGTAGTGGATAGCGGCTCGGATTGAGGAATCGAATTCCAGTCGAATCCATTATATTAACTTACGTGCTAATACCATTGGGAAAGGTATGAGTCCTCTTCTTCTCCCTCCAGCTATGGGTAAATAGCAGGACAGTCTGGGTTCTATAGCCTTGGATGGCACATGGTCTAGGAGAAGGACAACTCTGACTTCAAAACCTGCGGAGGGTCGTTTGGAGACCTTGTGGCATGTAGTGCATCAGGTATTTAGCCCTTCAAACAGTGTGGTTGGTTCAGCACAACGCCTTCACCATTATAATCAAATCATATGTGCTGGTGTCTGGGCTGTTGGTTCCTAGGAAATGAGCTGCTTGACCCTCATACGTCGAATACGACGGGAGAGTCCGCCAATATATTATGATAAAGGACAAATAGGAAACGTTTATAAATCTAACATCTTTCGCTTTTATTAAAGCTTCATCGAAGAATGAAATATGGAAAAAGAAAACATTCTGATATTTTTTTTCGTGTTCTTTGATTTTCATTGGTTAAGGTTTCCGCGCATTTGACATTTTAAGCAGCGTTAATGAAAGTATTTGGGTTCTGAACTCAAGCAGAGATAACACGCCCTTTCGAAACCCTAAGAATTCACTATCATTCTATCGGATTTCGATCCATATTTGATTCCATTATATATATATATATATATATATATATATATATATATATATATATATATATATATATATATATATCCTAGAGGTTAGAATCTTCGACTGATGCCAAATCGGTCGGGTTTCGGTCTCGACTTGAAGCGATCGGATGTCTAGCTACACTGATGAGCTGCGATACAACGAAATAGTCTGTCTGTGGATGACGATATATATATATATGTATATATATATATATATGATATCGTAAAATAAACATGTGCGTGTATATAGGTGCGCATATATTTTGGAGGAAACTTATATAACATTTTTATTACCTATTAGCAGACTGTTTCACGCATTTCAATGCGATTTTTTTAAAAGAGGCGTTTGTTTTCATTGGACAACACCGATTTCCTTTTTCAAGATTAATAATCATTCCTTTTGAAAATCGCACTTAAATACGTGAAACGGTCTGTTAATGGGTCAATAATCGAAAAATGTTATTTTGCGTGTATTAAAAAACTCATTTAAATGTATTTCAAATAGGACACATAAGAAAATGAATATACACATATTATATCGTCTGTATTTGCGCAATAACGTTTTCTTGAAGCAAGTTAGTTTGTTTTATTAATTTAAAAAAAATACCCGACATGAGAGTCACAGATGCGTTAAGTGGTATTATTGACAGGTGACCACTACTCTGCATTGCTTCATGACAATTTGCACCCATTTAATGACTCCATATATCCCAGCAATCCATGTACCCCAGCAACTCTGGATTACGCCGGCAGGATAATGCACTGCGTTATCGAGTCCAAGTTGCCCAGAATTAGTTCGAGAAACGTCCGACGAATAGTGTGGCCACTGTATTCGCTCTATATGAGCCGAAATGAGGGCACCTCGACGTGGTGTAATGATTAGAAAGCTTGTCTTGCTAGGTCAATTACGACTGAGTAGTGAGTTCGATCCTCACTGGGTGCCCCATACTTCCGGCCTTGTGCCACATCTAAGCTGTGCTCAGAAAATCACTATATGAGCCCAAGTGAGCGTTTATGAGACGTGGTGAAGAGGTCTATTTTCAAATATCAGAGACAGTTATCGATATGGCGTAGCCCAACATCTATCTAAATGTCGTCTGACCAACTATGTATCCACACCACGTCGCTGAAATAGAGAGGTTCCGACACAATACCAGGCGTCTGTCCCATGATTTTTAGCAAGTCAGTGTACGATTGATGATAAGTAATATTAACCAACAGTAAGTAAAAAAAATATTAATTTTAACGATACGTATGAAAAAACACCATACATGACACCCACAGATGTGTTAAGCCGTGGCACACATGTAAGAAACACAATGCACATAGCATTGTGCACTATTTTCTTGTTTTTGCGGAGAGTTTGAACATGAATAATCCTATGTCTTTATCAAAGAGGTTATGTGTGAGTTGCTAGTGAAACAACCTTATTAAAATATACGAAGAAAAACCTTTTTGATAATAGCTGATGAAAACCGGAAGTGCTCAGAAGACATTGGACATCGTGATGAAATTCTTCCGGAAAACCATTAAAATTGTCGAAAGGGATAAAAAATTAAATGAAAGAATTCTTAAACAAGTTTGACCTTAGATTTACATATATATATCTTGTGAAAAGTAAGTTTCACCTACGTATAACACTTCAATGAAATGGATTTGTTTATTTGATTTCACTGTAAGGAAGCTTCATTTTTTTCCCCTTATGTACAAATGAAATAGAAAAAATTTGTTTTAAATTAGTTGTTGGTTGTTGGAAACGGAGCCATATAAGACTGATAGACAAACACTTGTTTCGAGACGGCATTGTTCTAAGAATTCCACCGCGTAAATATCGTTAGCTCCATTGTTACTAAATAAAAGAAATGAAGAGCTATTGTTGTGGTTTGACTCTTAAAGACAATACAAAACCAAGAAATATATATATATATATATATATATATATATATATATATATATATATATATCTGTGTGTTAGATTTACATTAATGCGTACACAAGATCACTTATCTACGTACACATAAAATTTTGCGGTCGGGGAGTGTACATGGCATATTCAGATCTGTTCAATATTTACACATTTCTACAGCCTTATGATAGCTAGGCACTGAGATACAGAGAATCAGAAATCAACAGGTTTATTGAGAAATACGAACGGGCCGAAATAAATAAATATAGATATTGGCCAGATGCAGTTTTTTTTATAGATACAACAAGAGACTTAGAGGGAGAGAGAGAGACGGACAAATTGAAATAGATGATATAAACAGCCTTAGATAGGTAAATAGATAGGTATATATTGGTCTGATGCATGGTTTGTTTCTATACATTTAGCGGTTAGTTACCCCATGTTCAAAATATTTTCTCTGGTTCTCTTTGACAATAAGCCACCTTTTAGTTAAATTGGACATTCCATCTTAAAAGAATGATTATAATTCGTGTTTTGATTCGATGACTACTTTGAGAATTTGTTTGACATCTGGAAATTGTTGGAACTGATTACCACAAAAGGAGTAAAGTGAAGATAATGAAACCAAATGAAAGAGCGTTTCTCCTTATGGCAGGCGTCTTCATGCCGTTATGAAGCAAACCATTTGCGTCAGAAAGTGCGTTGGAATCTTTGAGGAAAGGGTTAATTAATAACTTCAGATGATACGGGGTGATAATTTTTTTCCGTATCAAAGCCGATTCTGATATTTTTTTTTATTTTCGTGTTGTTTGATTTTCATTGGTTAAGGTTTCATGCGCATTTGTCATTTTAGGTAGCGTTAATGAAAGTTATGGGGTACTGAACTGAGGCAGAGATGACACGCCCTTTCGAAACCCCAAGAATTCACTATCGTTCTATCGGATTTCGATCTATATTTGATCCCATTATATATATATATATATATATATATATATATATATATATATATATATGGAATATTTGAGGAAAGGGTAATAAATAACTTCAATGATACGGGCTGATAATTTTTTCCGTATCGAAGCCATTAATATCTACTAGATTTCAAATTAACCCACTCCAAGTAGATCTCGATTTTCTGTCTATTAGCTCGTATACCGCATTGTACTGCTACTGCTTTTGCAATATGTCCGTTCTGAGGTTGACCGTCTAGAATTTTTGAGATCAGTGCAATTTCAATGCGTTTTCGACTTAGTGAATTATTTTCTGTTCTAATCAGATTCGCTCTTATTAAGTCAAAATTGTGGTCAAATGTATTTATCTTTACTTTTGTTCGGATATTATTCTACTTCCTAAAGACCTAAATTCTAATGTTAATTAATACTTAACATGTACAATGTTGATATTTTCTTTACGCCAGTGATACTCTCGTAAATAGTAAGCTCAACATTGCAATTTTTGGAATCTTTAGTAAACATTGGCTGCCATAGATTTTGTTAGTTCTTGGATAAACCTTTATTTATCGTTCACTAGAATTCAATTAGGATTAAGAGTAGTTTTAAGATGCCAAACTTTTTCAAATTCAATTTCCTTATTGTTGAGGGTTCTGCCCATTTTACACAAATGGACTCATCCAGGGTATACATATACTACTGCCAGTGAATACCCGACAGTCAAGTCGGTAGTAGTAGTAGTAGTAGTAGTGGAACGTTGAGTCGGTCGGTAGAATAACGTAGCGGCAAGAATCACAGTCACGAGCACTTAGACTCAGTAAGAAGTCATACAGCGATACGTCGATACCAAAGACTTTATATATCTATTTGTCTACTAACCCCGCATTCCTGGAACTACTAACCTGTATTACAAGTTTGTATTATTACGTTAATACATTTATTTCCTATATTCATTCTAGGCGTTTGTTATTATTTGATACCGGATTTCATCCCGGAATCCACAACACTTATATTTACACATTTTGCCATAGTCTTCAACAGATATATATTTTATCTGGTGACATTTGCTATATTCATGAGAAGGCATTGTTCTTGTTTTAATCACTTTGTGTCATTACATTTTATATATATATGAATGATAAAGCCCCAAAGAATAGTAACTTCATGACCTTCTATTATAGTGAGAAGTTCAAGAGAATACGTAGTAAGTGGAATCATTTCCAATTCCAGCTACATAATCGTTTCTTGTGTCACAGTTATAACCTGACTACAAACATTATCATGCAAATCTACTCAATCAGTCTTTGTATATTTTTGACATGCTTGTTCTAGATAACTTTGTAACTGATGGTGTTTGCTACAGCTTCTAGATTCAAAACTCTATACAGAGAACTTACTCAACGACTGCGCCCTAGATGTATTTCCTTGATTAACGAATAAGAGTTAAGAGATTAGATTCGACACAACGTTATTAAGTGATAAAATACAGTTTATGCCCAAATTACACTAAAGTGCTACAAGTTATGTATTAGACATATGCAAAGTGTAATGGTAGGCGATGCCTTGACAGTATGAAACTACCCAGATATCAATTGTGCTTTAACATCTGCGGCGTCAGCGTGAACACCAGCTAGGCTGCTCAAGACTAAATGAATTATCGGAGACTGAACGTGACATGGTAGCTGGTACTGGAGGGATAAGATATTCCATTTATAATGTTTTGTAGATATTTACAAATACTCGAATTACGGTGTGAGCTGTGTACCGGGAATACCCGATAGAAGACGTTACTGCTTTCGTGTACAGTGCGGTGGCCGACCACGTATCTTGACCGATTGTGACCAAAGGCTAGAATTATCTGTGCTAGCAGATACTGGCTCAGATCACGTCCACGTTCAATGCTGGATTTACCAGCCGAAAGTTTCGCGGGTCGGTTCAGCGTTCCTCGGCTTCCATGTGGTTTGAGAACAAAGACCCACCAGGATGTCATTATTAACACCGTAGCAATAAATCCATCGCTTCATGTGGGCTCGTCATATCGGATTAGACCCTGGACGATTAGCAACGTGTGGCGTGGCATGGAGAGTGATGCATCTAGTTGTTTCGAACTAATTATATAGTTCGCAGACTCCATGAAATCATGGACCCCGGTTGTCGTTCTATGAGGCGGGGGTGTTCAAGTAACATTGATTGGTTAAGCTGGCTCGCCTAGACGTATTATTACATGCGAACATCAAAGCTGCATTGCTTCGCGACAATTTACACCCATTCATGGACACCGCATAACCTAGCAACTATGGATCACACTGGGAGGATAATGCACTGTGCCCAAGTTGCCCTGAATTGGTTCGAGGGACAATTTGGAGACAGGTGTGGCCACTGTATTCGCTCGATGAGAGCCGAAATGAGCATTTATGGGACGTGGAGGAGCGGCCTATTCGCAAATATCAGGGAGTCGTGGACAGTTAGCGATATAGCAAAGCTCGATATCTGTCTAGATGTCTTCTGGCCACCTATGGTATCCATGCCATGTCGTGGGACTGCTCTTCGCTGAGTTAGAGAGGGTCCTACACAATACCAGGTCTATATCCTGTATTTTCTGGAATATCAAAGTAAGATTAATGCTAACTAATATTAACCAAAGGTAAATAGAAAAACATCATTAATTTTAATAATGCTTAAATTATAAACGCTCTGATGCTACACCAGACATGGCTCTCACAAATTCTGATCTTAATTGATTGGAGCTGTTAACGTGTACATGTTTCACATTATTTACATTATGACTAACATCCTCATCTTTCAGTATCTGTCTATATTTCTGAGATGAGGTATTATGTACACTATTTACATTATTCGGACTATTGTCCTCATCTTTGTTGCCATATTTATCACAACGTTTCGGCCGTTGTACGCTCCAGCCTTCTTCACGTAGACTTACCTGTCACCTTTCTGATCTTAGTTCTATTAAACAAACATAGCCATGTACAATATATTAGACATATATTAGTTGATAACACAACAATAATCACACATACACACAGCCTCCAATATCTGAAGGTTCTTTTTATTATCTACAAAACAAAGCAAACCACACTCAACAAAATTACATTTCAAATTAGTCGCAACACATTATATTGCATCTAGACATATGGCTCTGTTGTTAATATTTCGTCCTCTCGCGTGGTACGACTTCATAGAACCACATCATGAATTTACGACCTGCGTCTGCTATTCCGCGACCGTTATCATCGTATAGCAATCTTCTATGTCAACATAACAGAATATCATATTTGATGGTGAATATTTTTGTTTAAATGTTCATATAACCACTCTGAAGATGGCTCATGTGAGCCGAAAGCTTAAATCAAGGAACAGCATAATAAAAAGTATCTAAATGTTGGACATTTTTTGTCTTTATTTTCTCCCGAAATTAAAGCAAATATACGTAGTTTAGAACGGCTCATGATCAAACATAATAGACATTCGTTGTCTGTTATATTTAACACACACACACACACACATACATATATATATATATATATATATATATATATATATATATATATATATATATATATATATATAAGATGATGAGACAAAGTAGATTAGCTCTAAATGACGGATGTATAAACGTGTACCCATATTAGTTTGTCACATGATGAATATATTGGGTATTGTATATTTCTACCTTTGCGTTAGTTTCTTGACTTACGGCCCTTACATTTATTATTATTATTATTATTATTATTATTATTTATAGGAGTAGTACTATTATTAATAATAATATATTGAAATACTACAAACAAAATATGCTAATGAAAATGAGAAAAAGCGTCAAGGAACGGTAAATCTTTAATTTTAAAAAGCGGAGAGGACTGAAGGTCACAGAAAGCAAAATCTATGAGCCGATTTTCACTTCGCACTGATACCTTTAGACAAGGTAGGAACCCATTTTATCTACTACCATCTGTGTGTAAAATAGTAGGGTTGGTGGAAATTTGTAACCTTTAGTTGCAGCCAGTCTCGAAGGACAACTCTAAATTCAAAACTGTAGGGAAAGAAGAAAACTATTCTAGTTTTTACAAAAGAGTCATAGCAATTTACATATATTAAAGAAAAGGAAGGTGTGAAGAACCATGACCGCTCACGCCCAGAAGTGACATAGTTTTCGGGAAAGAGATGACTGAAGAAGGTCACTCTTCGAACATCAGTAAAGAGAGGTGATTGTTGAATCAAGCAACGAATAAGACGCAGTTTTGAAAAATTGGAAATTACGTCACGACGGAATCGGGTTCTTGATGTCGGCTGTTTGAGGCAATATTTCACACTGACGAACGTTTAATGGAAAAATATAGAAGCAAAGTGAAAAGTTATCGGGAAGACTGTTTGGACAAGGAAAATTCTCAAGACGAAAATGGTGAAATGGAAAAATAAAAAAAGAATATAATAAAATTTTTTTTTTCAAATGGCTCAGCAAAAAGTGAAACGGAAAAGCGAAGTGAAATACGAGTCAAGTCCGGCGAGAATATGATATTTGCCAAATATTTACTGTCAAAATTCCGATGACTGTGATCATATATATATATATATATATATATATATATATATATGAGGTGAGTTGTGTGCATCTTATGTAGGAATATATATATATATATATATATATATATATATATATATATATATATAATTTTGTATATCAACAAACAGTATTATGAAAAATAGTATGACAAATTGGAAAAAGTTTTTGTGGCGCGTTTCATCCGTTAGGATTTCATAGGACTGAGTTTTATTGGCGTTGTCACGTCTACACATGCGCACGAAACGAGAGACGCTGGTAGTTACTAAATTTTTGAAAGAATAGAATATTTTTTCAATCTAGTCAAATTCATCTGTATTCTTTCTCTTTTTATCTCCATCCCCTTTGTCCCTGACTATCCCACACTGAAAATATAAAATCTACCAAGAATGGTAATATATTATAAGAGCAAGGACGCAATTTTACCGTAACTAACCTAGCGATCAAGGCACTTTCCATCATTTTCGTCTTAGTGGATTATTTTCTCTTTTAATCAAAGTAGCATTACCTATGTCAGAATTGTGGCCAGTTTCGTTACGGTGAACAACCAATGCGTTTTGTGTGTGTGTTTTTTTAAGTGTCCTATGTGTCTTCATATAGTCTTTTGTTTAAACTTCTTGAGGTTTCTTCAATTCATTCATTCTAGCAGTTCCTGCACTTGATAGAGTAAATTCCTCCTTAAAGTTTTGGTTTGTTGTTTTGTTTTTTGATTAAGCCTTTGATTGTTTTACATGTAGTTGTGACAAATTTTTATATTGAGTTTTGATAAAATCTTTTTGGTTGTAGTTGTGATACAGTTAGTGCGTAGAATAATATATTTTTTTTATTCATTGGGTTTGTCAGGAAGGACAGCTCTTCTATTTTCAAATATTTCATGAGCCTTTTGTTTCGCATTGAATATGAAATAGGGCATTGAAGGATCTTGAAGGTATTTTCAATACATTTCTCCTCTTCGTATAAATACTGAGGGCTGTAAATGATCATTCCGAATGTTATTTTGTTATGTTAGCAATAGAAGTTTATGACTTAATAGACAGATTTTTATCACTTTAAACATTATTTTTAATGGACACTCATATTTGAGTAGACGCTCCATTTTATTTATTTTATCCTGCCGGGGGACGCATATTTTTCGTTAATAAGATCTCGTGAAAACAAATCAATATACTGTTAAATAAATAAAAATGGAACGTCTATTCAAATATGAGTGTCCATTAAAAATAACGTTTAAAGTTATAAAAGTCTGTCGGATTTATGAATAAAATTCATTACCTTTCTACCAACTCTATCACATCGACAACGGAAAGGAATTGATTTTAATATAAGTTTTTGGAAGTACTTAAATAGATTGGTCCACAGGATAGGGATTTAAAAAAAAATAAGTTTTGTTACAAAAGTTATAAAATAAGTTATACAATAAGTTTTGATTACAAAAATTTCGGTTAATTTTCAGTATAATACTCGCGCTCAGTTCGCATTAAAAATTTCCAAAATGCTTACATTTATGTGTAATTGTACATGCTCCATTCGAATCTGGCTTGAAAAATCTGATAAAATCTACCATTTTGGAGTCATCGACAGTGAAATTTGGGATCCAGTCGCGTTATTGGCGGCAGCCATTACTCGCGTTATTTGCATACATTTGCTGCGGAAAGCTGATCGCGGAAGACTACGGAAAGTTAAGCTCAGAACTGATCTTTTTTTTTTCTAAATTTGTCTCAATTACTGCGCACGAGAACTATTTACGTAAACACGCTCAGTTTGCACAATGATACCTGCACTGATATCTATTCTGCTGCGAATGTATGCAAACAACGCCCGTAATGGATGCCAGCGACGCGAATGAATCCGAAGTTTCACTGTTGATAACTCCAAAACGGTAGATTTTATCAAATTTATCAAGTCAGATTCGAATGGAGCAAGTACAATTACATATGAATGTAAGTATTCTGGAAATTCTTTAAAGCAAACTGAGCGCGGGTGTTATACTGCAAACATAAAGATCTTGAAGGATCTAAAGAGGATTAAAAAAATATAATTTATTAATCATAAAATTAATAATCTTAATAATAACAAAAATTTTGACGATAAAATTTTGTTTTTATGTTTGGTATATTTGTTCAACATATATGCACATTTTTTAACAATTAGAGGATTCTAGTTAAATAGAATTTTTTTCCTTTTTGGCATTCAATTACCCAAGACACACACACACGCACACATATATATATATACTATTTATATATACTATTTATATATATATATGCTAAGCCGAGTGTTTAGAACGTTAGCCTTTTGACGATGAGACCTGGTTTCGAATCTCATCATCATCATCGAAGACAATTGGAGTGTCAGGCACCGTTAGGCAGTGTCTGAAAAACATACGCCAGTCATGTGAGTGAAAATTGGGAAGACGGAATTGTCGATGATTGTGTCAGAACGAAGTCAGAATTCATCGTGACCTACGGTTTGAGTGCACTGGCCTTGTTCAAACTGTTGCTAACGCCAGATAGATTTCTCGTCCAGAAAGCGCTAAGGCATATATATATATATATATATATATATATATATATATATATATATATATATGTATGTATATATATATATATATATATATATATATACATATACATACACATATATATATATATACAGATGCATACATATACATATATATATATATATATATACATATACATACATATATATATATATACATATATATATATATATACATATATATATACATATACATACATATATATATATATACATATATATATACATATACATACATATATATATACATACATATATATATATATACATATATATATACATATACATACATATATATATACATACATATATATATATATACACACATATATATATACATACATATATATATATACACATATATATATATATACACACATATATATATACACACATATATATATACATACATATATATATATACACATATATATATGCATATATATATGCATATATGCATATATATGCATATATATATGCATATATGCATATATATGCGCATATATATGCATATATATATATGCATATATATATATATATATATGCATATATATATATATATATGTATATATATATATATGTAAAAAATATGTATATGTATATATATATGTGTAAAAATTATTAAATTGAAATTAATTGTAGGCCCAGTACAAAACTCTTCTGCTTACGTAATGAAGGTCTCAAGGAAGACATATATATGGCCTCCAGTATTTTCAAGTGATAACTTGAGTGGGACTTACTAAGGACGGAAAACGTGTCCACACTAAAATTTGCGGCACAGTTATGGTTATTTATCAGGTGATCCGCGATGGAAGACCCGTATTTTGTTGGTCATAATATCTGACGGAGAATACTTAAGGTTTCAGATTTTTGTTGGTACATGCTGTTTTATTCCGACATCCAGTCTTTGAGTCGTTCTTCCTATGTAGTGTGAACCACAACTACATTTAAATGAATAAATCAAATATCTATTATTATGAGGAGGAAGAACATCTTTCCGCATGGATGGAAGGACAGGTGTGGCCAAAAAACAACAACACTAGTGTTAGCAGCAAAGTAACAATATCGAACTGCTTAAGAAACCTGCTTATCATATCTATCACTGATACGACTTAGCTAAGGAAGGCGCAGGTACACAGAACATCTTTGCACTCTAGCCGGTTTAACTTTATTGAATTCCGAAATTGTATTCTTAATTACTGGTTAAACAATGCCCAACGGATAGGCATTGTTACAGATAGTGGTAATAATAAACTTGAGTTCATCATCTAGCTTGGATTTAGAGCGGATCATTAAGGCCCTATGAGAAAGGGTCTCAAATTTATTTTACGTTTTATGGGATAAAAAGAGTCCCAACGGGTATAAAAACCCGTAGACGTTGGTTTTCGGTAAACAAAAGTAAGAAAACCCAAAGTTCTGCTAGCCAAAACACCAAGAAAGTGAAGAGAAGAATTAATTTCCTTTACATGTGTAAATTTGAGTTTTGGACGAATATTGTTCTGGAACGAAAGAAAAATGGTCAGATTCAGTCTCGTTATTGAAGAGATAAAATGTATCATCCACATAACGGAAGTAAACATCAGGTTTATGAGATTTAGATAATACGCTCTCTTCATGGAATCCTACAAAGATGTTAGCTAAAATGGGTTCTAAAGGGGAACCCATTGAAACATCATCAATGTGCCTATACATGACGCCGTCGAAACTAAATTCAAACCGGCATCGTGGCAAATTTCATCAGTTCGACAAAAACATCATCAAGAATAACAGGAGGGGACAGCTGACTACGATATAAAGCATCAGCACATATATCAATACTCAGTTTCTCTCTCTCTCATATATATATATATATATATATATATATATATATATATATATATATATATATATATATATATATATGAGAGAGAGAGACTGAGTATTGATATATGTGCTGATTTCAACTGTCTCCTCCCGAGGTGGACTGTAGTCTAGATGATTAAAGCTTTGATTCTTGAATTTCGTGACATCGCAATTGTGATCCTTGGGCTTGGTGGTACAGATTTAAACTCAGTGGAAACAAGATATATCCATAGTTTTAAATATAAAAATGGACACTGAGGTCAACGCCGAATGGTGACTTTATGTTTCATGCTTGAACGCAATCTTCAGATCATATATTTTTTAATACATGTGTGTGTGTGTATATATATAGATATAGATATATATATGTGTGTGTGTGTGGTGTGTGTGGTTATATATATTTTTTCTTGGTTGTATTTCTTGGCGCTATTATCTTTTTAGGATATGGCCGACGCTTGTGTCGTTCCCCAAAAGCAAAAATGACATGGTTGTCGAAAGAGGGCGATAGATAACCACTGGGTATCTTTTCTACAGAAATAAAAAAAAAATGTCACTAAAAATATCGCTATTGTCATCTGAGATTTTCTTTGCTTTCAAACTGACATGACCCTTCACACGCTGACTGACATCACGTCGTTTGCCATTGGGCACCGCTGGGCCTTATTTTTGGTTCCATACATCGTTGTTCTGTTTATTACCCGGTTTCCTGCAGTATTTTGCGTTTCTTTCTTTTTTCTTTTTTTTTTTTGGTGTTATTTTCGTTTCTTGTCAGAAAATTCTGACACTTTAAGCTTGAAATTTGCCCTCGGCGAGTTTTTCTCTGTTGGGTGAGAATATGACTTCCGGTAGGAAGAACGCATGTGCGTATCTACGAAGTTTTGACAGCCAAACCAATAAAACGTATTTGTTTGAGCGCTGATGAGAAACTGACTCTTGTAAATTATGAAATTGTGTTTCATCACCGCTGGTCACTCTTTTCTTTATGGCTATGTCCTCGACTCTCTTATGCTTGGGTCAATATCCTCTTGTTTACAAACATATTCAAAAACGTCTTGCAAATATTTACTTCCGATTTTGAATACGTAAATTATATCTCGGATTTTGGGACCACTTCTTTTTCTTGTCATGTCCTTTTCAGGACTATAATAGCTCATAACGTCTTCCTCTTTTCTTTTTTTACTTCTGTAAGTAACTTTTGATCCTTTGTGGTCTTCTTCGGGCCAGAAATAAAGACACAAAGAGAGGAATTGAGTCAAACAAACATATTAACAGAAAGTAATATAAACATATACAAACGAGAGTGTTACAGCAAGAATGTTCGGTTCGACTGTCAGAGCTAACGGCTGGAAACTTCCCTCTCCCAAAAGGCAGTACCTGCTCCTATTTATAGCTGGGAGAATCTATGCGTGCGTGGGTAAATTACCATAATACTTTGTTATCCTTATTTGTTCCTATTCTGCCAATATTTCACACAAGCACGTTAAGTAGGGTATTTTCTGTTTCCTCTCGCTTTTCTTGCCTTCATTATGTCTTGTGTGTCTTACATTCTTCAGACAATTTTTCCTCAAATTTATCAGAAATTTCAACTGTCTCCTCCCGAGGTGGACTGTAGTCTAGATGATTAAAGCTTTGATTCTTGAATTTCGTGACATCGCAATTGTGATCCTTGGGCTTGGTGGTACAGATTTAAACTCAGTGGAAACAAGACGTGCCATAGCTAAGCAGTACTAAATAAGAACAAGGGAATATATCCCTACTCCTGGAAAGCAGAACGGAAAGACTTTACTCCTGTAGATAAAATAAAAGGTTCATAAATTCACTGAAAGTTAACTGAACTGAAAGACACCTGAAGAAGGGCAGCACGGTCGAAACGTTATGATAGTAACAACCAAGATGAGGACACTATTCAAAGTGGCAAAACGTAAATTCAGATCTACTATCAAACCATCTGACGTATGGATACATCTCCGCAACACTAAATAAGAACAGATGAGTTGAACATTTTATTTTATTTTATTTTATACAGGTTGAGTGTCCTTTATCCGAAATTTCCAAATTCGAAAACCTCCAAAATCTGAAAGTTTTTCAGGTGTTGACATGACTTTCCACAAATGGAAAATTTCAGAAATAACTGGGAAAGTTTCTAGGTGAAGTGCAGCTGTTGTAAGTGACCTCCTCTAACCAGGGTAAGGGTTTCCCAGCCTAGCTATGTAGCCTACGTCGGCGCCAGATTTTTTTTGTTAGCGATCGTTACTGCAGCACATTTGTTTGTGGATTACTTAACAGGTGTTTCGTGCTCAGTAAAGATATTATTCAAAATGTCAAAACGCCCTATATTTATATATTTTTTCTAATTAATGAGCGTGTTTTTTGTACACGTACAGAAAATACAAAACATTTTTACGTGAAATCTTAAATTCACCACTGAAAAATCCGTGTAAGCATTACATGACTAACATCATTAACTGCACCTTATTCAGTTTAATAAGAAACTACTTTCAGGGTATATTTTATTTATATAAAACTACTTTCAGGGTATATGTAAAAGCTGTGTTGTAAAATGTAAAGGGATATCGTGTTTATTTTTTTATTCCATTCCCAAGCTGCCCCATTTTATAGATGCTTTATACAAATTAAATAAACTGTATTACAAAATTCGAAAAAATCTGAAAATCGATGCATTTCCGGTCCGAAGAATTTTGGATAAAGGGTTTTCAATGTGCTTCTTGACCTCGTAGTTCTTTGAGATCTTATGCTGGGTTTTCCGTAGCGTGAAATGCAGTTCCTAGGATTTTCAACAGCAGTAACAACTAAAATGGATAGCACATGTAACTTAAATAGAAAATAGTGACATAATCAAGTTGTTGATGTTTTAGAACACTTCAAACAAAAGGTTAGGAAGGAAGCTCCCATGATTATTGGAAAGAACAATAAAAGCTACTGGACTTGAAAAATCTATTTTCCTGAAAAATTGAAAGAGAAAAATTTTATAAATTTCAACCAAAGGTAGCACCGGCTACTCAGCCGATGACTGCTGAATGTTTCCTTATGAGGAAACAGCTAATATTACCATTATCGCTTGAATTAGATTTTACAAAATTACCTGGTACCCGCAGTTTAGTTCCACACATCGGTATTTATACACAACTGATACAAATTTTAAACCAACGAAATGTCTGTGTTAAGGATTTTTTAAATTTCATATTTGTGTCTAGCTAGCATTATTATTGTGGCTTTTGTATATTGTCCAAATTTTGATCGGTTTCGGTATTCTTCAGATATTGCCAAAGAAAAATTACATTTTTTTTAATGAAAACTGCGTCTCAAGTTTCAAAACTGTTTTATGCGTTCTGTTTCACGTTAGCTTCAAATAACACACATAATTGATAGTAACGGAGAAAATCTTTAAGTGCCCCAACCACGACGAAATTCTTGAAATTATAGTCGTTTGAATTTAGCCGTCTATTCAGAAATGAAATATGCGAGTGTCGTAACGATGATTGGTTCGGAAAATGGAAGCGGCAACCCGATTTCATATTCCAGCCGATGGTGTAATGCCCACGTCGTGCTCCTATCCCTGGAAAATCTATGAATCCACTCGACTTCCTACTCAGAACTGTTCGTAAAAATTATAGGTCACACTGAGCTCTATATCTTTGGTCGGGTAAGCAGTTGGGGAAAATGACAATTCTGAATCTAGAACAATGAAGAAACTAGCGGGAAACTGCTTCACTATTTTTCCCAAAGAACAGTCATTTCAATTTTTGATTATTTAAAAATTAGAAGCTGTGGAGAGTCATGAGTACGTATGTTTTAAAAGAACAAAGCATTCAAAAGAGAGAGAGAGAGTAAAACTAAGACTTGTTAGTATCAATTAGACTTAAGTAATCGTCATAGTTTGCATATCAAGGGCAAGAGAGATAAGGAAGGGCAGCGGATGACCTACTAATGTTCTTGCACGAATGGATGGCGGGACGGGGGCAGCAGGCTTGTCAAAGAAACGCTGCTGAGGGTCACAAGTGATTGGAAGTTGTAGAAAGCCATAATCACCTACGAGCTCAAAGGGCACGGCACATAGAAGAAGATAACGAGCTGCTGAGTTTTTAACACATTCTTGCTAACGAGTTGTTTCGATCATCAGCTATGGTTAGAAATGAATCCACAATTTTTGGCTCCTCAAGCCATCATGGCTGCCGGCTGGGAAAGCGTAACAAACATTCCTGTTTACTACTTCACGCACTCGTCTATTGTGTGAGCTGGGTGTACTTTTTTTTTTTAAACAAAATAGCTGGTTTTGATAGAATTTCGACGTGGAGAAAAAAAAGCTAACATGTTACAGACGCGGACTTCCATTAGTGGTATTCAGGAATCAAACCAGTCACCTCACTGTCCTTGTGGAAAAAACAACGATACATTTACCGGGTAGAATTGAGATGGCAGTAAGGGTAGCGGTGATAAAAAAAATAGTGCATTCCTTTGAAATTTTATGCGTAAGAAAATAAATAAATCGTATCAAAAGTGTCTCCGAAGAAAAAGAAGAAAAAAAGAACTTATTCTCTCCGTTGCCAGTGTTTGAACTCTGTTAAAATGCAATGCTTTCGAATGCTGATTTTCGACGCTGATAGATTGGAACAACACAATCTTCGCATCCTATTCCTCATCACCACCCGATTTTTCTTCTTCCCAGAAAAAGCTAAGCTAGGTAAATGTCTGTATACAGAATAAGTTAATGAAATGTTTCAAAACAGAATAAGCCATCTATAAAGATCACAGATAAAGTTATCAAACGCTTATTTTTATCAGAATGAGTAAACTTGAAACATCTTATTTAAACTGATTTAAAAAATGACTCTAAGATAGATGCTGTTTAACTTGTTGGCCTATTGGTTATTTTTCTGTTGTGTTTCCTCCCACAACGCCCCGTAAGGACAGAACAAAGTACGAATGACCTCTCAACCTAAACTGACTATAAGCCAGCATAATATAACAAGCTGCTTTAAGATCCGAAATAAACCGTAAAAAATATGTATATCGGAATTATAGAATGTTCTAAGAACAGAAAATCTAATCAGAACTTGTTTGTTTCGGGTTTTATGGCATATCAACCACTATGGGTTATTTAATGCCAGATCCAGTTTCCACATATTTACTAAATATATATACTTTGCAAACGTAATTTAAGGATAACGTCAGTAACATCATTGTTTCAAAAACGTATAGCTGGCAACAACATTGTTTCAAAAACTGGCAACATCATTGTTTCAAAATAGCTGGCAACATCATTGTTTCAAAAAAGTATAGTTGGCAACATCATTGTTTCAAAAAAGTATAGTTGGCAACATCATTGTTTCAAAAAAGTATAGTTGGCAACATCATTGTTTCAAAAACGTTTAGTTGGCAACATCATTGTTTCAAAAAAGTATAGTTGGCAACATCATTGTTTCAAAAAGTATAGTTGGCAACATCATTGTTTCAAAAAAGTATAGTTGGCAACATCATTGTTTCAAAAAAGTATAGTTGGCAACATCATTGTTTCAAAAACGTATAGTTGGCAACATCATTGTTTCAAAAACGTATAGTTGGCAACATCATTGTTTCAATGTGCTGGAAAAGACCTGGAAGTTCACTATTTTCCCATAGCTGGGACCCCCAACAGGTGCTACCCCCCCCCCGGGGTTAGGGTGGACCTGGGAACACCAGCAATTAAGAGGTGGTTCCACGCTTCCTCAAAACCTCCTGATCAGAGGCCTTGCTGTTGGATGCAGTTTAACGTCGTACCCAGGACGTCTAATCAGAACGTATATCATTTAGTTCCAACACTCTGAAAACACATATAGAATTAAAAGAAAACTCAGAACATGAAACAATTCAAATGTAAAAAAAAAAAAAACACAATCAGCTTACAACGGAAACTCAAAACAGGACATTTTTTCCCGAGCGAAGAAAGTATCAATCATCATATTTTCAGAACAATATATATTTTTCAATAAAATATTCGAGCTCCTTTGCAAATGTAGCTACGAAAACAAATTTCTCTCACGCTTTCTACACATTTGTCACGACTTTGTAAAGACTAAAGATCCTCATAGCCCATAATCCAAAATGAATAAACTTTTGTAAAGTAAATATCAAATTTTCGAACTGAAGAAAGAATTCAGAAATATAATAAAATAATTAAACTCTTGTGATGCAAGGAAACGACCTGTAGCTGACAAATATGGTGACCATCCAATAAACCAATTCAAACGCCCAATTCATTCCTCGCGCTTCTAAGCCCATCAGTCAAAGCACTCTATTACATACGCCCCATTATTGAGTCGCCTCCTTGTACGAGGCACAGAAGAATGGCCACCGTGCTTGAGTGTTAGAGTGAACTGTTCGAAAGCAGAAACACGACAGAAAAGAACAGATACTACACTTTGAGCCTAACCTGACAGTCAGATAAGGGCTTTGTGATCTTTTATTTACTCGCCTCCTGACGGAGGTAGGATGTAGCACGTGGTTGGTTTAACGTAGGGTATCCAAGGACAAAAATTACCCAGTTTTCGCGACAACTGTCACATTGGTGTTGGTATCCATCAACCTTTCCTAAATGAGGGAGGTTTGCTGGTGGGTTGGAATACTCGGGACTACATATTCCCCATTAGAAAAACTCACCGAAGGCAGAAACGCAGCGAAGAAGGGAATAGATATTCCCCTGTGATCTTTGAATTTACCCAGCCCTCGGGCTATTTGATATTTATTTACCCAATTCCCCACGAGGTTAGGATGTGACATGAGCTCGTTTGTTTTTTTCTTTAACGCGGACTGTCCATGCGTGTATATGAGGGCCAAAGACAATGATTGCCCACCCCCAGCAGCACTATCAAGCGGTATCTACGAAACTGTGACCTAACTGAAGGCAAAAATGGAACTGATACTACATTTTGATTCGAGTTCGTTACGATGATGGATTGTAACAAAAGTTCATTTTTAATGTGAGATGCCAAGAACAAAAATGCGGCCACTGTCTCACGGGCATCGATATTCACCAACCTTCTCTCTTTCTGTGCAATGAGGACGGTGCTGCCGCAGGGTTGGAATCCCCCGGTACCAAACTTCCCCCATAACTTTAAGAGGAAGTATTAACATATACATTGACCCGTGCCCAAGGACGCTATTTACACACCTCTCCACGTGGTTAGATTGTGTTTTAATGATGTGTGCCCATACGCGTACATAAAGAACGAGGACAAAAATATCCAGTCCCCGCTGCCACTGTCACACTGGCATCGGTATCCACCAACTTTCCCTCTTTATTGCAATGAGGAAGTGCTACCACAAGGTTGGCATCTCCGAGACCAGTCTTCCCCCATAACTTTAGGAAAAGGGAGAACGGATCTCAGCTAAAAGACCAGTTAAACCTTACAGTATAATCTTCACATAGGCTTGTACATAGATAGCAACGGAGAAGCTCCCACATAAGTATACGGATGTACAGACATACTTTAGTGTAGAAAAACACTATACACACTTTGGCTATCACCAGGGAAATTATAACATCATTCGCTGTCTCGATACTGGGGCCAGACGCAGCTAAGCTTAGTCAATACCTCCTGGCTGCCTCGTAATGCGCGATGTTTTGCCAGCTAGTCGAGTGAGCCAATTTGCTGGTATTGTGAATTCTCTCCTTACCGGATTCTTCATGACGAAAGCCTTGCGCAAGATATAATATGAATGATATACAGGAATACAATTTCTGTCTCTGACACACGCATGCATACACACAGAACAGCAACAAATGAAACCAGGCATAAACTCACTAATATATAACGAAAATGAAGTGTAGCCGATACAAAATGACGGCAAGTTTATTTCCCGGATCACTAGTCCGTACCGAATATAAAAAATTTTTTCATATATTTTTTTTTAGCAGAGGCTTCATTTTCAGTTGATGGCAATTCCAAAATATTTCAAACCAGCCTGCAACAAATGTTATGGCATTTACTTCTACATTCTACAGTGTCACATTATAATCGCTTAAAACACAAATGTGTTTTGGGCCAAGATTTGTTCATCTTACATTGCCAATTGCAAATTGAACATTCTGCAGGGACAATACATATTATTATTATAATTATTATTATTATTATTATTATTATTATAAACCAAACCAAACCAAATTTCTTCTACCCCCCAAGCTATGGGTAAATAGCAGGATAGACTGGATTCTATAGCCTTGGGTGGCAACCGCATTAGGAGAAAGTAACTCTGAATTCAAAATTTCCTTTCTCATTAGTTAACCTACTTAGGGTGCTTAAAGAAATGCCAACTATGATTTTCAAAAATGTAAATACAGCGTCAATGGTCATCTTTTGTCTTCCTGAAAGGTGCTCTTTTATTCTCCTTTCTCCTTACAAAATTTTTCTCATTCTTTTTCAGTCACGTACCCACTTGCGTTTTTGTGGCGTTATCGCTTTTCTTAGGGTGAAATCATTAAAAAAAATTGATGACAGTGTTGATAGCAGATGCAGAAAGAAAACTACAGGAACTCCTACAGAATGTAGTAAGGGAACAACAACGGAGTCTCTCTTTCATTTCCAGTAACCCCTTGTGTTTTAGTAGCATTATCGCCTTTCTTGGGATGATATAATAAAAAAAAATCCCCCATCTTATTGATGTTACTTTTTATCACAACGCTCATTGGTTGGCTTAACAACAGAAATGTGGCATATGGCCACGTCATCTTGAAACATCAGTTACGTTATGACCGCTGAAGTTAATCAACCAGATTTGTACTTCAAGAGCATGCTTTTCCCGATCACTACAATCTGTTCAAATTTAGTGTTAACCATTATCTTTCCCACATATGCGCATAAACTGTGCTTCTTACTATGCAACCCTCTACCTCGAGTGGCTCTCGGGCTTTGTACAGGATGAAAAACGTCAACAAAAAAAGGAAAAAAATGGGCAACCGCTTGAGAATACCAAGTGCTGTAAGCTTGGATGTGCGGATGGTGTACTGGATAATAACTTGGAATTATTAATCGGAGAGCCGAGTTCCAGTCCCCGTTTCGTTCGTTATACAAGGTAACCAAAAAAGTTCTGTCCGTTTTTTGATTAGTCATTGAATGAAGTTGAAATATATACGAAATGCGTGTAGCAATTGTTTTCAAATTCGGACAGCCGGAATTAGGAACATCAGACGTTATAAAAACACGCGCACCGTGCCCGGCCATCAGTTATAAGCCGGACAACTGTGAGAAGGATGGAAGTGTCTAGAGATCTCGTTCGGGGCTGTTTGCTTTACGACTTCAAAGTGGGCTTATCAGCAGCTGCATCAAGTTGCCGCATATGTCAAGCGTTTGGGAATAGTGCTGTGGATGAATGTACTGCAAGGCGTTGGTTTCGAAAATTCAAATCGGGAGATTTGTCTCTCCATGATGAGTCTCGTAGTTGGACGACCACAGGTCTTGAATGACGGAGTCCTGAAGGCGGCCATTGAAGAGGACAGTAGTCTAACGTGTGATGAACTTGCAAGACAGTTCAACGTTTCCGATGAAACAGTTAGACTTCACCTGCACCGCCTAGGTAAAACGTACAAACTGTGCAAGTGGGTTCCGCAAACGCTGTTGGAGGTCCACAAGGGACAACGAGTGGCAGCCTGAGTATCGCTGCTTTCTCGCCACCGTACTGCATCCTTATTCAATCGAGTGCTTACCAGTGATGAAAAGCGGGTTCTGTACGAAACTCCCAAGCGTTCCAGACATTGGTTGTCATTGCTCCTCAGGATGCTGTCCCTCACACCACAAAACCGCCTATGCACCCACGCAAGATTATGCTTTGTGTTTGGTGGACAGGTCGTCAAGTGGTTCATTATGAACTGCTACCAACGGGCCAAACGGTCACTGGAGACCTATACTTGCAGCAATTGAAACGTGTGCAACAGGCATTGCGCCATAAGGAGCCAGAACTGGTGAATCGCAAAGGTGTGCTTTCCCTCCATGACAACGCCAGGCCGCATGTCGCGCGAGTGGTCAGGGATACCATACAGCAACTTGGGTGGGAGACCTTGTGCCATCCACCTTATTCACCTGACTTGCGCCATCCGATCACCACCTCTTCCACTCCCTGGATAATCATCTTCGTGGGAAATCCTTCACCAATGAAGCAGACTTGCGCAAAGCCCTCACGGACTTCTTTGCGTCAAAACTCCCCGAGTTCTACCGCAAGGGCATTGAACAGCTGGAGACACGTTGGCAGAAGATGCTGGATGCCGATGGCGATTACTTCGAAGACTAAATATAAGTTACACATATTGTGAAGCGTTTTCTTTTTTCCTTTAAAAACGGTCAGAACTTTTTTGGTTACCTTGTATTTACTTACGCGAAAATACCCTTTGGGACAGTATGAATTCACCTCTTCTCCCTCGGCTACGTGTTAATTAGCAAAACTTGTATCACTAAACCATTATTTCAAAAAAAAAATTCTCACCATCTAAAAATATTTTTGGCTTTAAATAACCTGCAAAGGGTTGATAAGTCGTAAAGAATCAATCAATAAACAACAGAAATATATTGTAAATGATTGATATGAAAAATACATTGGATATGTTTTATTATAGAACAGCATTACAAGTACTTGAAACCTGCAAGGGAATTATTTGTCGTCGGTTTTTTTATTCTAATAACGGATTATATCGGCAGTCCAAACAATGAAAGTAATAACTGCCTTGAAAAATCTAATCAGATATCGTACGAGAAATTTATTTTTGTCTCTGTATGTTTTTTTTTGTTTGTTTTTTCCTTTGCGGGGGGGTGTCTTTTTTAGTTCAGGAAGTGAATGGTGATGAAGGCAATGCAAATAACTATTATCCTGGAATAGCGGAAATGATCTAACATTACTAGAAATATTTTCCCCGTGAAGTTTTTTCTCTATAGGGATTCAAGGCAATTTTTACAGGGTAATGTTGCTGACGAGATATTTTGCTGATACAGTGTAACCCGGATATAAGAGAAACCCGGATATAGGAGAGATTTTCTCTGGTCCCAAATTAGAGCCTGTGTTAATGTATATATAATAGACCAAACCCGGATATAAGAGAAACTCGGATATAAGAGAAACTCGGATATAAGAGACTTGTTCTCCGGTCCCGACAACTCTCTTATATCCGGGTTACACAGTATAATGTCACACTAGACTGTCTTAGTGGACACTTGCCGAGAGGATTAATGTACCGGTTCGTGTATTTGGTTGCATAATAAGTGTGAGTTCAATACTTGGGTCAGGTAGTACAAGTGGAAAGTTAGACTAGCAAAAAATGAGCAGTACTAAAAAAAAAAAAAAAAAGAACAAGACGAAATATTCTAGACACGTTCAGTGGAACGAGAACAAGCTATCCCCGTAGATTAAATAAAGGATTCAATTCGAAATTCCCCGAAAGTTAACTTTGACATACATTTGTAAAGAGTAGAGGACACAACAGCTGAAACGCTGTGATAAAAACAACAAAGTTTCTTGGATTAGTCTGAGGGTAAATAATGGATATAAAAATATACCAACCTAAAGTATTTAAACATAAATAGACATGATATTTTAGGGCAAACAATCAGGTAGTCCCTCTTTTGTTCAGAAATTGCGCCTACACAATCTTCCTGTATTTTTTCTATACATTTGGCCTTGTGTCGTACTAAGCTTTTGTTAATAAATATCGAAAGATATCTGTGGCTGCATTTGGCTGCTAGAGGGGAAAATGTTCATGAACACTCTCTAAAGAAAACACGATAAATATGAAAAGCTGAAAGCGATGATGGTTCTATTGAGAAGAGTATTTTGTGCTATTTTTTTTTTTTATATCTTTAACTGAAGGTCCCTGACTGCTGTTTGTGAATTATGGTTGGCCGTTATGGCCTGAGTTAACTTTCCAGAAAAAAAAGTATGTTTGTGCCTGTTTGCGTAGGAGAAAATGATAGGCAGGGAAGTAGTGGATCGATAAATGTGTGTGGATATCGATCTCTTGACACACGTTCGAGACAGTCGCCATTGTTTTGACAGCCTTCGAAGTCGACTGTCTCTCTTCTTTTACCGCTTTCAAAGACAAAAGTGAAATATATGAAAAAATAGAATAAATAAAAAATACCTATCCAAAAATGAAGGAATGGTTAGGGTGAGTTGGCAGCGAAATTTTCAGAAAAAAATAGATGGAGATATTGAGTTGGAGGAAATCATTCCGAGAAGATTAAAAAGGAAAAACCGATTAAAAAAATATGGTAAAATACAAGAGGAGGACTTAGAAGGAAAGAAAGTGCAAGATAAAGAAAAGGACAATCGAAAATAGAAAGAAAAACTGAAATGAAGAAGGATACTAAACTAATGAAAAAGAAAGGTGATAGTAAACTAAAGAAAGAAAGGTGATAGTAAACTAAAGAAAGAAAGAAAGAAAGGTGATAGTAAACTAAAGAAAGAAAGGTAATAGTAAAAGAAAGAAAAATAATAGGAAAGTAGGAAAAGTAAGAAGGGTGATCGGAAACTAACGAAGTAAGAGTAAAAAGAAACGAAAGAAAGAATAATATATTGAAAGAAGGGAGATAAGAAAGAAAGAAAGAAAGAAAGAAAGGAGGAACATAAGAAACGAAAGAAAAGAGGAACATAAACGAAAGAAAGAAAGGAGGAACATAAGAAACGAAAGAAAAGAGGAACATAAACGAAAGAAAGAAAGGAGGAACATAAGAAACGAAAGAAAGAGAGGGGGGAACATAAGAAAGAAAGAAAAAAGAAAGAAAAGAAGGAACTTAAAAAACGAAAATAGACCGAAAGAGAAAATCAATGAAAAAAAGACAAATGTAAAAAAGAATATAAAATAATAAAAGAACGAGAGAAAAAGGAATGTACTTAAAACAAAAGAAGAAAGTGACCTGAACAAAAAAACAGAAAGAATCTAAGACAAAAGGACAAGAAGAACAGAAACGTTTCTCCATTTCTTTTGCTATTCAATGAATGAAAAAAAATGAAGAAAGATTGAAGCGTGAATAGAATGGAATCTAGAAAGCGGAGACTTAGAACTGGAGGAGTAGAAATATGTAGAAAAGAAGAAAAAGAAAAGACGTTTAAGAAAAGTCTCAAAAGAAAGAAAGAATTAAAAAGAGCGGAGGAAGAACAAATGCATAAAAGGAGTAAAGAAAGAATCCACAAAAAAGAAGAAGAGACTTGGAACTGGAAAAGAAGGAATATGTCGAAAGAAAAAAAAAGGAAGAATTCGAAATAAAAAAAGAAAGTCTTTCATGAAAGAAACACACAGAAAAGAAAGAGTATTAGAAAAATGGTGGTATGAAACGGGCGAAGCAATGTTTTGCACTAGATAACTTACTCAAAGTGACGCCTAGCCAAAAGCGAATAAGCAAATTTTACGAATAACTATAAAAGTGATTACGTATATATTCGTGACTTTTCATGTCCATCTAACCAGGTCGTCTCATTCATATTGATAGGCGAATACAATGTTTCTGTGTTTGTTCATATGCGCGTATAATTGTTTATTCGCTTATGCAATTCTAGATACGTGTAAATACTCGAGTCTAAGCTTCTCAGAGCATGCATAATATGACATGTCACAATAAACGCATTTTTTACTTAATGTCCCTCCAATGCAAGACCAAAGAGCTGCTCAAGGTAGAGGGTTAAATAAATGAGATTGTTTGGATTGACGTAGGAGGTGGAAGGAAGTGCAGGTTATGCAGATACACACGATATGTAAAAGTTGGCCTGAGACTTAATGAGATTAAGAATGTTATGTTCGAGGAAGCACCCCTTCGAGGTTTGTTCCATAAAGTATTGAAAAGCTGTTTAAACAAGAATAACACTAATATGTATTTAAGGGATAAGAGAGCTCAGCAGTAGCCATATTGTACCCTCATACTCTATAAATATAGCACATTTTAAACAACAATAATAACACTATGGGTAAAATAAATAAACAGAGTAGGTCCTATAGCCTTAGTTGGTATCCTGTCTTGAAGACGGGAAAGTGAATTCAAGCCAACCTGGAGAGGGTTGAAATCCGCCAGGCTGTCTTGCACATAAATCATCACTGCTATTATGGCTGCAGTAGATGTGACGACACTAAGGGGTTACGGGATTCGTAATCGTGAATAACACTGATATTTGTATTGTTGTTGTTATTATTATTATAATAAATGTATATTTAAACAATAACAAATATATTTATTATGAAGAGGGTTCAGAAACTGATATTCAGTACTGTTGCTCTATAGATCGAGCAAATTCTTTATTTTTTATTATCTTTGTCATAATGCAGCAACACAGGAACCGTGTTACAAAACGGTTCTCGTGTTACTGTATTAATGACTTTTTTTTGCCTTCTTCCAGCTAAATTCATGATTCAATTGTTTCATTACTTTCAGTAATTTGTCTTTCTTAGCAAGAAACTGCTTGAGATGCTTTTTGCAATCTTCGAAGGAATTTTTAGATTTTTCATTGACAAAATTCTGTTAAAGCCAGAATAAATGGTAAACTAAAGTTACGATTGTGGTGAATGGGGTTAGATAAGGGAAAACTTAGAAATTTAGAGGTAATACACGTTTATGAATATATGTGTGTGTGTGCGCGTGCTTGTGTGTGCATGTGCTTATATGTGTGTGTGTGCATGTGTCTATATATAAGTGTGTGTGTGTATTAGTGCAAGCCTGTGTCTATATATGTGTGAGTACATGCCTGTGTTTATATATGTGTGAGTTCATGCGTGTGTGTGTATACGTGTGCGTGTGTCTGTGTGAGTACATGCCTGTGTCTATATATATATATGTGTGTGTGTGTGTATATGAATATATGCTTGTGTTTATATATATGTGTGTGTGTAAGAGAGAGAGAGTACATGCCTGTGTCTGTATGTGTGTGAATGTGTCTATATGTGTATTTGTGTGCATGTGTATATATATATATATGTGTGTGTGTGTATTGGTTGTGCGTGCATGTGTTTATATATACATGTGTGTGTGTATATATGTGTGTGTAGAGTTTTACAAATTTCGGGGGCGGATTCCCGACACCAAAACAATGTAAAATGTCCATATAAGCATATGTCTAAAAGGCCATCGTTGTACCGCAACACGGCAATTCATACCAAATGTTCAAAATGTCTTCCGCTTGCTTCTACACACACATGCACCCGTCGGATCATTGACTGTCGGTCCCTTTCAAATACTCTCCCACTGTGTCGAATGGTTTCGCAGGCCTACATGACACGTTGACGAAGCGTCTCTACATTATTAATGTCCGCTGCCATGTGTCTTCGTATTAGTAGAGGTACATCCTCTAGTATGTCTGAAATTGTGTTCGAAATAAAGTCCCTCTAAACAGACATGCTGAGAGAACACATGGAGCGATGCGACAGTCACCTACAATTCCAGCCCACACATTAATCGTAAACTGATGCTGGGGTCTAGCCCGCATTGTACCATGGGGATTCCGATCCGCCTACAAATATTGGTTTTGTAAATTTGTTAGTCCATCTCTTCCAAATGTTGCTTTATCCGAAAACCAGACTGGAGAGACGAACAATGGATCGGCAGTTTGTGCAATAAACCAGCGGCAAAAGTTCTCCCCGTGGTGAGCGATCAGATAGCGAGAGACCCTGCACACGTTGCAAATGATACGGATACAGGAGTTGATTTTGAACTACCCTCCATAAGTTTCTATGACATGTACGGCATCCAAAGACCACTTAGCGTGTGCTGATATCTTGAACGTCTTCGACATCTTGTGGTTAGGCGTACGAACGGATCTTGGTCTTCCCCAGCCCATAGTTTGTGGTGCCATGGATCCTGCCTCAACAACGCGACGATAAACAGCAACAAACGTTGGCTGCCTTCGGCCTCGAAATACAATCTGATACAGCCGTGCAGACTCGCGTCCATTACCATACGCGCGGCCGTATGTAAAAGTCATATCTACCTGATTACGATATGAATATCCTGCCATTGTTAAACTGAACATTTCTTAGTTAACTCACTACAACACAAGTTAAAAGTTGAAGACAGGCTAGCCACAAATGTACACTAGTCTATATGACAACACAGCGCCGTCTACCGTAAACTTTCTTTCATCTCAATAACTCAAAAACGAAAGATTTGCGAACATATGTTCATATGAACTTTTGTCCTTGTTTAAGTGTGAAGAACCAGCCTCCAATGTTTATAAAGTATTTTTGATACACCATATATATATATATATATATATATATATATATATATATATATATATATATATATTTAGAATTGGACATAGTCCGACAATTTATTTAAAGACATTTATATTATGTTTAACGTTCTTTTTATAGATACAAGTATTTAAGCAAATGCTCTGTTTTATTATAAACAGTATTAAATAACATTTACCGGCCTGAATGTCCGAGAAATTTTCATAGAAAATTTTCGTTCTCCGACAGGAATCGAACCTGTATCCTATACGGAACCATCATTTCGCGTGATGTTATTTAATACTGTTTATAATAATAATATATATATGATTTAAGCATTAGTATCAATTATTTATGTCAAAAGTGAAATGCTACTCTCCTAGCCGCAAAGACTACGACGCTTAAGAACCAAAAGTTTAAAAACAGCCGCATGTATAGAGAACATAATAATTGGCCTGCAATTGAAAGAGGAAAAGATTAAAGAAAATAATAGGAAAAACTAAGGCGCGAGTGTAAAGTGCAAAGAACGAAGAAAAGTACGGAGGATCACGACACCCTACACGTACGAAGATCCACGCAAACTGGCGCATGGCAGCACGCGCACACACGAACATAAAATATACGGCAAAAATTCCACAAATAAGTGAATGAAATAGAAAAATAGAAGCAGTCAATTGCTGATGCCACTGAAGCCCGTCCACGAAACCCTGGAGTCAGGATGCTGAAGGTAACATCAATCAGCTAAGTGACAAAATTTACTTATATTAATTACACACACACACACACACACACACACACACACACACATGTATATATATTTGTGCGTGTAATTAATATATATGTAATATATATACATATGTATGTGTGCATGTACCTATATATATATATATATATATATATATATATATATATATATAATGTTCAGCCGTTTAAAGTGCATCACATTTTGTCTCGCTAATGAAATGTTGTTCTTGTGAAATTCTTTTCCTGATGACGCCGGTTCATCGACAGCATATGTTTAAGTAGAATTTTTACAAATTGCTTTATGTATTTACTACTTTGTCGAATACATATTCAACTCTCCCCTCTCTCTCTCTCTCTCTCTCTCTCCATATATATATATATATATATATATATATATATATATATATATATATATATATATATATATTGTGTGTGTCTCCCTGTGTTTACATTCATATTTATATATAATATTGTGTCGATATGCAGCAATAGTTATTTATTATGGATTGATGAAAACAAAGTCCAAAAATGATGAACTGGAGAAAATATTGTATTTTGATAAGACATCGATATTATATCGAAAAGCTGTCAACCAAAGAACGCCAGGAAAATCACTTGATAGATCGATCGGGTGGGCATCCCGATATCGACTGTTTACATTAACGGTAGCATTCTCTTTTTTTTTTTTTTTTTTGTACAAGAGTCAGAGGATCAAAACGCTTTCCATTTAAAATTGGCTAAGCATTAATGTTGGTTCTTTTTTTTTTTAATTTTTATTCATGTTAGATTTTTGGTTGAAAGAGATTTTGTCTGAGCATGATAAATACCGATAAAGTAAAGCTATTAGGAACACGGCAAGTTGTTTATGTAGTCTGTGATACGAGAGATACGATTTATTAAACAAATACGTTAAACCATTTATCTACACAACACACACACATATATTGAATACATTGCTAAGTCAGCTGCTAAGAAAGTTGGTTCACTGTGTCGTGCTAGGCAATTTTTCTCTCCAAAATCTATCTTACATATCTATAAGTCTACCATTCGTCCATGCTTACAATATTGCAGCCATATATGGTTTGATGCTCCTTCTATATATCTAGACATCTTGAAAAAATCCAAAGAAGAATCAACAATAGCAATATTATTCGTCCTGATCTGATGTTTCGGCTTCAGTCACTTTCCCACCGCCGTAAAGTTGTCTCCCTGTACTTTTTCTATAAATACTTTCATGGTAATTGTTCGGATGAGCTCTTCACTATGTTGCCACATTTAGTGATTGTGGGGGGTTTTATTACTAATATTATTTTTCTTTAGTTTCTTGTAAATATTTTGTATTCATTTTGTAAATAGTCATTGGGGTTAGTTTTTAGAATTGTTATTTTATTCCCCTCCTCCCACAGACATTGAATTGTAAATATGAGGACTAGTTAGTATTTTCATAGAGACAGTGAGGTATTATGGTGGTTGCAGTAAGAACGGTACGTATGAATGTGGTGTTTTGGTGTAAGGAATATTGTTCGTACGATTGGGTCAGTGTTTGCGGCTAGCTAAGTTATAGCTAAGACAGAAGAAGACTGTCCTTTCCCCAATCCCCCTTCGGCCTTGTGCCATATTTCTGTAATTTATATAGAATAAATATCGCTCTTCACTATGTTACCTAAACTTTTTGTAATTAAACACGGTACTAGACTGGCGACGAAATCTCACCAATATACAGTTGTGTTGGCTAGATGTAACTGCAAGTTCTCTGCAAACTGTTTTTCTCGCACTTCTCACTTGTTGAACGCTCTTCTGTCTCTATGCTTTGCAGTCAGCTTTAATCTTCAAAAATTTAAATGCCATGTCAATCGTTATCTACTGCCCTCCTGATTACTCTTCTTTTGTTCTCGCGCCTTAGTAATGTTTCTGTTTTTTTAATTCTTTCACACTCAGTAATCCCTTATGTTTTAGTGGATTTACTGCCTTACTTGGGGTGAACTCAATTGTAAAAAATAAATATTATAATAATTATGGACTCTCCCGTAGCTTTCGACGTATGAGGCTCCATTAGCTCAGAACAGAACAGACTACATATTATTTTGATTACAGTGGTCAAGGCTTGAGCAGATCCAACCACACTTTTCGGAAGCACTAAATACATAGTGCACATAATGTACCACAAGGTCTCCAAACGACCGTTTTCGGGTTTTGAATTCAGTTTTCCCTCACCTAGACTGGTTTTCAACCAAGGCTGTAGGACCCAGTCTGCCCTACTATTTATCCATGACAGATAGCTACATAACTTTGTCAAGGATATTTGCGCATAAGTGAATGAAATTAACTCGAATTCGAATGCTCTCTCGTTCCAAGCCGCTGTTATATCACCGCACATCCATATATTATTGGAGCCCTTCACTTGATAAGTATTTGCACAGATTCCTGTTCGAAACTGTAATATTTCACTTCACATAAAAACTGTCTTAATTCTTCCTAATTCTCCATCATGACTCTCCACATAACTCTTTTTTATTATCTTTTCTTTTCTGTCAAAATAATGTTACGATCAAACAACTTAAAGACAAAATTAAAATGTCGAACTACGAAGGAAAGGGCTGTTCAAAAGAAACCATTAAAATCGCACAGGAAATGAAAAGGTCGCCTCTCCATATTCCAATGGTTATCGAGTTAGTCAAACTGAGCCTGAACAATTTGTGTCCTTGTACCCTACTATGCAAAGCTTAGTAAATATCAGAAGGACTTAAACTGGTTAAAATTTCTCTACTCAAATTTTCACCTTAGATTGTAGACCATAAAAACTGCATTCGTAGATTTTCGGCTTTGTGTCACACAGAGCTAAACTTAGCAAATATCAATAAGACAAACTCCGACTTTAAAGCGACTAAATTCCCTTTCTTCAAACCTTCATCTCGTTATGTAGACCATAAAAATTGCATTTAAATCGATTTCTCCCCAAATGCCCCAAATTCTCGACTTTATGCCCAATTTAACTAACCGCAGCAAATATCAATAAGACAAACTACGACTTTAAACCGACTAAAATCTCTCTTCTTAAACTTACATTTCGTTTTGTACGCCATAAAAACTACAGTGAAAATTGATTCCACGCTGGCTATCCCTAATTTTTAACCTTGTTCTAAAGTTAACTGAATAAAGTTCATTTAACTATTTGTTTGTACTCGCTATGTTTCTCTTTTCCTATATGTCGTATTTCCGGCCTTAAAAAATGCAAATAAACTTTACTGAATAAGATTTCAGAAATAAAAGTAGTACCCTAATTATAACAATGTGAAGTTTTATTTCTGCGTGTCATGGTTTTGTTGGTTTTTTTCTACTTTACAATTATTTTTGCATCTAATCATAATTTAATCATTTATATGTTGATATATTTAATTCTAATATCATCAGGGAAGTATTGTGTCAGTCAATGAAGCTTGTCTTATACTAATTACAATTAGGTAGATGTAGTGATTTTCCAAACGTAGCTCAGATGTGGAACAAGACCGAAAGTATGGGGCACCCAGTGAGGATCCAACTCACTACCCAGTCGTAATAGTTCTAGCGAGACAAGCTTGCTAACCATTACACCACCTCGAGGTGCCCTGTGATTTTCTAAACGTAGCTTAGATGTGGCACAAGGCCGAATGTATGGGGAACCCAGTGAGGATGGAACTCACTACTCAGTCATAACTGTTCTAGCAAGACAAGCTTGCTAGCCGTTACACCGCCTCGAGGTGTCCACAATTAGGTAGATGTAAGACGATTTTTGAACGATATTTCTAAAGAGGAATGTGTGCGTTGTTGACCCAAATGACTTTCGTGAGATGGATTCTCACTGGGCGCCCTCTCTTTGTTAAAATCGTGTCTGAATGCCCAAAACACAGACTGTTCTCAGCTATCGTTATTCAGTCAAGTCTGGTTCATCCCACAAACTTGCTCGTTTTGTTGTTTATCATAACAACATTTCAGACACTGTCTTCTGTGGCTTTCCTCAAATGCCTGTCATGTTTTGGAATGCCGAATCTTGTTCTCCTCTCTCTCAATCACGTCACATGATATTGAAAACAACTATATATATATATATATATATATATATATATATATATATATATATATATGATGTATCAAAAATATTTTTATAAACATTGGAGGTGGGTTCCTCACACCTAATCAAGGACCAAAGTTCATATGAACATATGTTCGCAAATCCTTCGTTTTTGAGTTATTGAGATTAAAGAAAGTTTACGGTAGACGGTGCTTTGTTGTCATATAGACTAGTGTACATTTGTGGCTAGCCTGTCTTCAACCTTTAACTTGTGTTGTAGTGAGTTAACTAAGAAATGTTCAGTTTAACAATGGCTGTATATATATATATATATATATATATATATATATATATATATATATATATATATATATATATATATATATAAGTTTACTTTAGTACGACACTAAGACAAATTTAAAGCGGAGAGGAAGAAGACAATCTCCCAAATGAAAAGATCCTATTAAGAAAGACTAGGGGATTCTGCTTGAGCCATAACGACAACCTCTGGTAACAATGGGAATAAATAAATATATGAATTCAAAAAAGAAGGAAAGAAAGAAAGAAGACCTAAGAAGGAAAGACAAAATAACGAGAAGAAAGAAGGGAAGAAAATATGGGAAGAAAGAAGAAAAGAAAAGACTGAGAAGAATGAATGAATGAAAAAAGCAGGAGATGAAAGAAAAAAACATGCAAAGAAAAAAAAAGCTGAGAAGAAAGCAAAATGTCCGAGAAGAAAGAAAGGCAAAAATTTAAGAAGAAAGAAAGATACATGAGAAGAAAGAAAGAAACCTGAGAATAAATAAGGAAAGAAAAAAGAAGAAAAACTAAGAAAGAAACCTGAGAAGAAAGGAAGCAAAGAAAAAGATAGAAGAAAGAAGGAAATAAAGAGGCTCGAAAAGAAAGAAAAATGAATGAAAGAAGACCAAAGAAGAAAAAAGTAGTCCTGAGAAAAAGGAAAAAAAACAAGACACTGAGAAGAAAGAAAGAAAGAAAAAGACCCGAGATGAAAGAAGGAAGGAAAGCTAGAAAGAAAACCCTTAAATAAAAGAAAGAAAAATCAGAGTTGAAAGGAGGTGATCTAAGAAAAAAGATTGAGATGAAAAAGAAAAGAATATGAGATGAAAAAAAGCAAATATCTGATATGGAAGAATGAAAAAATTAGAGGAACGGTAAGAGGTAAAGGAATGAAAGAAGGAAAGAAATTAGATTATAATCGAAGAGGAAGAAGAGCAAATCTAAAACGAATGCGTGGACAACAGAGAGAGAGACATAATAGAACAAAAGAAGTTAGGACAAATAAATGGCGAGGAATAATAGGGAGGTGAGAAATAGACAGATAAGGTGAAAAGGGAAAAAAACAGATATAAAGAAAGAACGAGACACAAGTGCTTCTCTTCAAATTACTGGCATTGTTACAGAATCTTTTCACGGGAACATGCAACGCTAACTACCGACAAACATCAAACACCAGCTTTTTTGGTTGCCGGCAAAGATCGTGTGCTTAGCGATGAGGGTTGGTTTGGAACGGGGGTCCGGAATGTTCGTGCCTGCTTGGAGGAGTTGATGAGGATGGGGCCGTTTCGGAAGACACTGGTATTGGGAAAGTAGCGTAGATGTTGCTGGACAAGTTTTTACTCGTTCGCTTGAAGAGGCCTTTGAGATGTAGCCAAAAGGTTGTCATACCAGCATCTTTATCAACGTTGTCGGCTCACGAGCATTAAGTCAGATGAATGGAGTGCGGAGAGGCAAAGCCAAACAACATCCAATTCACGAAGAAAAAATTAATTTTAAAAAAATGTTTAAAATAAATTTTTAAAAAGCTGTGCAAATTATTATACATACAGGCGCGTCATATTGACCTGGTATAGCTGGGGGATTGTTGCTTTTCATTGTCAGAAATCTTCATAAATATAAAGCTTAGTTATAGGTGATCCCATCTCTCGAACAGCACCCCAAGGAAAGGTAGGATTCAATGCCTACAGGAAAAACTGATTGAACTGGGCTATTTCTGGACACAGCCGTTATACGAGAAGGTGATGAAAAGTACTTGGCCCCACCCACTATCCAAAATCTGGGCGTTAACATAACACTGTAATTGGAAATAGGGACCTTCGAAATCGTACAGCTTTTACTTTTGTATTTGTTTCAGATTTTAAAAAAGCTTGATGGTCATATATATATATATATATATATATATATATATATATATATATATATGTATATATATATATATTTCTCATGTTGTCTGTCTGTGTGTCTGTCGTGGGCGTAGTTACCTCGCCCAGGCCGCATTTCGATGCGGTTTTCACCACAAGTTTGCAAATGGCTGCCGTAAGGACATGACGGAGCCCGATTTTTGAGTTCGGACTCAGGTTCCGAGAAATCGATAATCGAAAAAATCTGCTTACAGAAGGAATGATCGCATTTCAACCAACTTTGACACCCTCTCTGAGTGGCTACCATTAGAAGTGTTGTCCAGAAGTTTCATGACCACGTATCCCTAAACAGCGCGGAAATCGATAAAACTCAAAAACCGATACGCCCAGATTGCGCCTGAACCGCATGTCGGTTTTTAGCGAAAACCGACCGGATTTATGAGGAGGCCAAATCTGGGCGCCCCCCCAAAAAAACAGAGTGCAAATCGACAATCGGTCAACCCTTAAAAATGTTTTCCCGGTTGGGTATTTCCTAAATGCAGATTAATTTAAGGTCACGCTATGCGCGGGAAGAAACAGGTCAGTGCGTGCAGTGGAGTGGAAGAAAACATTTGACCTCAAATTCTGGAATGGGTGCAGGGCCATTGAAATTCGACTTTTTTGTCCCTGCTACCAGGTCTGACTTTGAGCCACAAATGACATATTCGACTTTGTCAACACTTTTGCTTTAATCGTCGCATCTTACCAAAATAAGCACTTCCTTTATTCGCGTCTTTACTGAAAAAAAAACTGTAAACGTGCTGAGTGAAAATGTTTCCACCCTCAGCAATCCATTTTCCAATTCTTTAAACCTTTTCCCCTAGCCCAGGCCGCATCCCAGACCTGACGAGAAGTTTTTCCATTTCAAAGCTAATGCCGGTAAACGGTTAGCGGCTTTTCGTTGTCGCACAAACCAAACGAGCAAACGCTTCATTGCAGCTCCTTGCATTCTCATCGCCGGCATCACGTGCGTTAGAGCCAAGCTGCATATGCAACAGGCAGCTTGACCCCGTTTACGGCCAAGCCTTGCGCTAGTCAAATCATGCGCGCGTGCGTGAATGAGCGCTAGCATCTTCCATTTTGCGTGAGCTCATTCATTGGTCTAAGTCATGGCCATTGTCCAGGCTACACCAATCAATGACAAGTCACGCTCCCTTTAAATACCTTCAGTCTGGCTGCATCCGCACTCACGTCTTGATTTGATCGCCATTAACGCATCTATCCTTGGATTAATTGACAGCTTCCTGCTACCGCAAGTTACCTATTTGCTTAAACGTTTGCATTATTTTACCTCCACGTTACAGTTTTCACTGTAAGTTGAAGTGTACTGCCTTTACTACACGGCCCAGTACACTTCACTGCCTATTTGCTTGAACGTTTGCTTTACCCATTTTATCTCCACGTGCTGCCTTTACTGCGCAGCCCAGTCCATCTTAGCGTTCCATACCTATTTCTACCTTTTCGTAGTTCAGTTTTGCTATTAGACAGTTAACTGCTGTCGAAAGTTACTTCTCTTCTACCTTTACTACGCGATCCAGTACACCTCAGTGTTTCACTACTTTTTAACCTTCAACGCTTCAACGTTTTCGTTGCGTAACCTCTTCCTTCAGTGACGTTTCCGTGCTGCCAGAAAGCACGGCCCATAGCGAGGAGAAGCTTTTTCCATACCGCTCCACTGCATTTTTAGTTTTCGTATACAACGAGGTTGCACCGCTTCAGCTTCGGCATCAACTTCTATTCGCATTCTTACACAGCATTTCTACAACCCTTCAAATGGCTCCTACACGACGAACATCCGCACGTCAGCAACTGAAGACCCCTAACACCGTTAACGTTACACATGCAGAAGAGGCGACTGCAGAGGAGCACATAATATCTCCGGTTACAGATGATCGTATAGCGTCTACTTCAACCTCTGCTTTGCACTCTTCTGCGTGCCGTGGCGATGACCAACCCGGTAGCTCTGCAAAGGCTGCAAAAACACCCAGGCGAGGCAACCTTAGCAGGCGTTCTAAAAAAGCCTCACCGGCTAAGGGGAAACGGGAGCAGGATTCCATTGAGTGCGCTTCCTTGGGGGAGAAGCGGCTGGCGTCTACTTCAACCTCTGCTTTGCACTCTTCTGAGTGCCGTGGCGATGACCGACCCGGCAGCTTTGCTAAGCATGCCAAAATACCATGGCGAGGTAACCTTAGCAGGCGTTCCTCTGCGGCAAAGAGAAAGCGGGAGGAGGAAACCGAGGTAGAGGCCTCTTTGAGACTTTCCAGTCAATCTCAACGGAGGCAGTATGTTTTGTCACATCAAACGCTTGGTCAGCGTAACTACCGTTTGTACTGCAAATCAGTTTACACATATTCGTTGAAAAGTAAGAGGAAACTACCTAAACGTACGATTTTTGAATCAAGCACGGGCAACGCCGGGCCATGCTGCCAGTATATATATATATATATATATATATATATATATATATATATATATATATATATATATATATATGTGTGTGTGTGTTTGGGTGTATGTGGGTGTGTAATTAATGTGAATAAAAGTTTGTCACTTAGCTGATTGATGTTACTTTCACCATCCCGACAGAGTTTCGTAGACAGAACTGTCCGCCCACGCTTCACACACACACACACACACACACACACACACACACACACACACACACACACATATATATATATATATTCACTCACTCTCTCTCTCTCTCTCTTTCTCTCTCTACTCTCCCGTCGAATTCGACGTATGAGGGTCAGGCAAATCAGTTCCTAGGAAACGGACAGACTGACACCAGCACATGAGATTTGATTATGATGGTGAAGGTTTTGTGCTGAACCATCCACACTTTTTGAAGGACTACCTTCTAGAAGGCTATAGTATCCAGTCTGTCCCTTTTTAACCATAGCTGGAGGAACAAGAAGAGGATTCAAAGGTTATTAGCATGTAAGTGAATGTAATGGATTCGACTGGAATTCGAACTCTGCTCTCCGATGCCGCTATCCATTACGCCACCGTTATATATATATATATATATATATATATATATATATATATATATATATATATATATATATATATATATATATATATATATATAAAGTGAACATTGAAGTCAACACACAGAGGCAACAGGCTGATTCATGCTAGACGTAACCGTCAGGCCGCGAATATTGGATATTTTCTCAACTATTTATATATATATTTGTCAGTGGTGCATTGTGGGTAATCTATTCTGGCATTTATTTTTGCTGGAGTGGCTTGTGTGTTTATTTATTTTTTTATTTGTTTGGGTTAATTTATTTTACTTCTTTTTCATTTCCATTTTGTATTATTTATTCTTTTTGTTTTTTGATGTTTCATTAACGTAGTAAAAAAAATTGGTGGGGGGGATTTGCTTTGGTCGCTTATTTAATAGTTTGTTTTGGTCTGGGAAGATAATTAAAGCTATTTATTCGTCCAATGTTTAGACTGCTTGCCGTTATCTATTCTTTATTTTGGCGGGGGACAGTTTTTAATTTATTTATTTATTTGGATTGATTATTTTTACTTGTTTTTGCTTATTTATGCTTATTTTTATTAGTTCTAACGGTTATTTTAGCGGGGGGGGGCGATTTATCTCTCTCTTTCTCATATAAGACAATGAATGCTTACTATGTCTGACCATGAGCCGTTTGAATGTTTGCTTTAATTTCTGGTGAAAATAAAGACAAAAATTGTCCAACATTTGGATACTTTTTTTTATTAAGCTGGCCCTAAGGTTTCGGTTCACATGAGCCATCCTCAGGATGGTTATATAGTCATGAAACAAAGATATCCTCCGTCAAAGATATTTTATTTTGACATAGAAAATTGCTATGCGATGATAACGGTCGCGGAGTTGCAGAATCAAATCATAAGTTCAGGATGCGGTTCTCTGGCGTCATACCACGCGATAGACCGAAGTATTGCGACAGAACCAATGTCTAGATGCAATAATCGCATCTAGATATTGGTTCTGTTACAATACTTTTTTTCATTCCACTGTCTATATTAGTAGAATAACTTGTACTTAATTGTTCTTCCTTCTAATATCATTTTTTTTTCATTCAGTAAAATACTGAATAGTTGTAAATATACTTACATTATTCTCCAATACCAAAAGTTTGTATTCGTTCCCGTACAAAATCCACAATATCCAATGTTATTTCTATCAGGCAAGCAGGCGCTCCTCACTTAACTGATTTGACTGACGCACACTTTCACGACCCATTCCATACCTCTTTGGCGTTGTGTAATACTAATGGCAATGGTACTATTAGCCATTACATTATATGGAAATTGACCGAACTGCCAGTGATACCATCGGTTGTGATTTATAAAATGTTTCGCTTGAAACATTTTTTTCAAGTTCATTGCTCTTTCCAGTATTGATGAGGAATTTCTTTCTAGCATTTTTGTTCGAAGTAACGTGGAACGTCATGGTTATGCTATTATTTTCTCTTCGACTTAAATGTGCTATCCATTTTAACTGTTGTTGCTGTTGAAAGTCCACAAGTGATGTGGTTTCTGTTATTTGGTAAAGTTCTTTCTTTGTAATTCTATAACGCCAGTCCACGCAGTTCGAAGGTGTTTGGTTCTTTCTAAGACCCGCACAATTCATTCGCTCAAGGCCATTTTAATCATTGATCTCAAAAGCGGTTGTATACAGTTTTACATTTTAGTCATTTCCGAACAAATCGAGCGCCATGCATCGCATCTATTTGAAAGTCACGATGTTCAGATTTAAAGTTAATATTTTCAGTTTTCTAGTAGCCTGCGTGATTGAGCAAAACTACCGCTACCACAGACTATTCTATGTTCAATTTACTCACCTCCTCTACTAAATTTGTTCTAACTAACCCATACGCCGAGATATTTGAAATATTTAGTATTTACTAATTATTCATCCTGAATTTTTGTGGCGAATTCAGGGTATCTGCCATCACTACTTTCATTCTAATTCCAGATCATATTTTTTTTTAATATTTGATAGGGATGTTGATTTTTTTTTTGTCAAGGTCATTCTTATCTCAACTATGAATACCTATGTCATTAGCATATCCCCTCGACATGAGTACACCAGAGTTGGGAGTGTTGAATAAACTTTAAGAAAATGCTCTTTTAGAAATAATCATTAGTTGGAGTTAATTTACAGCTTTGAAGAATTATCGAAATTTTAAATGGCATATAAATGATATTTGCGAAAAAAAGAGATAATTGCAGTATAGACTACATATTAGCTCTATGGGTGCTTTAAGAAACATTCTTCTACAAAAGGGATCAGCGAGCCACTTTAGCAGACGGGCAACATATGGCCAACCATTATTATATATTATTGTTATTAATTATATATATATTGTCTGTATTTTATCGAGTACTTTGTTGATATGTATGGTTGATTTTTAAATGATACGTATTTTATTCCATACAATAATGGAGTCAAGTGTAAATGAAAACTGTTTTCATATCTCCCTCAATTTATACTGAAAAATGAAAATACACACTTTGTCATATTTTTTTAATCTTCAAGCACACATATGAAGTAACCTGACAGTCAAGTTCGTGATCACACCAAACCAACAAGAGATGCACTGAATGACACTGAAAGTAAAAGAAAAAGAAAACATAGACTCACTCCCACAAAAAAATACTTTGGAAAATGAGATTAAAAAGAGTGAAAAAAATTCGTTGCTGGCCGTTTGTTTCTCAAAATATCTCATAATTCTATTTTTCTTCTTTCTGCTCTCGGACGTGCTTCCATCACTCGCCGCTTCGCTTCCGCTGCCTTTTCGAACTCCTACAAGCTTTCAGTGTTTTCAATGAAAGTCGAAAGTGCTACAGACCGTCTGCGGACTCTTAGTCCGACCTTGGACAAAATACGTCAACAGAAATAAGCATGGCCCTAAATCAAGCCAATCCTATAAATGATTAAAAAAAGAAAGAACAAAAAATACTATTGATAACAAATGAAAATATTCTGACAGGCAGATCTCTATGAATACAATCGTAAATTACTCATTAAATAGCCTTAATCTCTTCGCGGTGCTTGCATTAAATCATGCCCACTGAACAGACGTTTTTCCTTGTTTTTCAGTGCATTGCTATAGTAATACTGATTTTACTATATAGGTTTGCAGCGTTTTTCTGTAACGAATTCATTTTCCTTGCATTAATACAGTAGAATCATTTAGAAGTATTTATATTCATAATAGCCTGCCATTGTCAATAGGATTTACGGTTAGCGTAACAGTTTCACCGTGAAAAGTGGAATCTTTCCTACTAATGCCATTGCAATAGGCATGAATTCATTTATTCTTCTGGGTATTGGTTAAATAGAAATGTAGACTAACGAGTCGAATAAATTGAAGGTTCTTTTTTTTGTTGTTCATATCCGGATGGTGGTTTGCGCCATTTTTTTTTTTTAAATTTTAGACAGATTTTAGTTGCTTGTTGACGAAGTGTTTTCTTCTGTGTTGCTCAATTCCTTATAAGGTATGTTAGATAACGTTTTTTGCTCAGTTTAACTTGTTTTATGACGACTATTTCATATCTGACAGATTACTAACTTTAGTAATTAAGAGGATAAAAGTTCTTGCTTGAGGGTTTGTGCACACTGAACTAGTAAAATTGTGAAATTTGCATAAAATAAAACATCAGCGAATGACATTCTATTATTAATGTTTAGTTCATAGATATAGAATAATTATTCTCGAAGGCCTTTTTAAGTCTTTTTTTTATTATTTCATGTAGATTTTCCGTTATTATGAATATCTCCTCGATGAATTTAGGAAAATTCAGTAATTTTGACAAGATAGGAAAATTCGAATACTATGAAATAAAAGTCGATTAAAAATTCATTTTAGGGCCGTTCTTGGGTGGGGATTTGGGGGCTCCTCCCATGGCTATGGGTTAAATAGCAGGACTTGTATCTGAAAAAATCATTATTCTAAAAAAATTGTTAATGCATTACTAACCCTCGAAGAATACTAACCCCAAAACGTATTTTTACGAGGGTTTAGTTTAACATTCCAACCACCTGAAGAATGCCGGAGCGTACAACGGCAGAAACGTTGTAATAAATATGGCGACAAAGATGAGGACAATAGTCCGAATAATGTAAATAGTTCTCATAAGGGATTACATTGACTGGTTCACTCACAATGAGTAGGGTGTCCGCTCATAGGAACAGTTGTCTCAAAGTGTGTCGTAAGCATTGCCGCACTAATTACATCATTTGCTATTATTGTATTATTAATATATGTGATCAAATAGTTTCTTGACTAATCTTTTGTTCCAGTGTTTTCTTTGGAATATTATTAACCAGAACTATGAACTTATACGAGCATTATAACACAAAGAGATGCTAAACTGTACTCGATCCAACAAAAAATCTCTTCACAAAAATATTTGTAGTATGTGATTCACGCCAGATCAATTAATCGAATTTTAAATCAAGAAGCAACCTTAATCCGTGGTGACATCAGTATGTACTGAATTCACCCCAGATGATACTAAAATAGACTTTGCACTAGAGTATCAGAGAAGCCGAGCACACCAGTAGCTTGACCTGGAAGATGACCTCTTAGCCACAAGGTGCAGATTGAAGCCTTTGATGCCAGTGGCTGTTCCCGACATACCAAATACGCTTATTGTGTGCACACGTGTGATAATCGTATTTCTGGCAGCTATTTAAGCTCTCCATTCGAGATGGCGGTATTTTACATCATCGGGGGAAAAAGAATCTACGTTCGAAGGAAGCATACAATGCCACATACTGTTATGGGAACTTACCCATAATAATAATGGACTATTCCGGACATGATAAATACTGCGCCTCAAGAGGGAGCAGTCGGTTCAGAGTCAGACAGAGTCGAGGTCAGACGATTACTATAAGACATTGGAATAGTGATACTTGTCGAGACAACATAGTTCACTCTAACCAAATCTGATAAATCATTACTAATACTTCTACTTCTTTGTACATATGTTTGTTTGTAATATATCTGTGTTATTCCATACCTGTGTTCGAGTTATTCTTCATTGGTTCTACCTTGTACTATCACCGTGGTACAAGGAATTTGGACCATAACACATACCCACTAGCCAATATTAATTAACGAAGTCCGGTGTTGAATAAACAATAATGTTATGCATTTAGTCTCTTGTTCTTTGTCTGTACAACGATAACATTACATATCACACATGTTGTCATTTGGTCAGTTTTTTGTTAAGTTGAC
>OZ038479.1:94888239-94945739 GCA_964036315.1 Acanthosepion esculentum
AGCAAAAATCGGTCTCATTATCCATCTCAATGTCCACAAACACAATTGACTGAGGCAAACATAACAAGACCGTCATTCTCAACCTCAAGGGATAGCCACGACACGAAACAGTGTAAGGCAACGTCGTAAATGCATTGCGCAGGCTCTAATGTTAAGTGATACTTAACATGATGATATTTTCTGTACGTATATATTGTCTTCTCTCCTAAGTAGATGACCACTTCCACATATTATATTTTTTTTAATCTCTGGGGATGCTAGGGATTTTGTTAATGTTCATTGTTGTACCTTCCTTGATCGTATTCATGCTCCAATTAAGAATAACAGTAGTTTTAAGGTGCCATTCTTTTTCAAGCTCAGTTTCCTTATATTTACTCATTTTGTTATATTTTTTAACAGATATATTTTTATCTGATTGTATTTACTATATCGATGAGAAGGCATTGTTTTCGCTTTAAACACTATGTCTGGTTTATTGGGGTTTTTTTATATGTCTGTCATTATGAATGTTAAAGTCGCCAAAGAGTAGTAACCTTCTATGACTGGTTCAGAGTGATGGCCATACATCATTCTGGAAAATATATTTATCTTCCAACGATTAGACCCAATCTTATGTTGATCTTTGTATGTTAGGATTGAATTCAACAGCATCAACACATTTATTGTTGTTGGCTGTGGCAATGATGATTAGGATCGTAGTAATATTAAAAAAAATATGAAAAATGTTACGTTGCTAGCCGTGACGAACACCGTGGTTTCCTAGTGTTTAAAAGATGTTTTTGATAATAATAATAATAATGATAATAATAATAATAATAATAACAACAGCCGCCACTACAACAACAACACTCACACGCACACGCGAAGGAGGAGTCCTTGACTTCTGAGATTTGATAAACAGTTTCGCCATAATGGAGACAGTTTTATTTTGTTAGTTTTTTATGTCAAATTGATTGAATGTTTATTTTATTCGATATTTTATTTGACTTGTTGAAACAGGGCAACGTCACCTGTGCAGGCGCAGATGTTTTCGCCGGAAACGGAAGAGAGACAATAACTTTGCGCATGTGCATTCCTACTCAACTTCGCTTATATTATGTTCTGACCACGGGTTTCTTCTCTTTCTCGCTGTCTGTCTGCCTGTCGCGCTGTCTCTCCGCGTTCTTTTTAACTTTTCCCCCTTTTTCTCCCCGTCTCTATCTATCTCAAATACTTCGCTCCCTTTCCAGCTTTCTTTTCAGTATTTCTCTATCTTCTTTACACTCCTTTCCTGTCCCTTTGAATCTTCATATTTTTCTTTCTTCTCGCCCATTCCATTGTCATGAAACAAGTTACAATTTTCTTTCTTTCTTTCTCCTCTCCTTTCTATATTTTTTCAATATTTTTCTTTCTTCTCGTCCTTTCCACTGTCATGAAACAAATCATAATTTCCCTTCTCCTTTCTTTCTTTCTTTCTTTCTTTGTTAAATCTCTCCTCTCAATATTTCTCTTTCTTCATGTCTTCTCCATTGTCATGAAACATTATAATTTCCTTTCTCCTTTCTTTCACAAATCTCTTCTCTATTTCTCTTTCTATAGCTCATTCACTCTTTACTTAGATTATATTAATACGACAGAAGCCCACAAATATTTGGCATCCAGTTAGGATTAAAATATATTTAGCAGTAATCTGGGTGACAGGCTCGCTAACCACTACTCATCGAGGCCTACACTAGTATAAGGCCATGAGTGTGGGACACCGCGTGAGGATCAAACTCGCTATAGTAGCAATGGGAGAAAAATTAATCAATATCAACACAACTTAGAGAAATCCATTTAGCAGAGACCTCGGTGCGTGTGTAATAGCGAAGCTTTTCTGTGTGAGCATTATTAGTAAGAAGCGTTTTCGAACCTCAGTGGATGACCCATACAAAATTCAACATTAAATAAACCAACAGGAGTTGAATTGTCGTAGAATCAACCAAGGCTTCTAATTAGCTTAGGCTGGTCATGACCAGTCATTATTTTCACAGATTTTCTTCCTTCTTTCCTTATATCATTTTTTCAAATCTTCTTTGACAAACTTTCTTCTGTTTTTATTTTTCAAATCTTTTTCCTTCTTTAGTTTTCAAATCTTTTTCCTTCTGTTTTTCGCATCTTTATCTCTCTTCGTTTTTACAAAAACCTTCTTCCTTCTTTGTTTTGTTTTTTTTTTTTTTTATTTTCTTCATTCTTCGTTTTTCTAATCAAAGTCTTTGTTTTTCAAATGATCCATCCTTTTTTCAAATCTTCTTGCTTCGTTTGATTTTTTTTCTTTTTTCTTCGAATCTTATTTCAAAACTTCTTTTTTATCTGTTTTTCAAATCTTCTTATTTGTTTTTTTAAATGATCCTTCTTTCTATATTTTTACAGATTTTCTTCACTTTTAATAAATTTTCTTTTTTTCTTTATTTAGACACATCTTCACCATTTTACAAGTCTTTCTTTCCTTTTACAGATCGTTATTTGTTTTTACAGATCTTTCTTTTTTTACAATTCATCTTTCTTTTTATACTTTTTTCCTTCTTTATTTAAACAAATATTTTTTTAGTTATTTTTTCTTCCTATCTTCTTTCTTTTTATCAATTTCTACCTTTCTTCTTTTTTTACAAACGTTCTTCCTTCTTTATTTTTATAGACATTCTTCTTTTTTCGTTATTTTTATAAAACTTCTTTCTTTATGTTTACACACTTTCTTCACTCTTTCATTCATTTTTGCTAATCATTTTTCCTTAATTTTATAACTTGTCTGTCTTTGTTTTTACAAATATTCATATTTTAATTTCACAAACGTTTTCCTTCTTTTTTTTACAAATCAACTTGCTTTCTGTTAATGAATTTTATTTCTTCTTTATTTTGACAAATCGTCGTCTTTTCCCTTTTATTTTACTCATCTTCTTTCTTTCTTTGATTTTATAAATCTTTATCCCTCCTTCTGTTTCTTTTCCTCTCTTTAATTTTTTTTCTCAAAACATCAACTCATTCCGGCAGCTATTCCTTCCATTATTTCTCCGCCTTACTTATCACGCTCTCTCTGTTTTTCGCTCTCTAAACTTTCACGTCTTTCTCTTTCCTCAACTCCTCTTCGTCTAAACGCTTGAGTTTCCTTCGCACTGCTTCTTTCTAACTTTCTCTCTGCTTCTCTTTCTGTACCTTATTTATTGATGTTTCTTTATTTCTTCCCGCCCGTTTTTTTTTTCAATCTTTTTGTTTATCTTTTTTTTATTCCTTACATTTTCGTTTTTCACTGGACAGCCAGCTTGGGTTTTGCCTGTTCCGGTGAGTCCTCAACAGACCTGAAGTGGCAACATTTCTATATATCGCGGTTTTATCTTCGTGCCTGGAAGACCTATCTCTTGTCATTTGCAATGCATTCTAAAATTCCCTGATGTCTGCCTCTTATCACGTGAATATCACACAAGCACAAACACAAATCATTCTTTTATATATCTCTAAATATGTCAATTGGTCAATTATTTATGACTCACACAAACACACACGCACAAACATATATATATATATATATATATATATATATATATACATACATACATACATACATACATATATATATATATATATATATATATATATATATATATATATATATATAGATCGCACGAGAAAATATATATAAAAAACTAGATAAAAGCACCTTGTCAGTCGTTACAGATGATAAATTATATAAAAACTGTCCGAATGCTCTTTTTATCCGAGCGCTTTCGGCTATACATTTAGCCATTTTCAAGGATTATATTTCAACTGTTAGAATTAGAAATAGTTTGTTATATGTATTTTTTATAAAATGTTTTAATGAAATGTGCATGAAAGAAGGATTGCTACCTAAATACACAAATATATATATATATATATATATATATATATATATATATATATATATATATATAGTTCTGTATCTGGGCAGTATCCCCGCTTTAATACATGTTTCATTAATTTTAGTTGGTTTAGTTGATTTTGTTTGGCGGCATATCAACCACTATGCCGAAATCTATATATTTTGAACACAATTTTATGGCGTCAAATAAATATATTTTTAATGCAATTGTATGCCTTCAACTACAGATAAAATGTATTGTTCATCATTTTGCTATGAAATGTGTTGGTAATTCGGCTATAAAATGTATTGTTGGTCATTTTTCTTTAAAATTGTGTTGTTTCTTATGTTACTATAATGTTGGTAATGTTACTACAAATATGCATTGTTTGTTATTTTTTATATAAAAATGTATTGCTGGTATTTTACTATAAAAATGTATTTTTATAATTTCACAGTCTTTTTGTTTGGGTGTTCAATATTTGCCCATACCTGGGACCCTAACAGGTGCTACCACCCCGGGACAGGATGGAATTTGGAACATCAGCAAATAAGAGGGGTTTCCACGCTTCGCAAAACCTCCAATCTCCCGATTAGAGGCCTTGCTGCTGGATGTAGTTTATCGTCTGTTTCATTAAAAATGACTGACAAAAAAGAAGAAAAAATGAAGAAACAGACTGGTCCGCCCGTCAAAAATATAGAAACTTTTTTCAAGAAGTTTCTGAATATCACTATGTTGGCGTGCTCCTCTTTCTCTCTCGCACATCATAATATTATTATTATTATTATGGAGTCGAGCTGAGTAGAAGTGAGTGTTGGGAATAAAATTAACCTAAGGGAGGCCCCAATTTCGCAGATAGGATGCAGATCAATTTTTAGCTATTTTAACTTTGTAAAACAAAATCTTGCAATTATCATTGTATTTATCAAATATAAAAAAATATCCTCTTTATTTACTTATTTATTGTTTACCACTTTCTGAAGCTTAAACTAAGCTTACAATAAAAAAATTTAAAAAATTAAGTAGTAGCTGAGACTCTACTACATACCCTTGATATAAACGAGCAAAACGAATTGCTAATTTATCAAGTTTAATATTCTATAAAATCCTCTTTCTTCTACGTCAACAGATATGTGAGTAGAGTAACGATTATAGGAATCGGCGATTTGGAAAGGTATGAATCCATCTCTTCTCGCACCAGCTGTAAGTTAAATAGAAGAGTAGACTGGGTTATATAGCTTTGAATGTTAACTAATTTAGGACAACTCTGAAATCAAGACCGAGAAAGTAACGAGAAACAATTCCCCTATCTTTCCCAATAAATCAGGGTAGTGATTTTCCAAGCGTAGCTTAGATGTGGCACAAGGCCGAAAGTATGGATCGAACTACTCAGTCGTATTTGTTCTAGCGAGACAAGCTTGCTAACCATTACACCGCCTCGAGGTGCCCCCAATAAATCATGGTAATTCAGAAATAATAAAGAAAAGGAATCTATGGAGAGCCATGATCGCATATGTTATGAAAGGAAGTGGCATATTTTATAGTATCATATTTTTTAGTATAATGACAATCATTTTAATTATATACAAGGTCTGATCAAAAAGTATCGGGACTTTTGCTAAAGTAACGGAGATAAAATACGTGAAAGAGTGAAGCAGCTTGGCATAGATTAACCTATGGCATTGTCGCGTATACACACTATGTTATAACGTTCTCGATCCTTTCCGTTGTTTATAGCAGTGTTTGGAAGGAAGATGTGTAGAGTGTGGTCTTCTCACCACACCACCATGGTTTCGTCAGTGAAAATGACTTGTGCAGCAGTTTTGGGCCAAGGAAAAACATTCCCTAGGTTAACAAACACCATATTCCCCAGATCTCGTTCTTTGCGACTTTTTCCTCCTTACAAATATCAAATCTCACTTGAACGGAAAAAAATTTCAAGACGTCAAAGAAATCCAAGAGAATGCCATGAGGCAGTTGCTCGCTACCCAAAAAAGGAGTTCTGGGAATGCTTTCATCGATAGAAACGATGGCTTTAGAAGAACACTACTTCGGAGGAAATTAAATGCCGAATTGATGTGTTGGGGTCTTCTTTGTATAGCGCCAGTCCCGATACTTTTTGATCCCATATTGTATAATTAAAATGATTGACATGACACTTCTGTATTTTTCTAATATGAGGAAAAGAGATTTCTTTTTTGGATTTAGTGTGTGTAAAAATTGCCTAAATGATTGTTCGTTCCGAGCACTTTCGGCTAATCACTTAGCCATTTTTAGGATTTTCGTTGTGCTATTGTAAATACGAACACGGACAAAATGTACTTGTCGTATTCGTGAATTAAAAATGTGTCTATCTTTTAGCAACATACCCACCATTTACAATAGTGTACATAAAAATACAATAAAACACTTAATTAAACAAGTATTAGAGAGGGATTGTTGCCCAAATACGCACCTAATTATGTGTGTACGTAGTGGTGCCTTCAATATACATCACTGCCTCATGTGTTCCGTAATCTATGAAAGTTATAAAGGCACCACATGTACTACAGTCATATCAGGCTGGTTTTGAATTTAGAGTTTTCCTTCTCCTAGACTGGTTGCCACCTCATGACAATAGAGCCTAGTTCGACCTACTACTTCGCCAGCCGGCTTCAAGTGAACGAAACGGAAATTGAACTAGGTACATGGATTTCAATTTCTGATCCGATAACTTAATCCTGTTATATATATATATATATATATATATATATATATATATATATATATATATATATATATATATATATATATTAAATGTTATTTTTAGTGGATATCCATATTTGAGTAGACACTCCGTTTATTAATCAATAAAAATCTTTGGTTATATATATATATATATATATGTGTGTGTGTGTGTGTGTGTACCATATTTTCATTCAGGTATGTTTGGTTAAATAATTTAGACGTATTATTAATACTTTATCAAAATAATAATATGCAAAAACTTAAATTCTGGAAGCTCTTTATATAAGAAAACTGCGGTCAAAAATCAATAAATCAAATATGAGTATAGCAGCAAAGTTTTAAAATACTAATTTAAAATATTATGACTAAAAAAACTAAAAACCTTTTTCATTCTTTGTATATTTAGATAAAAAAATTACAAAATTTACCCCCCACCCTGCATATTCGAATTTGGAACGTTGCAAATGAACAGTGAAAAAATATTTTTAATTTTCGGTGCTTCTGTATACAGATTCACAGATATTTTGACCTCATGAACATGTCTCAGATGAAATTGAAAGTACTGTGGGAAAATAAAAATTATTTGAAAGAAAAGTTTGGAATTTTTCTTAATCAATTTTCTACAGCTACCAAGAAATTAATTCTGATTTGAAAAGATTAAAACTAAAATAAATAGACATTAATACGTTTAAATAATTTAACCAAACATGCTTGAATATATATATATATATATATATATATATATATATATATATATATATATATATATATATATATATATATACACTTTTGATATCATGACATGTCAGGACTTACGTAACTATGGCTCTCTACAGCTTCCTTTTCTTTAATATTTCTGAATGAAACCCGATTAATAATTTTGCTCAAAAAGAGAGTTAACTCTACGAGAAGCAAGAAAAGATGTGTGTGGATAAGGAGGGAAGGTATTTTTTTCAATGAAAAAGAAAATCCATCCGAGACACACAAACGAAAAAGATGGGAGAAAGGTAGTAGATTGTTCAAAAATGTTGGAAATTAGAACGCGCACGAAAAATATATTCCTGTTCGCCATCCCCGTTGTGATAAAAAATGCAAGGACCAAAAATAAAACAAGCAAAAAAACAAAACAAAAAAATATGGTGGTCGAATAAGGCTGTTTACTTTGCCTTGTATAGCCAATAAAAAAAGTGTTGAACCATTTTTTCGTCTGAAATTGCAATTATCAGCTCTATGGTTGAAAAGATGCAAAGAAAAGAATTTGTTCAAGATCGACTTTTTATTTTTTTGTTTTGTTTTCATTTTGTCGCGTTTTTTTTTTTCTTCTTTTATTTTTCTGGGCTTAAGGCCATATCACGTTGAAACACTGGTTCTCGTACGATCACCGAAATTAAGCGACGTTGAGCCTGTTCAGTAACTAGATGGTTGACGGCTTGAGAATACGAGGTGCTGTAAGCTTGGATGTATGGGTGATGTAATGAAAAATAGCTCGGAATCGGAATTCGGATCTCGAGTTCCAATTCTACTCGAGTTCTTTATATTCATTTACTTTTTGGAAAGGTATGAAACCACTTCTTCTCCTGCCAGGAATAGGTTAATCCGTAGTAAATTATTATTATCTCCGGGGTAGTAGGACCTGTTATGGTTCCAGCTATAGTTAAATAGTGAGCTCTCCAAACAAAAACACTATGAAAGTATAAAAAGACATTTTAATAGTAAAACTACCAGCAATACATTTTTATATAAAAATGACCAGTAATACATGACTAGCAGTACAATTTATCTGTAGGTGAAGGCATACAATTGCGTTCAAAATATTTCGATTTAGGCACTGAATAACTCATAGTGGTTGATATGCCGCTAAACAAAATCAACCAAACTACCGACATGAACTTTCATGACATATAATATCCTACAATTTCTTAAATCAAAGTATATTCCAAAATAACTTACAAAAAAACATGCATATTAGAAATTTTCTACACAAACTTGTATATGCAGAAAAGTTGAGTATCATCTACCATGTATTGAATTGTGAAAGCAGAATAACATGTCATTTTTATTACTTCAAAGCTCCCAAGAAAATTAAATTTCGGCGTTAAATGACCCGTAATGAGTTGATGTGCCGTTAAACAAATCAACTGTTCATATTATTGATAACTTCATTTGTCTCCCTAGTATTCTTTCTTTCTTTTGTTGTTGTCGACATTTTTCCTTCGTATTTTTATTTTCGTCGTCTTTTTATTTCCTTCGTCGTCTTTTTCTTTTTTCGTCGTTGTCATCTTTTTTCGTCGTTGTCATCTTTTCCGTTGTATTCTTAGTTTTTCATCGTCGTTTTCTTTTTCTTAATATTCTATTTTTTTTCCTTCTTTTTCATCTTTGTTTTTTTTCATTTCTGTTTTGTCCTCTTCCTTTTCTACTTTACCTTTTTCGTCTTCATAATTTTTCCTTTGCCTTTTTTTTCATCATTTACCAGTTTTTGCTTCTTTGTTTTACTGTGTCTTCTTTATCCCATCTTTGGACACGCACACTCAGATTTTCTTTCTGATTCTTTTCTCACTCTAAACCTCTTTTATTTATTTATCTATTTATTTATTTTTTTGGTGTGCGTGTGTACATACCTCCTCCCTCTTTATATGTCTAACTTTTTTTGTCTTTATCACTCACATTCCCTCCCTCTTCAGTTTAGTTTCCATCTTCCCTCCTATTAATTCATTCACTTCACCTCTACTACTTCTGTCACCCTTTTCCTCAGCCTTTTCCTCGCATTATTCAGACGAGTAAAGGAATAGGAAATAATTATGAAGACGATTTAAATGCTTATTTCTTTTATGTGAATGAGTGTGAGCCTTCGTAGGCGGATTTACCGTATAAAATAAAATTACAGAGAAGCATAAAGTAACTGTGACTTGTACTTGAGGCGAAAGAAAATGAAGGCATGAAATCAATACATTTTTGATGAATACAGATTAGGTTCTAATTCTTAAGTTATCATATAGTAAAACGTACTTCTATCATTAGATAATTCAAAGGTCTCGATCTCCATCGAAACGTTAGTATGTCGAATAAATTGGTTCGGGATATGATGATTATCTCTTCTTCCTTTTTTTCGAATCTAATTCTCTTTTTACTCCCTCTTCTCCCCCACATTCTTTTGTATATTTCTCTTTCTCCACACTTACCCCCTCATTATTTTCTTTATTTAGCACTCTTCATTTCTCCATCGATTTTTTTTCCTTTTTTGTTTCTTCATATATTTTTCTACTGTCACCTCCTCTTCCTCGTCCTTCATTACTTTGGTCACCTCCTCCTCCGCATCATTCTGCGCTGTTATTGTTGCCGTTATTTTTCTTAGTTACTCCTTTCTGGCTCATGTCTGAGGGTATCTCTCAGACGAGGCTATGCCCGAAGGGCAGAGTCTCGTCTCGGGAAACTGACTCCGTTTTTAAGTGGTCTAGAAGGAATTTTTACCCGAGCCTACCGGCTCTGATACCCGACCTTAAAACTCGGCCTTGTGCCACATCTTGCTGCATGGGCAATGGGTAAATAATTACTCCTTTCTTCTTTTCACATTTCTCTTCTTTCCCATGTCCCCTCCTTCCTTCTCTTCGCTTGTCCCCTTCTTCTTCCTTTCTCTCATTTCTTGTAACCATAATTGTTTCTTTCCCTATTCCTTTTCGCATTTCTCATTATTTCGCAATTTCTGTTACTCTTTTTTTATGTTTCCCATTTCTCTTCCGCCGCTATTCATTCTTCTTCTCCTTTATCTTCCTTGCATTTCATTTTTATTCTCATCTCATTGTTTTCGTCCAGTCTGAAGCCTACTTTTCATCTTTCATTGTCTTCCGTTTTCCTCTTTCACTTTTTATGTGTCCATCAACATCTTCGCCCACGATCTGATAACCAACGATAATCGAAGGAAGATAACCATTTGTCATAACGTTTAAGATGAGGAATTATCATTATTATATATTTTGCTATTCAGACCAGCATTCTGATCTTGATTGTTATACTCACACCATTTTGGCTGTTGTACTCTCTAGCCATCTTTCATTATTTATGATGGAATATTTGAGATGAGGAATTATCATTATTATATGCTTTGCTATTCAGACCAGCATTCTCTTCTTGGTTGTTATACTCACACCATTTTGGCTGTTGTACTCTCTAGCCATCTTTCATTATTTATGTTGCAATATTTGAGATGAAGAATTATCATTATTATATGCTTTGCTATTCAGACCAGCATTCTCATCTTGGTTGTTATACTCACACCATTTTGGCTGTTGTACTCTCTAGCCATCTTTCATTAATTATGTTGGAATATTTGAGATGAGGAATTATCATTATTATATGCTTTGCTATTCAGACCAGCATTCTCATCTTGGTTGTTATACTCACACCATTTTGGCTGTTGTACTCTCCAGCCTTCTTTCATTATTTATGTTGGAATATTTGAGATGAGGAATTATCATTATTATATGCTTTGCTATTCAGACCAGCATTCTCATCTTGGTTGTTATACTCACACCATTTTGGCTGTTGTACTCTCCAGCCATCTTTCATTATTTATGTTGGAATATTTGAGATGAGGAATTATCATTATTATATGCTTTGCTATTCAGACCAGCATTCTCTTCTTGGTTGTTATACTCACACCATTTTGGCTGTTGTACTCTCTAGCCATCTTTCATTATTTATGTTGGAATATTTGAGATGAGGAATTATCATTATTATATGCTTTGATATTCAGACCAGCATTCTCATCTTGGTTGTTACACTCACACCATTTTGGCTGTTGTACTCTCCAGCCTTCTTTCATTATTTATGTTGGAATATTTGAGATGAGGAATTATCATTATTATATGCTTTGCTATTCAGACCAGCATTCTCATCTTGGTTGTTATACTCACACCATTTTGGCTGTTGTACTCTCTAGCCATCTTTCATTATTTATGTTGGAATATTTGAGATGAGGAATTATCATTATTATATGCTTTGCTATTCAGACCAGCATTCTCTTCTTGGTTGTTATACTCACACCATTTTGGCTGTTGTACTCTCTAGCCATCTTTCATTATTTATGTTGGAATATTTGAGATGAAGAATTATCATTATTATATGCTTTGCTATTCAGACCAGCATTCTCATCTTGGTTGTTATACTCACACCATTTTGGCTGTTGTACTCTCTAGCCATCTTTCATTATTTATGATGGAATATTTGAGATGAGGAATTATCATTATTATATGCTTTGCTATTCAGACCAGCATTCTCATCTTGGTTTTTATACTCACACCATTTTGGCTGTTGTACTCTCTAGCCATCTTTCATTATTTATGTTGGAATATTTGAGATGAGGAATTATCATTATTATATGCTTTGCTATTCAGACCAGCATTCTCTTCTTGGTTGTTATACACACACCATTTTGGCTGTTGTACTCTCTAGCCATCTTTCATTATTTATGTTGGAATATTTGAGATGAGGAATTATCATTATTATATGCTTTGATATTCAGACCAGCATTCTCTTCTTGGTTGTTATACTCACACCATTTTGGCTGTTGTACTCTCTAGCCATCTTTCATTATTTATGTTGGAATATTTGAGATGAGGAATTATCATTATTATATGCTTTGCTATTCAGACCAGCATTCTCATCTTGGTTGTTATACTCACACCATTTTGGCTGTTGTACTCTCTAGCCATCTTTCATTATTTATGTTGGAATATTTGAGATGAGGAATTATCATTATTATATGCTTTGCTATTCAGACCAGCATTCTCATCTTGGTTGTTATACTCACACCATTTTGGCTGTTGTACTCTCTAGCCATCTTTCATTATTTATGTTGGAATATTTGAGATGAGGAATTATCATTATTATATGCTTTGCTATTCAGACCAGCATTCTCTTCTTGGTTGTTATACTCACACCATTTTGGCTGTTGTACTCTCTAGCCATCTTTCATTATTTATGTTGGAATATTTGAGATGAGGAATTATCATTATTATATGCTTTGATATTCAGACCAGCATTCTCATCTTGGTTGTTATACTCACACCATTTTGGCTGTTGTACTCTCCAGCCTTCTTTCATTATTTATGTTGGAATATTTGAGATGAGGAATTGTCATTATTATATGCTTTGATATTCAGACCAGCATTCTCATCTTGGTTGTTATACTCACACCATTTTGGCTGTTGTACTCTCCAGCCTTCTTTCATTATTTATGTTGGAATATTTGAGATGAGGAATTATCATTATTATATGCTTTGCTATTCAGACCAGCATTCTCATCTTGGTTGTTATACTCACACCATTTTGGCTGTTGTACTCTCTAGCCATCTTTCATTATTTATGTTGGAATATTTGAGATGAGGAATTATCATTATTATATGCTTTGATATTCAGACCAGCATTCTCATCTTGGTTGTTATACTCACACCATTTTGGCTGTTGTACTCTCCAGCCTTCTTTCATTATTTATGTTGGAATATTTGAGATGAGGAATTGTCATTATTATATGCTTTGATATTCAGACCAGCATTCTCATCTTGGTTGTTATACTCACACCATTTTGGCTGTTGTACTCTCCAGCCTTCTTTCATTATTTATGTTGGAATATTTGAGATGAGGAATTATCATTATTATATGCTTTGCTATTCAGACCAGCATTCTCATCTTGGTTGTTATACTCACACCATTTTGGCTGTTGTACTCTCTAGCCATCTTTCATTATTTATGTTGGAATATTTGAGATGAGGAATTATCATTATTATATGCTTTGATATTCAGACCAGCATTCTCATCTTGGTTGTTATACTCACACCATTTTGGCTGTTGTACTCTCCAGCCTTCTTTCATTATTTATGTTGGAATATTTGAGATGAGGAATTGTCATTATTATATGCTTTGATATTCAGACCAGCATTCTCATCTTGGTTGTTATACTCACACCATTTTGGCTGTTGTACTCTCCAGCCTTCTTTCATTATTTATGTTGGAATATTTGAGATGAGGAATTATCATTATTATATGCTTTGCTATTCAGACCAGCATTCTCATCTTGGTTGTTATACTCACACCATTTTGGCTGTTGTACTCTCTAGCCATCTTTCATTATTTATGTTGGAATATTTGAGATGAGGAATTATCATTATTATATGCTTTGATATTCAGACCAGCATTCTCATCTTGGTTGTTATACTCACACCATTTTGGCTGTTGTACTCTCCAGCCTTCTTTCATTATTTATGTTGGAATATTTGAGATGAGGAATTGTCATTATTATATGCTTTGATATTCAGACCAGCATTCTCATCTTGGTTGTTATACTCACACCATTTTGGCTGTTGTACTCTCCAGCCTTCTTTCATTATTTATGTTGGAATATTTGAGATGAGGAATTATCATTATTATATGCTTTGATATTCAGACCAGCATTCTCATCTTGGTTGTTATACTCACACCATTTTGGCTGTTGTACTCTCCAGCCATCTTTCATTATTTATGTTGGAATATTTGAGATGAGGAATTATCATTATTATATGCTTTGATATTCAGACCAGCATTCTCATCTTGGTTGTTATACTCACACCATTTTGGCTGTTGTACTCTCTAGCCATCTTTCATTATTTATGTTGGAATATTTGAGATGAGGAATTATCATTATTATATGCTTGATATTCTGACCAGCATTCTCATCTTGGTTGTTATACTCACACCATTTTGGCTGTTGTACTCTCCAGCCATCTTTCATTATTTATGTTGGAATATTTGAGATGAGGAATTATCATTATTATATGCTTTGATATTCAGACCAGCATTCTCATCTTGGTTGTTATACTCACACCATTTTGGCTGTTGTACTCTCCAGCCATCTTTCATTATTTATGTTGGAATATTTGAGATGAGGAATTATCATTATTATATGCTTTGATATTCAGACCAGCATTCTCATCTTGCTTGTTATACTAACACACCATTTTGGCTGTTGTACTCTCCAGCCTTCTTTCATTATTTATGTTGGAATATTTGAGATGAGGAATTATCATTATTATATGCTTTGCTATTCAGACCAGCAATACTCATCTTGGTTGTTATACTCACACCATTTTGGCTGTTGTACTCTCTAGCCATCTTTCATTATTTATGTTGGAATATTTGAGATGAGGAATTATCATTATTATATGCTTTGATATTCTGACCAGCATTCTCATCTTGGTTGTTATACTCACACCATTTTGGCTGTTGTACTCTCTAGCCATCTTTCATTATTTATGTTGGAATATTTGAGATGAGGAATTATCATTATTATATGCTTTGATATTCTGACCAGCATTCTCATCTTGGTTGTTATACTCACACCATTTTGTCTGTTGTACTCTCTAGCTATCTTTCATTATTTATGTTGGAATATTTGAGATGAGGAATTATCATTATTATATGCTTTGATATTCAGACCAGCATTCTCATCTTGGTTGTTATACTCACACCATTTTGGCTGTTGTACTCTCTAGCCATCTTTCATTATTTATGTTGGAATATTTGAGATGAGGAATTATCATTATTATATGCTTTGATATTCAGACCAGCATTCTCATCTTGGTTGTTATACTCACACCATTTTGGCTGTTGTACTCTCCAGCCTTCTTTCATTATTTATGTTGGAATATTTGAGATGAGGAATTATCATTATTATATGCTTTGCTATTCAGACCAGCATTCTCATCTTGGTTGTTATACTCACACCATTTTGGCTGTTGTACTCTCCAGCCTTCTTTCATTATTTATGTTGGAATATTTGAGATGAGGAATTATCATTATTATATGCTTTGCTATTCAGACCAGCATTCTCATCTTGTTTGTTATACTCACAATGTTACAGTCGTTGCATCTTTACTCAATCCACGGGGTGGGGATGGATTGTTTTTATTCTATTTTCCATGCTTAGGAGATATTTCATATCAATACACACCAGTCTTATTACAAACGATACAAATATGAATGATACTATCCTTTTTTATTTCTTTATTAAGTTTTCTTATATATATAATGGGAGTGTGTAAATAATAATAACAATAGTTCTCAAATAAAAAATGTCCTGTTAGATCCCTATATTTTGGAATAGACACATATCCTTTGTGAAGGATAGTAAGACATCAACATCGATGTTTTCCAATAGGTATCCATACTATAGGAGCTTTCTGGCATGAGCGAGATCACTACACTCAATCCGGGAGTACTTCATTGTAATAATAAAACCAATCGATGTTAATAAGATATTTATGGTACACTCACGTTAATATATAAATAAAAGTGTATAAGGTTTTATTATTATATATTATTATTTATATTATATTATTAAACTAAGCACGTCATAAACATTTATTAGTAAATAAATCTAAGAGAGAAAATCCATTGAAACATACGTTTGATTCAACAATATCCCATATATTTGAATAAATTATTATTTTTACTAGTTTTACTATTCGTGAAAATTTCATGGTTTTTCTATGTTTAATTTTCTGAAGAATCATAACGCTAAAGTTAGTTATTAAATATGTTCCTTGCGGACTCTGCGACTATAAAATACGCGTGGAAATTCCCCAATTGCATCGTTGAATAGTTGGACCTAATTACTTTAACAAAATACTTCAACAACAACCATCAGTATTTTTACATTTTTTGTGTATCCCCTGACTTGCATGATAAGCATTTTCACATTTTCTTGTGAAAAAAATTGATATCTAAATGTGTGCGTGTTTGTGTTATTTTTATTACAGCCCTAGAATCCTTACGACGTATAAAAAGTATTGACCCTAAGAAGGTTACCGGTACAGGTAGAATCCCAGTGGTTGTCATTAAGAATACTAACCCGGCGATATCCATGATCTTAGTAAAATAATTTAACCACTGTTTGAATGAGAAATCCTTCCTAATCTGTGGAAAGTGTCAAGTGTATGCCCTGTTTTCAAGAATTCGTGTGAGCGACCTTCCCTGTCACAGTATAGACCCATCAGCTTCCTCAGTGTCATTAGCAAATTTTTTTATGCTATAATCAACAAAGAAGTTGTTGGTCACTTAAATAATGGCAACCTCTTGAACGATAAACAGTATGGACTTCGATCGGCTCAGTCCACTGCTGATATCCTTACTGCCTCTTCTCACGGGATCAGTGAGTCACTAGACACCAAATACATCTCAAAGACGATTGCATTAGATATTTCAAATGTATTTGACAATGTGTGGCGTGAAGATTTACCGCACAAGCTCTCTAGCTATGCAATCTCTGGAAGATTCTTCTCGATTACCAAATTCTCCCTCACAGTCAGTCGAGGCCCAAGCGATCAATGCAGACGTCCCCCAAGGTTAGAGTCTCGATCCAACACTCTTTCTACTTTACATAAGTGATGTGCCCAAGAATATACTCCAATCATTTAATATCTATGCTGATGATACAATAATATATGAGTGTAAATCCAAGATTCTAAATGACCAGAGCTTGGCAGCTGATCTCTCATCTGACCTAGCTCTAACAGCTCATTTGAAGGAAAAACTGGCTGGTTACATTCAATGCCTCGAAAACCAGAATCAGATACAGAACTTTCACCGATTGCGATAAATGGATGTTCCCTAACGGAGGCTTCGTGTTTTAAGCGCCTGTTGAGACATAAACTCAACCCAGACCTCAGGTGGAACTTAAACATGCGATCCATCGCTAAAGATGATGGGAAAATGATCGGGGTTCCCCTTACCGCTCCAGTAAGTAACTGAATCCTCCTCCTGTTATTCTCTAAATTTCCAAGAGCGTGATCAAGCCGAAAATGGAGTACTGCTGTCATATATGGGCAAGAGTTCCCAGTCTTCACTTTACAGTCTCGATAGGGTCCAAAAGCGTCTCCGCGTCTTTGTGGATGACGAATTATTTTCCACTGCACAATTCCTTTATCATAGACGAAACGTAACAAGCCTCTCACTTCTCTATCACGATTTCCATGGTAAGTGTTCAGACGAACTACTTTCCTTTGTTCCAACGATTCTTATCTTCACGGCTAAGATCCGCTATATTATCCATATTATTGTGAACCACTCTCATTCCCTTCGTATTCCATTCGTGAAATGTAAGTTCCACTCGAGTACAATCTTCAGACGAACTGCTGGTTTGTGAAACCGACTCCTAAGAGGATGCTTCCCCGATGACTACACTGTTCATGTCAAAGGTCGACTGTTATCTTCCCCCACATATGCCTATAAACTGTGCCTCTTACTCTGTAATTCTCTACCTGGAGTGGTTCTTAGGCCTTGTAAAGGCTGAAAATCATTGTAAAAGAAATTATCCAGTAAAACCGGGCGGTGCCAGATAACACTCAAGAGAAGTAATACAACTAACCCGTTTTGTTATCATAGATTTCCACACACATACTTACTTTCTATAATACATGTAGGATAAAACCTGTTTTCGAATCCAGCCGTTTCTTCCGTTGGCTATGATGTCCCTTTTATTTTTGGTTGGCTGATTGCTCCATCGGTCAAAACTTTGAGCAGGGTGAAACGATTTATTTCTAATACGTTTTTCAGCTGCTTGACCGTTCCACTACATCCCAATTTAATCAGAATCTGACCATCGTCCGGAGGCTGAGATACTCTTTGACCGAGGTCACCCGATGAATGAAAATAAAAGTTGTATTGTAAGCCATTGAGCCTATCAGACTTTAATAACGGACGGCGAGCACGATACAGGAAAACATGATAAGATAAATAGACATGACCACACTGAGATATATTGATAGATATGAAGATAGACTGATAGATATGAAGATATATAGAGAGGGAGATATGAAGATAGATAGGTATAAAGATAAGTATATATAAACACAGATAGATATGGAGATTGATTGATAGATATGAAGGTTGATAGGTATAAAGATAAGTATATATGAAGATAGATAGATATGAAGATAGGTAAATATGAAGATAGGTATGAAAATAGATATGAAGACAGATAAATACATATGAAAATAGATAGATAGGTAAAATGCTTGAATCGCTTTGGGGCAGTACAGTAGTCTGATATTGTTTAATTCCTTTGCAATGCCCAAATTCTGAATGCTGCTTTATGGGCAAGTTTAAAATAATACCACAAAATTTGTCTAAATCTTACTACATGTACACGCCATCACATAATCTCTAACAAATGGTAATATTATCCGTTTCCTTATAAGGAAAGATTCAGTATTCACTGACCGTGCAGCCAGTGCTACTGTCCGTTGAATTTTATAAAATCTCCCTATTGAAATTTTTTTTCAGGGAAATGGATTTTTTAAGTTCAGCAATTTTCTATTGCTCTTTCCGGTACTGATGGCAGCTTCTTTCCTAACTGTTATGGGAACTTACGCATAATAATAATGGACTATTCCGGACATCATAAATACTGCGCCTCAAGAGGGAGCAGCGTTCAGAGTCAGTCGTATTTGGACGACTCGGCTAGACGGTCGAACTCTCTGCCTCTGGGCAGAGAGGAACCCGGACGAGGCTCCGCCTAAGGGCAGAGCCTCGTTCGTACGGCTTCTACGGGCATTTTTTGGCCGAGCCTACGGGCTCGGGAATACCCACGGTAAACTCGGCCTTGTGCCACATCTATCTCGCGTGGTGGGGGGACAGTAAATACAGTTCAGAGTCGGAGTCAGTCAGTCAGAGACAGAGTCGAGTTCAGACGATTACTGTAAGACATTGGAATAGTGATACTTGTCGAGACAACATAGTTCACTGTAATTAAATCTGATTGTCATTACTAATACTTCTACTTCTTTGTACATATTTCTGTTTGTAATATATCTTTGTTATTCCAGACTTGTGTTCGAGTTATTCTTCATTGGTTCTACCTTGGACCATCACCGTGGTACAAGGAACTTGGACCATAACACTAACCTTTTGTTTGAAGTAGTGTGGAATGTCAGTACCTAGGTTATATCATTATTTTCTCTTCAAGTTCCATATGATATCCATTTTAGTTGTTTTTGGTGATAGTCCTCAAAAGATGTGGCTTTTTACTATTTGGTATCGTTCTTTGTTTTTGATTATGTAGCGTTAGTCTATGAGGTTCGAAGAAGGATGGTTTCGCCAAGTCCTAAAGTGTTCGTCCGCTCGAGCCCATTTTGAATCATTGATCCGAGAAAGCGGTTACTCACAGCTGACAGTTTAACTATTTCTGAACGAATTTGGAAGTGTCGATCTGACGAAGCTATTTAAGAACATGACTCGAGTTTTTTGGTTAATGTTTTTATCTTGCAGCAATTTGCCGTACTGGACAAATTCCAGATCCAATACCAATTCCAGATTATAGTTTCTGTTTTGGAAAGGTTTATCTTGAGTCCTATTTCTTGGAACACTTGGTAAAAGATGTTGATTGTTATTTTTCTTCAAGATCATTCTTATTCCAACTATGAATACCTATACCCACGGCATATCCTGCCCACTCGTCAGTACACTTGTCTCTCTCTCTCTCTTTCTAGAGAGAGAGAGAGAAAGAGAGAGAGAGAAAGAGAGAGAGAGAGAAACCAGGATCTCTTTCTATTAGTAGATTCATCTAGGTGGAGCTTATGTCTCACTCTCTCTATCTCTCTGATATATATATATATATATATATATATATATATATATATATATATATATATAAATATATATATATATATATATATATATATATATATATATATATATATATATATATATATATAAAGTGTGTGTGTGTGTGATGTTTATTTATCTCTCTTCGGAGTTTCGCAACTGATATGGAGACAAGAGTAGTTTTGATTTATTTCCATATACGATATTTTACTTATACACTTACGATAAGTGGGGACGTAAAATTATTTGTTTTTCTTAAAAGACTTTAGTTTATTGGAATTTATTCTGAAGTTAAAGATCTATACGACTTTGAGTTGAGTTATATGAGTAGCGAATTACTTTTTATAGAAATGAAAATTGTGAAGAGCTATGATTGCCCACGTTCTGAAGGAATATGGCATATAGAAGAAGATATTAGATCTGACTTCACTAAATGTTTGAGAAGGATTTTTGTTATGGTAATATGTGAAATTATGATGGTTTTTTTGTATGAATAATTGCAGTTTATTTATCTGGATAAAAAATAAAATAAAATTATTATAATTTATTATAGAATTTTTAATCTGTTTTTCTTTTAAACAAAGCCAATGTTTGTTTGTTTTTTAAACAAAAACGATGTTTGTTTAGATGTATATGCGTCAGAATTTAATGTATCTTGATTTTGAAAATGATTATTCAAATTTTTCCGTCCACACTGCTTATTTTGATATGTACCTATCTATCTACCTCCCTACCAAACCATATGTATATACTATGAAATAAAAATAAAATATATTACCTTAGTTACTCACCTTTCAGGTCAGATCAATATATATTTTATTTTAAATGGCGCCCGCAACATTTGTATTAAAATACAATGGAAACTCAACTATTTTAAGGAAACCGTATCTACACTTCATCCTGGTGCCATATTTGCCAATAAGTATTTTTCGGCGCGCATACATTCCGAAAGTAACTCTGATCTTTGATTTAATATTATTTTGGGGGCTAGGGGACAACGAATTTGCCGGCTTCTCTTCTGGGTAAAATCTTGAAGTAATACTGCCATAACTGGTTGGGGGCTACATCATCCTTTCTTTCAAGACTTGACAGAGTTAAAAAGGATCTAGACCGAAGAATTATTTTCCCACCCCAACCTCTTTCCCACGGGCCTAAACGTCGCAAGCCTCACGCTATCCTATCGCGATTTCCGTGGAAAATGTTCTGACGACATGCATTCCTTAGTTCCACCAGTTCAGAACTTCACAGATAAAACCCGCTATGCCATGTACACGTGTACACTCATTCCTTTCGTATTCCATAAATAAGGAGGAAGTTCCATTGAGACAGTTGCTTCCCAAGAGGTGATGATTTGCAGGACAGACTTCTGTGTGGATGGTTCCCCCGATCACTACAATCTTAACCTCTTCACGTCTAGGATCAACTGTATCCTCCATATCCTCATAATCTGCACTTCTTCCCTCCTCTCCTTACGTCCATAAAAAAATCTGATTCATAGCCCACTACCTCCGGTGGCTCTTGGGCCTTGTATAGAGTGAACAATAGTGTATAAATAAGTAACTTTTAGTTTTTACATTATGTTCCACTTTTTATTCGAGTTCAAATTTTCCTCGTTTTTAATATCCCACATGTATTTAGACAGGACAGTGCTGTTGGGATATCCACTCAGCTTTAAAGGTGTAATACGGCTATTGTATCACTGTTTAAATTTACATTCCTTGAAAGCAATCTATGTCATGATAATATCAACCTTTAGTCTGTATATAATGTTATCAGTAAAGCATTGCCCTTTGAGGACATACATGTAGGAATTCAAGAACAGTTTGCTACAGGAAATTCTGATCATCGAATGCGTGTACCGAATACCAGAAGGTTCTTGCAGTCATCAGGAGAGAATGTGCTCCATTGCAGCATCTGTCTCTCAACGGATTTCAATGCGCACTCATTTCCTTGTCACTGACGTCAGGCCCCACCACCTGGTTTGACTGGTTTACTGCCGGTCGACTCCTGTTTATTTTTTTATTTTTTATCGGGGTCGTTTTTCTAGCCCACCTGTATGATTTCTTTCGTTACAAATCCAAATGGATCACCTTCGCAGTTGCTGCTTGTATATCCTTTACGATTGCCCTTACTTTTCTCTGCTTGATTCCAATGAATCCAAACCATCCTTCCAAGAGCTCACCGACCTCAACAGGAAAATATCTAGCCTGCTTTCCCGCATCTTCATATTCCACCACCGTAGATATAATAAACTTAAGCTACGTAGTAATTGGTAGTTTCACGTTTTAATCGTGCTCTTCAGTTTATGTGTTCTTCAGTCTCTTACTCCGGTTAGATGACACCTGATTTAAGTTAGGTGCATAGCTGAAAACTCTTTTCCAAGTTGCCTTATAAGTGTATTAAAAATTGTGTATATGCGATAATACAGGGTTATTTTTTTTTAAAAAACGAACCGATTTCATTACGTAATATCTTCATAAGGAAAGGCAATAGAGAACTCCAGCCAAGTCACAAGTATTCTACTCAAAATCAACTTTTATTTCCTGTCTTACAAGTGTTCAATATGGCCACCACCTGCAGTACGGGCAACATCAGTGGGATAAGAGAATTCCTCCCAAAAGCATATCACGATCTACTGAGTTGTTATTCGATGTTTAAGGTCATCTAGGTTAGTGGGTACCGGTGGAACATAAAAGCGATCTTTTACGTATCCCCACAAGAAAAGAATCACACACGTTTGAGGTCTGGGGATCTCACAGGCCAAGCACAAAAAGCAAGGTCTTGGTAATTGTCTTAACGAGGCGTAGTCTGTAAGGTTTCAAATGTAGACGTCTTCTTAGCACACGTCAGATAAGTAGAATGAGAGATCGCAAGCTCACGGGTAGCTCGATTTGTGAATTTCCGTGGACTCCGCTCAAAAGCAGCACGGATTCATGCCACATGTTCTTCCGAAACTCGTGGTCGTCTTCAAATTTTTTCCTTTACACAGAGCATTAAACAAATATAAGCACTCCCTTGAAACGGTTTAAACCACCGTCGAATGTTTTTAGGAGAGGGTGGATTAATGTCGAATTGCATTCGAAAAAGCACGCTGCACCGTGACAACCGTATTTGTTTTCGCGATCTCGAGAATGCAGAACGCCTTTTGCTGAGAACTCTCCATTGCGGGGATAAACAAAGAACTGAACGTTGCCGGAGATACGACACGACTACAGCGCCCCTGTGGCAGCCATTCAAAACTTTTTTTAAAAATCTCCTCTTTCAAATGGTTAGTGATTCATTCTATAACGATGCTTGAGAACTGCATCATGAAAGTGGTTCATTTTTTTTTAATAACCGTGTATATGATGAAGAGTAATAATAATATGAAAGTAAGGCAGATATTATCTGTGACTATAAGATAATAATAATGATAATGATGAGCATAAAAATAGTAGTAGTAGTAGTAGTAATGAAAAAGAGAAAAGTAAACCAAAGAGTATCTCTAAATAAATATACAATAAATAATCGCTATTTCACTGACAATAGACAGATAGATAATGAACTTGAATTTAGATATGTGAGAAGACAAGAAAGACAATTTAATTGCAAATACTTTCTGTTGTTCCAAGCTGTTTCGTCAGGCATTTATTTTGATCCTGACAAAGCGGCCTAAAAACGCTGAAAGTACTCGCAATTAACTTGTCTTCTGATTCTAATTCACTTTCAATATCTTGTTGACTTATTTCACTGTAGTTAATTCCATTCAAAATGGGAAAAGCTAAGTGGCGTGTTTTATTCCGAGTAGAACCTTCTTGAGCCTGATAATGGTTTTATTGATGGAGTCATTCTCATACCCCCCCCACACACACATATATATATATTTCTGTTTATACGTTATTTTTATACATACAAATATTTAAGTAAATTCTGTTTATAATAAACAGTATTAACTACATTTATCGACCTGAATGTGCGAGAAATATCATAGAAAATGTGTCCTCCGACAGGAATCGAACCTGTATGCTACAAGGAACCGTCATTTGGCCTGACCTGCTATACCATTTAGCTACATAGGAATCATCTGGTTAGTAAAGTCAAATTACTGTTTTTAAACAAGAAATTTCGCACGTCAGGCCAAATGACGTTTCCGTGTAGGATACAGGTTCAATTCTTGTCGGAAGACACACATTTTCTACAACAGGACTATTTTTAGGTCTGCTCTGCCTTCTATCAAGGTAAAGCATAGAACGAAAAGTCAGGTTCTTACAGGAGTGGCACAGGGAACGAACCACACACACACACACACACACACACACATATATATATATATATATATATATATATATATATATATATATATATATATATATATATATATAGTCATGAAAAGGTTTAGTCTCTAAAACCACTCTAAACGCTGTTCGCAAAAGAACAGTGTTTGACCAAAAATGATGCTACTACTATCTCGCGTAATAAATGGATACTAACTATATATATATATATATATAAAAAAAAATTATTACTTCAAACGTTATTTTAGTTGATATTCGTATTTGAAATAAACATCCATTTTTTTTATTTTAAGCAGTATGTATGGTGCGTCTATTTCAAATATGTGTGTCCATTATAATAAGGATTGAAGTAATAAAATTATCGGATTGAAAATAACTCTATTCATTCTTGAGAGAGAGGGAGAGAGAGAGGGGGAGAGGGAGGAGTGGAGGTGAGTGGATAGTATACAACAAAATGCCAATTGTTCTTTATATTAAAAACGTTAAAGATACAGAAATGCCGGGCATTAAATATAACTCTTGACGTCCAGTGGATCGAGATGTTAATTCGCCTCATTCAGCTTTCTTTCGCTTTTGATTTTATTTTGATCTCTCTCGCTATTTTTTTTATTATTATTCCATATTATTATTTCATTATCATATTTCATTATCCTACATTATTACTATTATTGAGTGCAGTACGCTAACAAAATTACGCTTACAAATACACGAAGCCCAATATATACACTATGACAGTCGGTATGATAATGTTATGCCAGGCACCTTGCAACACAGCCAAATGTGTACGGTATGATGACAGGTTTTGATAAAAAGCAACGCATCACATTGCAGGTTTGAAACAACTTCAAGTCCGGTAACCCAGTCTGCTTGGACATTGAGGTTACTCGGAAGAATCTAGAATTATTCCGAAGTCATCTTGGCCAACTTATCTTTCAAACTTAACATAAACAACCCTCTCTTAATCTGGCCATGATACTCCTCCAATACTCCCGATCATGAACTGAGATACAGTGTGTCAACCCGAAAGGGAACATAACCACCTGGTTTAGGTGAGGCAATTAAAAAGTAAGTGTGTGTTACTGAGCAAGATATTGTGTGTAACCAGTTTTATTGTAATCTTGGCTTCTAAAAGTTCTTCTGTTTTTAAGAAGTGGGCATACAATAAATAATGCTGAAAAAAGTTTAAAATTCGTATAGAATTCTATAATTTTAGGCTCGAGAATATATTACGCTCTTTTTTCCTGCAGCGTTCGTAATAACGACTGTTGTCATCAGCCATTTCATATTGTCGAAAAATAGTTGGGAGATGACCCCCCCCCCCAAAGAAAATACGGAATTATCTAAATAATTTAAAATAATCTTTTTAATTAGATTTTTTTAAACTGCTCCGAATTATTGAAACGGGGGGAAAATAGTAAGTTTTCTCTGTTCATTTTTATTATAAACATGAGAAAATTATTCGAATGTCCCCCTCATAGTCAGCTCTAGGTAGCTCTATCTAAATTAGGAAAAATTCAAGTGGACTTAGCATTATGACAAAAGGAACTTTAAAAAATAGATGTATTACTGAATATTTTGTTTATGCAGAAATTATATAGTGGTAAGTGAAATATTACGATTTATTTTTATTTGTCCTTACTATGCGTATTTGACGAGTTAGATGACTAATTCACCGACTACTTAACTATACATTTTGTTTCAAACGTGTTCTAATGTTAGATACGAGTATTAAGTGTCTGGTAATTATGAGGCATTATTTTGAACTGGGCTGGTGAAGCTGCTTGCATAATTCAGTAAATGGAAATACTGTCCAAAATTTAATCGATTAATAAGTAGTTACTTGTTTTGAAATAAAGTTCAGAAGTGGACGACCATAAGTTGTTGATCCTGATACTTTAAAATACAAAATAGAGGATAACCCGACTACTAACACGTGACATACTTACACAAAAGTTAAAATCATGGAAAATGCTTTCGATACACCCCCAACATAAACTGACGTCAACTTACAACTTAATTGCGTCAACACGAAGGGGTCATGCACAGCTGGTTTCGGTCAGGCAGCTGGCAAGCAAATGTGGTACTGAACAAGATATTTTCTTTTATTATTATTATTATTTACAGCATATGATGCTCTTCTGTGTGCCATGTTCCTTCCTTGGGTGGTCATGGCTCTCAACAGCGCCCCATCCCTTGTAGCTCTCAGCAACGCTCGTCTCTTTGTCATCCCTCCCACCTCATGTTCCATCATCCATTCACAGTTCGTCAGGTAAGTGACCCGCAGCTTTCCCCTGTCCCTTTTTATGTCCTGTGGATGTCAAATTCTCTAGATTTTCCTTCTTCATTATGTATCCGATAAATTTCAGCTGCCTCTTTCTGGTTCTAAGTGTCCTTTTTGTTTCCATGTTATTTTCAGATCGCAGCTCGCAACTTAAGAAAATAAATGATCATTTTTTCTTTGCCCCGACAGACTTTATATAATACATTTCGAAATCTACATCAGAATATTCCACAGGATTTTCACTTTGTTATTCTCCAACCCTTTCGTCTCCTCTGTGACCACATGTTCATAATAATTGTTCCTAAATTCAAACCCCTAATTTTTACACATATTTTATTATTAATATTCTTTATCGCGCGCAATTAGTTATCGCAAACAATAACGATGTAAATATATCAAGCCTTTTCTGATTGGGAAACACGTACGAGGAAGAGAATTCTTAGCCTTTCCAATCTGTTTTCTTTTAGACACTCGCGTAAAGTTAAATTTTGTCTGCGTGTTCCAACATTACATCAGTTGAACAAAACAGCTCAGGCCGTAACCCGCCCCGTTGCTGTGATACTTGTCTTACCATATGTCAAATGTTTCTCTGATTTTGGACAGAGCTCGACTGAAAAATATTGTGACGTGCAACAATCGCGGGAAAAAACAGCTGCCCGCAACACCACCATCCACATTGCTTAAAGTCGTAGGGATTGGTAGTGATACCAACGCCAGTGCGACCTTCCGTCGCGGTGGCTGTGAAATTTTTGCACCTGGCACATCGGGCTTCCAACGTTAAACCGAACTTGTGTCACTACGGATTAAATACACGAACTCTAACAGTGAAGGATTTACTGTCAGTCTTTATATATATATATATATATATATATATTTGTCATCCACAGACAGACTGTTTCGCAGCTCATCAGTGTGGCTAGACGTCCGGTTGCCTCTAGCTCTAGCTGCGATCGAAACCCGACTGAATTTGCGCCAGTCGGAACCTCTACCCGCTAAGCCATCAGCGTACGGAATGGAGGTGAATTTTAGCGTGTTTATTTTTAGATTCGGATAAACACACAGTGACTGAGAGTGACTCAATTCTGTCGAAGAGTCGTGCAGTATTAGCATAAATAGTCACTGTTTCCAAAGTCACACCCCAAACCAGAGGGCTCAACATATATATATATATATATATATATATATATATATATATATATATATATATATATATATATATATATATATATATATATATATAAGGAATAAACGTTTATAGCATAAGTGATGACATTTAATTTGCAGAATATTTTTAAAAGCATATTTTAATAAATATTTCATCTCATTTATTTTAAATAGAACTTTTTTAAATTATCATATATAAACAAGGTTAAATTATCATATATAAACAAGGTTTCTTCAAGGTTTCTTTTTAATTACTCATGTTTATACAAAAAGAATTTATATCTGCCTTGTCCAAATTCAATTATAAGTTAGAAACCCTACGGCGTTCATAGGAAACACTGTTGTTATCTGCTGTTTCTCAATACTACAAATTAGTGGAACGGAGTAGAAAAAAACACTTAAGGAATTATCTCAATAAGTTACAATAATCTGTTTAATTAGATTTCTTCAAAATGTACGGAATTATTTAAACAAATGAAAAAATAGGTTTGCTGAATCAATTTTTATTTCTTACTATTCACATAAATCTTTAAAAATTATGCAAATGTATTCCCTCATAGTTAGCTCTATGTAGCTATGTGAAAAGAAGGAAATTTAAGTAGACTTATGATAGAAGGAATTTATAAAATAGATGACATGCTGATAATGTTTATACAAAATCTTTATAGACATAAGAAAACAACTTCTCTCTATTCGCAGGACGGGTAGTTGGGGGAGTATTGCTAAACTGATTCAGCCAAAAACTTGAACCCGATTCACCGTTTCTGGTAAACGTTTCGCTTCCCTGATGCGCGCGCACACACCGAAAATTTCTACTTGCGCGGAAATTCACCGAACATTCATTTACCGAGTTATACTTTCGATATGAATCCATCGTTAGATGGAGATAATGACGTTAGCTCGCTGCCCGTTGGTCTGTGTACTGTCTAAGCATGGCATATTCCCCTCTACTTTAGAAATTTTCATCAGCCTCTTCCATGACAGAATTGAAATTGGCCTGGCTCGCTGCGCGCCCTCCCGATCTTTCCTGCAATAAGTCCTCGCCTTCACAATGGACAGTTTGTAAAAGTGATGGTCAGCCGAGTACTGGTCACTGCTTCGGCCAACTGACCGCTACTTAATTCCGTTATTCGTTGTCTAGTAGTAATACATCGGCGTTGCGTTCTTCATTCTTTGCTTCGTTTCTTGGCCTCGTTCCCACCGCCGTCAGTCGTGCCCTACCGGCTGCACCCTCGCCTATTTCTCATTGCGACCGGTAACCAAGAGATAATGGCAATTTACTCAAGTGTTTACAGAAATGACCACTTGACCACTGGAGCTATGTATTTCCTGGTCAGCGAGGGGGTTGTGCAACACGGGGAAGAAATAAATGTTCGTGTATTTTGGATTATAGGGAGTGATAGGGTAGAACTTGGAGATATTTGGTTAGCATGTATACTATTATTCTGCTTGATCGTCACGCTCTTCTACCTAGCATCAAAGTGTAGTATCTGTCCGATCATTTTGAAGTGGAATCAGTTCCGCTTTCCGACCGAGAAACCTAGTTAATATTTTATAGGTTCTCTTTTGTATGAATTAATCACTACTTCGGTACGGCTTATATTTGTTTAATGCTCTTTTCATCACTATTAAGTAACAGTTCCCTGGCCCTTTTGATAGGGAAGCAATTCGGCCTTTTGACCTAGTAAAGGTAGCTAATATTTGATACATACTTTCTTGTACGATTTCATCTGTTTCAGTGTGTTTGGTATTTGCCTAGTGTTCTTCTAACAACAAACTCGTGGCACTTGAAGGTCAGTTTTAATCTAGACTCAGAAAGTTGAATATTCGACTCTACGAATATCCAACCAGAAGTTGAACCCTTTGGTGGGGTTCCTACCACTCTGCAGGGGATGTAGTAGGCGTGTTCTTGAACGGCTTGAAGCATTTAACACTGACGGGACATACAGAAGTCAAGAAGAGTAGACTTGAGTTTGAGTCTGAGTGAGTGAATGGATGGCAGAACAAAGAACAATTTTAAAAGGGCAAAAGTTATTTAGTGCAACAAAGAACAGGATGTTGTTGAGAGCCATAATCATCCGCATCCTGAACTCACTGTGGGGTATGGGGTCACAGCTTTCAACAACGTTGCTACTGTGGCTCCCGTAACAAGCAGGTTTTTAAGGAATGGAGTTATTAGCCTCATGTCTTCTCCTGAAGTGGTTGCCATCGAAAGTTAAAGAGCTTAGCCTATCATACTATTTAACATATAGCCAGTGTGGAGAAAGATATTTGCGCATAAATGAATGTAACTCAACTGGAATTCGAACTGCGTTTTTCAAATTTTCATTCCAAGCCGTTATCTATGACACTACTTGCACAACCTGGATGACATCCTGAAACGATATGACATGTAAAATTAGAAGACTAAATAACAATGAGGAAGACTAATTGCATAATGAAACACTTTCACATGCAATGCAAAAATGATGGTTCAAAAAATACAGTCGTCCCATAATCATCATCAGTTTTATGAACGGCTGTGGTCGTAGGGTTGCAGTGCAGTTGATCATCTGATTAATTCCATGCATATATCTGAGTTGAAAGACGAAGAGGTATTCATTGGAGAAGTTGCATTTGCAAGTTTTACCAATACTTTAATTTGTGTTTTATATATATATATATATATATATATATATATATATATATATTATAATTTTTTCATATAGACAAAAACATTTTACTCACTACAACGATACAACTTCGTTTTAGTGCATTTAAAATTACACTTCGACTGGTGAGAACCAAAATGGTTATGAACAATTCTGTTTGTAAGCAAGCCGCATGTGAAACGTCACTTCCTTTTTTCCATTTGTTTGAAAAAAAATTGTCTGTATGAAAAAATTATAATAATTATTGATCTACTATCGGTATTGAGCCCTCTTTTGAATTAATGCTGCGAACATTAGAATTTATATATTATTTTCGTTCTCGTTACATTCATATATACATATATATGTATGTATGTGTGTGTGTGTGTGAATGCACCTATGTATGTATGTGCCAAGTTGTTGGACATAGTTTTTTCATCTTGAAAGTTGAAATAGTTTTAAATTCATATTCGATGTGACTTTTCCGACTGCTTATGTGGAGAGGTCAAAATGTCTTGAAAATGTCTTTAAAATTTTACCAAATTTTCCGTCGTTTTATTAAAGCGAATTATTCACAAAGAGTTATATTGCTGTAACATCAGCAGCACAAAGAAATGGGTTAATGTCTATGAACAAAACTTGGAATGGCAATGATTCTTCTCTAGGATATAGACCGATTTTGCATACTCATAGCTATCTTTAAAAAAAATATGAAAAATACAAAGAAACGAAACAGACAAAAGTATTTTATTTTTTTGTTTTGCATTTATTCCTGGTGATTGCAAAAAGTTTGTCTTGCCTCTGGCGGCTTCTACCGACTGACATCAACGTCATTGCCAAAAGGAAAAATGGCTTCTAAATCTTCAGGGAACTGTAGCTCTTCCACTTAATAAACTCACTCCCTTGTTGTCTGGACGTCAGTCACATAAACAAGTAATCAATCTTACAATTTGAATAATACTCTACCTTGAATCGAGTTCTGTCGATTTTAAAATAGAATATTGTTGGCACGTGTTTTCCGCTCTCTTAAAACAAAGAAAATTTTAATTCATAAATTAGCCACAATAAGAGATTAGCAAAATTAACTAATAATAAAATAGAGAAAGTGGAACAATATAATATACAAGTTATGTAACTAACAATAAATTCGTTCGTATTGTAGATCTTACCAGCATCGGCGTACATTTTTTCTTTCTTTATTAATTCGCGAATATTCATTTACAGATACGAAAATGATGGGAATGCTTGATATTTATAGCGAGAAAGAGAAAGGGTGGCAGCAATAGATTTTGAAAGAGAGAAGTCGAAAGAGTGAAAACAATAGAGAGAAAAGGAAAGGGTTGTAGTAATAGGTATTGGCAGAGAGAGAATATTGCTGAGAGAATGAGACACCGTATAGCCTCTTAGGTTGGCTCTCGTTACTACTGGCGACTCTATAATTAAATAAGTCTTCTATCCCACCTTTCTTCACTAAATTTGAGGTGTGATGTAATTGAATGACCTGTCACTCCCATGAGTGACTACGCGAAAGGTAGTATCTACCTGTAAGTATCGATAAGTCAACGGACTACGGAGTCTAGTTGAAATCTTTTTCGGCTTGCTGGTAGAACTCTCTGCCTCGCGGGCAGAGAGGAACCCGGACGAGGCTATGCCGAAAAGTAGAGTCTCGTTCGGGGAGGTAGACCGACCCGATCCCTTTTATGCGGGTTCTACGGGAATTTTTTGGCCGAGCATACGGGCTCGGAAATCCCACATTAAATTCGGCTTTGTGCCACATGTGACTGCGTGAGGCAGTAGCTAAATACACTAGCTGAAATCTTTTTCAGTTGTACTATTGAACTCTCTGCCTTCGGGCACAGAGGAACCCGAACGAGGCTATGCCGAAGGCAGAGCCTCGTTTGGGGAAGTAGACCGACCCGATCCCGTTTATACGGGGATTTTTTTGGCCGAGCCTACGGGCTCGAGAGCCCCACATTAAATTCGACTTTGTGCCACATGTGACTGCGTGGGGTAGTTGCTAGATAATCTAGCCGAGATGTGTTGAGTACGACTCAGACTTACGCGAGAACTACCGACCTTCCAATCGTAGCACTCACTACTGGATTGGCTTGCGACAAACGTGCGCATAGCTGTTACCTTTATTCTTATTGTACTGGTTTTTACAATAAACCTCCACCGTGTTTTTCAAGTATATATTCCTATTAGCACGGAATATAACAAAGTGTTAACATATTTTAGTGATAAAGCTGAATATCTTATATCGTAAATTCCGTTCAAATTCTACTGCTGACCAATCTGGAGTATCTTTGCCTGACTTTCCCCTTATAAGTGAGTCTTTATTAAGTGATATGCATTTAACTCCGTTCATGGTTTCCGATATCATCTCTAAACTGGGTCGCCTCAAAGCATGTGGACTTGATGATACCCTTGCAATAGTCCTTGAGCCTGAACTGACTCCTGTTCTCTCTAAACTCCATAATAAATTTTTTGCTGCTTCTTGTTTCCTGCTTGTTAGAAACCCTCTTCTGTAGTTCCAGTTTTTAATAACTCGCTCGAATTGTCTGATCCTTCTAACTATCGACCTATTAGACTTCTACCGCTTTTTGGCAAAGTACTAGAAGCTCTAATCAGCTCTAAATTAGTCAAGCATCTCACCTCGAAGAGTCTTTTTTCAGATGAGCAATATTTATGATTATTGCTGAAAGAGTCTATCAACCTTTAGATAAGTGGTGAAGCTCGGGCTATTGCACCTAACAGGATTTAACATACTGGTCTTCTTCACAAGTTGAAAGGTTATGGTAGTTCTGGAAGAATTTTTCAACTGATTCAGCCTTTCTTATCAAATCGCGAAATTAAAGTTGTATTGAACGGCCACTGTTCTAGATCATTTTGAATTAATGCAAGTGTCCCCCATGGCTCTATCCTTGAAACTACGTTGTTCTTAATTTTCTTCCTGATGTCATTAGTTCTCAACTTGATATCTCTGATGATGACACAACTATTTACTCTTGTCTTAATAGTAAGTATGATCTGTTGGCAGCTGATCTCAAAAATCACATATTCTGTTGGTAACTCGGACAAGGAATGGTTTGCCTGCTTTCTGTTAATCGTCTGAGAGAGCCCTTTTGTAACTCCAATCAGCATAGCTGATGCTAACCTCCAGGATATTGACTTGGGCTAAATCTTCTCGTCCGAGTCTATCCTATATATTTATAAGTCTACCATTTCGCCCATTCTTTGAATATTGCTGCCACACATGGTCTGGTGATCCTGCTATATACTTCGATATCATTGATAAAATCCAAAGCAGAATCTGCAATGTCATTGATTCTGACCAGTTACTTTCCTATCGCCGTAATGTAACTTACCTGTGCTTTCACGGTGAATATCCTTTATGGTACCTAGACTTTATGAATTTAAGCGCGGTACTAGATTGGCGACAAGGTCTCGTCATTTTACAGTTGAAACGTCTAGATGTTCTATGCTAACAGTTTCTTTTCTCGCACTTCTCGTTTGTAGAACTCTCTTCCAGTTTCTTGCTTTCCAGTCAAGTTTGTTCTTCAAAAATTCTAATGCAACGCCAATCGTTAACTTCTGTCTTCTTCTTCTTTTGTTGTTCACGCTCCGTAATCATGTTTTTTTCTTCCTTTCTTCTCTTATATTTTTTCCACACAGTAACCCTCTGCGTTTTAATGTTTTTATTCGCCTTGCTTGGGGTGAGATGATTAAAATAATTGATACAGAGAAAGAGGGAGATTGAGAACGACAGATATTGATAGAAACGTTAAGAGTGGGGGAAATAATAATAGAAACGGAATGGAGTGACGGCAATAGATACTGGGAGATAAAAACGAAAAGTGTGAGAGAAACAGGGAGAAGCAGAAAGTTTGAAAGTTATAGATATTGATAGAGAGAAACAGAATGGATGAGAAGAGTAGATATTGATAGAGCGACAGAAAGAGTGGGAATGTTAGAGTAGGGACCGATAGAAAATGGAAAGGCGTAGAGAACGATAGATATTGAAAAGGAGAAACGAAAAAGAAAAGGAAGCGTGATATGGGTGTTGCACCATAAAGCCAAGCTTGAGAAACAATGCCATTCTCTTTTTTGTAAGATTAAGGATCGATAATACTTATCGGTTTATTGACTTATTTGGGCTGACAGCTCCATCTTTGTTATTCTTCTCCCCAGCGCTCAAATTCGAACAGGCCAATTTTGATCTTTTTCATGCATTAAATTAATACATCTTTTTTTTTTTTTATTTATTTCCGTTTTATTATCATGTTTTATATTAAGTCGTTTTCTGCTTCTAGTCGCTCTGATTAACTCTTTCCTCATCTGTATTATTTTTATGAACGCCACGTTTTCTGCTGAATTTTCTGATATCATGTCAATATTATTTTCTCACGATAGAATGTTTGAAGAGGATTGGTTGTTGAACGGGTCGAAACGTAGGGATGGGAATATTAGTCCTAAATAATCAATGATTGTGATTTTTTTCCCCAAAGACTTGCCTGTAGCTCTTTGCCCCTTCAAATCTTCTGTATCGATCTTGGATTGAGGAAGCTGACACGAAACGAACAAGGATAAAAAAAAATCCAATTACTACTCCAATAGTTGTAAGTTGAAATAAAGGTAAAATTCCAATAAATCGTCATTAAAGTCTTGAGGTTAATGACAAATTATTAGCTCAGATATCTATTTATTCAAACTAGCGTCCTAATCTTTGCTATTTCGATCACAATATCACGGACTAGTGAACCAAATACACAAGCCTAGCATTTGTTTTGTTTTCTGAAATGGTGTATGGGATGTTTTAGCTAATTATGGCATGCTGAATCCAAAAATAAACTCCATTTCATTACAGTCATTAGTTTCCGTTTTCCTGATTCCTACGTAAATTATGGGTTCTGGTTGGGTGAGGTCATTGTAAATGGGAACAAAGAATAAATGCTCACTTGAAGCTAAAACATAATCTTAGTATGAAATAAAACTACTTCCGAAATACGAAAGAAACTTAACACAATTCTTCTTCCATATGCCGTGTCTCTCCAGGGCGTGAGCAATAATAGCTCTCCTTAACTTGCTATTCTTTTTAATTCTAAGCAATATTTTTCTATTATCCCATTCACTCTCTGACATCCATTTACAAGCTTGTTAGGTAGGTTACTCGCTGTTTCCCACTAGCGTTAAATATGTCCTATGGATGTGAAATTCTCCAAGTTCCCTCTCCTCGTTATGCGTCCCATGAATTTCAACCGTCTCTCTCTGACTCTAAAATATAAGTGTCCTTTTTCATCCCCATTTTCCTTAAAAACTTCCTACTTTCTTACATGTTCTGTTCGTGTTATTCTCAGCATTCTTCTGTAGAACGAATTTACCGTTACCAAATGCCACTTTTATAACACAATGAGTGATTATTAAAATTCAAATACTGAGAAAAATTTGTTTTATTGAGTTCTTCACATCAGGAACTCCGTCGAAATTCAACTGAGTTGAGTTCTTCAAATCACAAATTCTTGAACTTCAAAACCTCACGCCACGAAACCTACCACTTTAATTCTGTTTCCTTTGAATTTTGAAAAAATAAAATCGATTTCCTCAATTCATTAACTTTTGGATATATTTTAAACTTAATTTAAAAAAAAAATAAAATTCACAAAGTTTTTGTGTTACTTTAAACATAATATAAATTAAAATCTTTCAAAATCAATAATATTTTCAGTTATTTTAAAATTTGAATTTGTAATTGTTCCCTTCTCACCCGAACACAAATCCCAATTCTCGATCTTCAAGCACCAGATGAAGGGCAGATTTTCTGGTGGTGGTGCCGGTGCTGGGAATATTTTCTTGGCGTACATTGGAACCATTGGTACCAATAAAAGATCATTTAAATGCTACTGCTGACCTTGATACTGTAGCTGACCACCCGACTCAATTGATATCTTCGGTGCACCCATTCTCTGGTGGGGACTGCTGGTAGGACAATTAAAATCTAGTGGCAGGTTGGTTCATGGAAGATAGCAATGTGTTTTTCGTGTTAAAATGGTCTCCAAAATCACCCGATCTCAATCCTATAGAGAATCTTTGGGGTGAGGAAAGGGAGATTGAAATCCTGGTTCGCACGAAACAGATCTAGAAGCATTATGGGATGCCATAATGTTATATACGACTAAAGTGTCGCTGCCGAAACTTGAGTTTGAACATAGCTCGCCAGTTAGCAAACACAGGCGATCCCATTATTGTGCAGTGGGTGACCATAGAGGAAACGAATATATATGGAAGTCGCGTGACGTCTAGATTGAACTGCACTTATATTCTGTCCTCTGTTGTTGTCCGGTTCGCTGTTCTATTCAATATACTATTTCTCTATTCGGATTACTATACGAGCGAGCATTATCGAGCAAGTACTATTAGTGCGAGTGTTATTTGAAGTCGTCTGACATCAGCATTGTTCAACGGCGTACTGTAGTTGTATCTGCGATTACAAAGTGTCTACTACAACGAGTATTACGAAAGTGACAACGAGAATTCGTTGGCATTACAAAGTGGCAACGAGTGTTCGTTGACGACATCAAATATAATTAAAGCAAGAACCCAAATTTTGAAAAATAGCTTCCAGGAGATCAAGACGTTTTTGATTCTAAAGGTAAAAGGCGGTTTAATTCAGTACTAGAAAAGTGTACGTAGTACAGAGACAGATAAGTGTAAAGTTGGTGATCGGAAAACGAAAACACTAGAAACCGGTTCCGGATTTATTTATCCGTAAACAACTAGCTTCTATTTAAAAAGATGGCTTGGCTCATACGGTAGGTAGACAGAATTGTAAAACTACTGTGTTCACTATTCTTTCCTGCTATTGGTAGGTGGATGTGTAAAATAAATCTGAAAGTTTTCCGTTAAATCTCGGAGGAATGCCAAGTAAAGAAGCTGAAATCCTTGGATAATTAAAGAGAAACCACATGAGTCAAATCTGAAAATTTTGTCGCTGCCGGTGGAATTGAATAGCGTCTCATTCTCAATGGTCTATGTGGAAACAAGTTATTGTCTACGTCGAAAGTCTAGAGTTCCTTACTGGGTGTCTTTCTGATTGGAGAGTCACCGGGATCTATCATTTGGTGGTGGGATACGTCCTATAGTCCACTCCACCTTAGAAAAAAAGAGACTCTTCATAAGCTAACTTGTAAATGTATGAATTTCTCTCTCTTTCTATCTATCTATCTATCTATCTATCTATGTGCCATATCCCTTCAAGACGTCGATGTTCATGACTCTCCACAACTTCTTCACATTTTCTTGCTATCAGCAACGGTCACTCTTTTACGACCTTAATTTTTTTTGTGCTGATTCTTCCTCCAGTCACATGAATATTTTAATGAATATTTAAACTTCTATTTACAATCATACGACATCATACAATGAAGAAAAATGATGCTGGGTATGTCAGCGATATATTCAACCACTTGTCCCAAAAATCAGGATCTGTTGACTTGCAATCTCTTGAGCTTTCTGGTTGAAACTTGGAAGCAGCTCGTAAAACAAAGAAGCAGGCTCGAAAACACGATAATAATGGTAATGGTAATATTAATCGTTTCCCTATAAGGAAACATTTGGTATTCATTGACCGAACAAGGACACATGGCACAGTGGATAAAGGCGTTGGTTAGATCCAGTGACAGACCCAAAGAGTGTGAGTTCAATACCCGGTTAAGGCAGTGGAGAACTTTCAGAGGGAAAATTAGCAGGTGATAACTGATAACTGACATCCATCAAGCATGGCTCGTGGAACTAGAACAGTCTACCCCAGTGATCGAAATAAAGGGTTCGGTTCGAAATTCCAACCACCCGAAGAAGGCCGGAGCGTACAACGGCCGAAACGTTGTGACCAATATGGCGACAAAGATGAGGACAATAGTCCGACTAATGTAAATACTGTACATAATACCTCATCTCAGAAATATAGACAGTTTCTTAAGTCCAGTAGCTTTTATCGCTCTTTCCAGTATTGATGGGGGGGTCTGCTTCCGAACCTTCTATTTGGAGTGGTGTGGAATGTTAACAACTGGATTATATCATTATTTTCTCTTGAGTTATATGTGCTATCCGTTTTAGTTGTTGCCGCTGTTGTTAGTCATCAACCGATGTGGTTTCTGTTATTTGGTACAGTTCTTTGTTTTTGATTCTCTAGCGCCAGTCCAAAAGGTTGAAAGAATGATGATCCTTCCCAAGAACCTCAGGATTTACTCGTTAAATTAAAATGTTTGACATAACTCTTCCAATATTTTTCAACGCTTAGAGAAGGGCACGATTTAAGAAAATAAAAATAAAAGACAGTGTTTGACTATGTTCAACCATCCACCGACCATGCGACCCTTAAAATGTATGAGGATAGTTACATATGCAGACTACTATTAACTCCCGCCTTGGGGAATTAACGGAATGACGAGAGAATTCGCTATGATTTATACTGAACTGTTTGATTAATTCCTCTTAGTAACTAAGCAATTAACATAAAATTTCAAGATGTGCATAATTACCATCATATTACTCACGTTTCAGTTGCATGCTGTCTACTTTTCATCTGCTATTTACCAGTACATTTTACCATTTTTCTCAAGATAAGCTACGTTTGTACAAAGACTCAATTTTTTTTTTTTGTAGAATTTTTATATTTTTATACTTGTATACAAGTTTTTAACACAACATGAAGACAGTCATACTGTCGAAATATTGTTGAACATTACCAAACTCAGGGTCTTTTCTTTTCTTAAATTATGCTCTTCTGTAAGTGTTAATAATAATAATAATAATAATAATAATAATAATAATAATAAATGGAAGAAGGAAAATTTCAACTAAAGGCCGAGAGAAAAAGGCAGTTGGAAAGGTGGCGGAAGTTTTGACAAGACTCTCCGTCTCTCAAATTCGCTGAGACAGCAATCAGAATTTTGCGATAACCATCCGTTTGCCCACATATTAGTGTTTGGCGATTTTAACGCCCATCATACCAAGTGGCTTAACAATGCTACTACTGACCTTGCAGGCATTCAAACGCTTAATTTTTCAGTTTCTCAATCCCTCGCGCAGATAGTTGACTTCCCCACGCGTTTTGCCTTCAACCGGAACGGTAAGGCCTCTCTTCTCGATCTGTGTTTTACCTCCATCCCCGAGTCTTGTACTCCCACTCAGCTCTGCCCTCTTGGTAACTCCGATCATGCTGTAGTGTCTGTCAACATCTCTTTCAACCCCCCACCCCCACCCTGCAAAGAACCTCCTACCACTAGAACCTCGTTCTGCTATCAACGAGCTAACTGGGACTCGTTCCGTGATTTCCTCCACGATGTCCCCGGGGATGTTGTCTTTACGCTCCCCGTTCAAGAATGTACTTCTGAGGTAACCTCCTGGGTTAAAGGTGGAATCGACGCTTTCATCCGCTCAAGGAAATTTAAGGCCAAATCGCGCTCCTCCCCTTGGTTCTCCGCTGCTTGCTCAGTCGCCATTGCCCATAGGAACCACTTCTTCCACCTATATCGTAGCGACATGTCCGACTGCAATAGACGTCTCTTTGCCTCTGCCCGTAACGAGTGTAAGCGTGTTCTCAACGAAGCTAAGTCACTATTTGCTGCTCTTCACATCTCGCACCTCTCGCCCGTGGAACTCCCTTCCCTATTCCTGTTTCCCTGATAGCTATAATCTCCAACTATTCAAATGTAATGTCAATCGACATCTCCAGTTGCCTTGATCTATCCACTATCCTTCTCCTCATCCTTTCCTCTATCACTCCTATCTCGCTCCAAATCCTCTGTAACCCCTTGCGTGCTAGTGGCTCCCCACCTTGCTTGGGGTGAAATGCTTAAAAAAAAATAATAATAATAATATACCGTGATGCAACACCAGATATAATACTCACAGCTTATGATCTTGATTGAAAGTGTTAACATGTACATATTTGTTTTGGGGAATGGATGGGCTACAGTAAATATCCCAGGGATTTGCATATCAATTGCCGCACCTTAACCAATAGTTAATGTTCCCCAATGGCGAAAGCACGGTGTATCTCTGTTCATAAGTGGAAGTGGTCGAGGAGTTTCACAACTGGGTGTCTAGACGATTGTTTATTTTATGTTTGATGGAAGAAGCAGCTGAGGGAACTTAGGCGTCACATCGTGATGCTTCGAAGGCCCTCAGTCGATACCAACTCGCCAGACTGTTATATCAACTACAAGGTATTTCTAACTTCGCTATCAAAACGTGTCACCACATCGCAACCATCTGGCTGGGATGCATATTTAGTATTGTACCCTACCGTAGCTTTTTTAGCCTGCTTCTTCCTCACTCAGTAATATTATTGATAATAATAATAATAACAGTTCTACTTTTGAAGCAAATTTTATATGTATATATATATATATATATATATATATATATAAATTTGCTTCAAAAGTAGAATTGTTTATTTTTATTATTATTATTAATTATAAAAACAATTCTACTTTTGAAGCAAATTTTATATATATATATATATATATATATATATATATATATAAAATTTACTTCAAAAGTAGAATTGTTTTTATTATTATTATTATTAATATTACTGAATGAGAAAGAAGCAGGCTATATATATATATATATATATATATATATATATATATATATATATATATATATATATATATATATAAATGAAACTCAAAAATACCCCATATGTATGACCATTTCACCCCGCAAGAAGTTAATCTTCCGAGGTTTATCAACAACAAAGGGTGTGCAGATTATTTTATCTTCAAACCATTTGTTGTTGATAAAAGAAAGCTTAAAGATTTTTAAACTTTAAACAGACAAGAAAGAAGAGGAAGGGAAAGATGACAGAGTAAGAAAAAATAATTAAAAGGGAGGAAAGAGAAAAAAAGGTAAAACAAAAAGAGAATAGACAAAATAGAAAAGGGGAGAAAAGGAAAGGTGGGGAAGTAAAATACAATAGAGATGCAGGAACCCATCTAGACAAAATATCTTACTGGAATTCTCCGAAGTTTTTTTTTTTATAACACAACTGGACTCTAATATGAGCAATAAGAACGTATAGTTTCTCTCCAACCGTAAAAGAAGAATCGTGATGAAATCGATCATAAACGAAAATGACATGTTCATCGTTAATTAATGATACCTAAGGATCGGAATCTCATGAATTATTGAAATAAAGTTCAAATATATATATATATATATATATATATATATATATATATATATATATTATTCCAGGATCATTTTCTAATTTATTCAACATGATCTCCGCCTTCTCTAACCTTTTAACTTTCTGTCCTGGAGTAACAACAATCACAGGTTTCACGTATGATTTTATTTTCAAGTCTTTTTAACTACTTATTGGACTGTCATAGCTGAAACTCCTCTCTTACGTGTCAAACGTCTTATACATTGAGTTGGACCTTTCTAATCGATCTCTTTGGCTCTACGTTAAAATGATGACCCCCTCTTCCTGTTGTGACCTCCTGATCCAGTTTTCCTCTCTACTGTTAACTCTTTCTTAAACTTATTCACCGTTCTCTTGATGGTTCTTGAATGGACTTTGAAGATGAAAGCCAGAGTATGAATGTTGGTACTATTAATGAAGGACTGAATGATCTTTTTCCTCCACCATTGCTCAGTTGAGAAGACGCTGAGGCTGACACAAAAGGATTTTGAACTGTTCTCTTTCCAGCTGAATAACTCAAATGGTTTTTCAGTTATTCTTACGGCAAATGGTATCAAGATGGCTAAACGTTTTATCTGAAAACCTGGAAAAAAGAATTTTTTTAGATATTAAACATTTTGTGGGATGGACAATTATGCTGTACCAAGATTTGGACAATTTTGCTGTTATACCTGGTATATATATATATATATATATATATATATATATATATATATATATATATATATATAAGCACAGTGTGGACAGAGGAATCAACAGTGATTATTGCTATTCTCGTATTACCCGTATCTATAAACAACCAGAGACAAATCTTCTCCAACAAATAAGCTTGATTTTAAACAGTACACATGCACATACACGCACACATTCGATAGATAGATATAATATCAATGAGATTCTGCAATATCATTGGTCCCGACCTGGCATCTTTCCCACCGCCGTGTGGATTCCGTGTACCTTTTCTATAAATAAATACTCTCAGGATAATTGTTCTGGCTCCTTAATAGTGTTTTTTTTTTTCTTATATTCTTTCGAATTCTGTTACCCGTTGCGTCTTATTGGCTTGCTTGCGTTGAAATGATTAAATAAAAGCAAGGAAGATTGAATAGTCTAAACTGGTCCAAATGACATGAGAATGATGATAGAGAAGTGATACAACGGCAGACGAGTAAGTTCACAAAAATCAGAGATGTGCCATCTTTCACGGTATCATGGCTGACGTGACTAGATACGTAAATCATTACTTGTGAGTAATCTGGTTTAAACAATGATTTCTAACGCTGGTAGCAAACTACGCCTCTGTTTAACGTACAACAAATGTTAGAAATGTTCTATATATAAAACACAAGCGTAAAATACGAGATCAGTTTTGTTTTTTGTTTTTTATGGGGGGGTTCTTGTATGTGCTGTGTCTCTTCAGAACATGAGTGATAATAGCTCTCCATACCTTCCTATCCTTCAGAGTTCCAAGCAATGTTTTTCCCAGTATCATCCGTCCCTGTCCCTGTTTTGTCATTCATTTGCACTAATCTACGCTGATGGCGTTCATGTGTCACTGACATGATCGTCGTTTATTTCTATCTATAGAAAATTGTGATTCGTGTCATTGAAAGAAAAAGTTTGGAACTGCCCACAAAATCGTGGGTCCCATAAAAATGCTTCCAAAATCTAAAAAAGAAATTTTTTCAGCGTTCACCGATTTCGGATTAACGAATTCTTATATTTATTTATTATTAATATTATTATTAACCCCACGGCCATTAGGCGAAAATGGGAAAAGAAACGGAAGGTAAAAGGTATACAAAGAACGCCGGCAACATACAAAAAACAGGAATAATCGAAACGTTGAATTAGAGAAGTGTTTAAGACAGTATAAAAGGCACATTGTATACAAATAAAGTTACCATCTACGAATATAATCAAAATGTATTTTGATCACCTTTTTGAAAACGTCCGAAACTTTTTTACTGGCTGTCGAACTATGGAGGATGTCCCATTCATTCGCTACTCGTTGTGAAATATTATTTTCATATGTTCAGATGATAGATTTTTAATAGATGTCCTCTGGTTGATTTATAATAGCTTTTAGTAAAATAGTTCTCAAAACCTATGTCGTCAACTGAATTTACTATTTTAAATATCTGTATTAAATCAGTTTCAAGTGTTTTGTGATGTCAACGAACACTCATTTGACATTTTTGTAATGTCAACGAATACCTGTTGTCACTTTCGTAATGCTCGTTGAAGTAGAGACTTTGTAATCGCAGATACAACTGTAGTACGCCGTTGAACAATACTGGTGTCAGACGCCTTCAAATAGCACTCGCACTAATAGTACTTGCTCGATAATACTCGCTCGAATAGTAATCCCTATAGTGATCCGAATAGAGAAATAATATAGGGAATACTATAGAGAATAGAGGTCTCGTATAGAATAGAGGATAGAGTAGAAATAGCGATCCGTATAGTAATAGAGGATAGAATAGAAATGGAGATCGTTTAGACGTCACGCTACCTCCTACTTATGCGTTTCCTCTATGGTCATGTGATCCACTTAATTCAATAATGGGATTACTCACTGGCGATCTATGTTCAAACTCAAGTGTCGGGATTGAGTAGCTGTTTCCCGAAACGAGACTCTGTCCTTTGACATAGCCTTGACGGAGACAGAGAGTTTTAACCAGCACAGCTAGATCCGAATCTCCAAATACACCCAGTCTGGTACAAATAACAAATTTGTATCAGACTGGGTGTCATTATGAGTTTTTTTCTCAACATATTTGACATTTTTGAGTTTGAACATAGATCGACAACATATAACAATTTGTATCAGGCTGGATGTCATCATGAGTTTTTTCGGTTTCGTATATTTGTACTCCAGCATCACTTTGTTGGCGTACTGCCCTCTTGCCCCATAAGAAGCTTTGAGTAAATAATATTATTATGGGACCAGATTAGGTAGAAGTAATGGTCAGGGGTAAAATTATTACCGACGTTAACTAGCGTTGTATATAAAACTAACCAACGTAAGACTCCAAATTCACAATTATGAATTAGGGTGGTTTTAGCCAATTTACAAAGTTTTTTATATGCCTTGGCATATAAAACACACATACTGATATATACAGTGATATGCAAAATAAGTGAACCCCCTAGATATTTTAAAAAATTGTCTCTTTTTCCAGATAATCAATAAATCTTAATTAAACGATATATACATTAAGAAAAAACACTTAAAAACATTTATCAAACTGAAATAAAAATATGAATTCAAAATTAGGATGTGCCAAAGTAATTGAACCCTTAGATTTAAAACTTGGTGACTCCACCTTCTGAGGCCACCACGTCGACCAGTATTTTTCTATAATTTTTAAGTTTCTGGCAGTAGTGAGCGTCAATTTTTTACCATTCTTCTTGGCAAAGCTCCCACAATTGCTCGATATTAACCCGGATCTCTTGCATGTGCTGCCTTCTTTAACTTGGACCACATACTTTTAATTGAATTTCTTTTTTCGAATCCACCTTTTTATGGATTTGATTTGATGCTTCAGATCATTGTCCTGTTCGAAAATCCAGCACCCAACTTTTGAATCGTGGATTAGACACTTCAAAATTGCTTGGTTCATTACAGAGTCCATTGTGCCATCAATGCGTACTATTTTGCTTGTTCCAGCTGCACCAAATCACCCACATATCATAATGCTGCCGCCGCCATGTTTAACTGTTAGCACTAAATTCTTCTCTTCAAAAGCCGTATTCGGAGCTCACCAGACATATCGCATATTGTTCCTCCCAAAAATCTCTGGTTTGGTCTCATCCGACCGTAAAACCTTTTGCAAGAATATTTATAGCTTATTAATATGAGCTTTGACATAGTTGAGCCAAGCTGGTTTAGGCTTGTTCGTAGACAGTTGATTTTTTATAGAAATTTTGCCATGAAAACTTGCATCGTACATTATTTGCACTGGCAATCATTTAAATAAAAAATACAGTATAGATGTAAGGTTTCACTCACATTTGCACATCTTAATTTTCAATTAATATTTTAATTTCAGCTTCATAAAAAGTTTTGAAAGTAGTTGTAATTGGTTTAATTAAGGTTTTCCTTAATGAATATATAGTTTAATTAAGATTTGTTGATTATCTGGGAAAAAGGGAAAAAAAATTTAAAATACTATTTAGGGATTCACTTACTTTTGCGCAGTACTATATATATATATATATATATATATATATATATATATATATATATTGTGCGTGTTTCTGTCTGCTGTCTTTATTTCTTTATCTATCTTCCTGTGTGAGGGTAGGGGCAATCTGCGTTAGACAAAAAATATAACAGAAAATAGTAAGATTGATTTGTAACAAATGTGACAATTGATCGAACAAAAAGGGAAAAAAATCAACGAAGCTGCAGCAGTCGATTAATATGTTTTTATTTCTCTGATCCGCCTTCCATCCTCTCTCTTTCTCTCTCTCTCTCTCTCTCTCGCTCGCCCTCTCTCCCTCTTTCTTTTTTCTTTGTTCTTTTCTCGTCTTTTTCCTCTATCCCCTTCTGAATTTTCTCTTCCTTCTTTTTTCTCTCTCGTCATATTCTTTTTACCTCCTATTTTCCCCTTTACTTTTTCTTCTTGCTCTTCGCCTTTTTCTGCTCTCTCTCTCTCTCTCTCTCTCTCTCTCTCTCTCTCTCTCTCTCTCTCTCTCTCTCTCTCTCTCTCTCTCTCTCTCTCTCTCTCTCTCTCTCTCAAAGATTCATAAAAATTGTGCCTCAGAAGATGCAACAAAATAAACCCAAAGTAAAAAAAAAAAAGACTCCATCAATTTTTGCTTCGTTGTAAGAGAAGACAACCGACATCCAGTTCGATCTTTTGGCGCGAAAATAGACAGAAAGAAAAATGGCGGATACAAGCTTCAACTGGCAGCGCGAACTTTGGCTGAGATATCAAACACGAAACTTGGGTTATATTTCTTATTCAGTTCCGACAAATAAATCTTCTTCTTCCGCCATTTTTCTTTGTTTTTGTTTGTTTCGTGCAATTTTTCTACTTTTTTTGTTTTGAAACAGTATTTTCTTATTTTCGTCTGTTTTAATAGATATCATCATCGTTATTATTATAGTTATTGTTATTCTTCATTCTCGTTATTATTCTACTTGATTTCTCTTAGAAGGCTTTATTCTCGATTCTTGTAAATTCATTTTTTCTTTCGTCGGTTTATTTTTACCTTTCTTTATATCTGATTTGGATTTTTTTTTCTTTGAGAATATACTATCTATTAACTTTCTTATTTCCTTTCTACCTTTGCCGATTTTTTATTCGTGTTAATTCATCATTTTTCCTCTCGTTATTTATTTTTTTATATTCTTTGTTCTTGCCTATCAGTTTTCTTTGACTCTAGATTACTTTTCTTTTTCTTCATTTTTCTTTGTCGAAAGTGTCCTTTTAGTTTTAAACATTTCACTCCAAACAGGACGATAAAACACACTAAGACATAAGTGGTAACTGAGAGTAAAAAAAAAAAGGACAATGAAAGAACACGATTAGAGGAGACTGAAGATGACATTGGATTTTTAAAGATCGTAGTTGACAGGAAACTAAGAAGCTGCAAGAGCGTTCCGCAGCCGAGAAGTGTGCGAGAAGGAAGTTTACGCATAGAATACAAGCTTACATCTAGCAATTCCCACAGTAAAATTATGAGACATAGCTGCCCATATAGTACTGCACTTAAATTTGTATAGTCGAAGTACCAATGAGGAAAGATCCTCAGAAAAATTGCCATGAAAATATTTATAGAAAAGACACGAAGGATCGATAATGTTGCAATTTCTTCATTGAATCTTTTCAAGAATCTCTGCATAAATAGCTGTTATATTCCGTGTTAAGGGAATAAACACAACACCAAGTGGATACTAGAAGAAAGGTTTATTGTACACAACAAGTACAGTATGAAATACGGTACAGTTATACACAATCAACCTAGTAATGAGAGCCACTAATTGGAAGTTTCGGACGTGCTTGCGTCGTCTCTATCACTTCTCCCCTCTTGTCTTTCGTAGACGGTTGACTTTATAGCTACTTGCTACCTATAGTGTAATCATTCATGGGGGTGACTGGTTATTCTATTACATCAATAGCAGAAGTAACAGACGAGATGTGGCAGCCATATCTGATGCATGATCGAATTGGCGGATTTATAAAGGTGGAAGATAGATTCTCCATGCATCATGCATTGTACTTATTTAAGATAAAATAAAAATTAACCCTTTCAGTTCCTCTCTTTTATTACCCCCGATGTTAGCATTTTTCTCTTCAAACATATATATTCCAGTTCTTCTTCTTGCGTCTTAGCTTTCAATCCTTCCGATCTCGTTAAACATGCAAGTCGTAGGCGTTGGAAGAAAGTTCATGGCGGAAATGGCGGAACAAAAAAAGAGTGTGAGATAAAATTTGAGAATAAGTGCAAACTGTCAGGTTTGTTCAGGAGAAAAGAGATGGTCAAAAGAGACGTAGCCGACCGGCCTGGTATTACCAGTTTTTGTAAAAGAAGATGGATGATTTATTTTAGACATCGTCACTGGTGAGGCTACACCAGAAGAAGAAAAACAGAAATAGCGAATGGTCATTTGTTTTGATAAGCACAATAGGCTTAATACTAATAATATTAATAAAAGACGGCATAAAAATATAAGAATGTAGCCATTGTCCATTTTTGTCTCTCCTTATTTTTCTCCTCATACTTCAACTAAAATGTCGCCTTGATTATGTTGTCTGCATTGTCGTCGTCACCGACCTTTTGATACATAACAGAACAAAGCTTCAATGAACACCGGATTTCGTTCAGAAATTTTTTTGTCCATTTTTCAAAGTCAAATAAATAATTAAATAAATAAATAATAAATAAATAAATGAAAAGCAAGGAAACAATAACAAAGACATGCCTTTTATTTTATTTTTATAGCAGTTTTTTGTCGTGGAAGATATAGTCGGTCTTTTGGCGCGAAATAAGCGCGCCAATCTCCCCCATTTTGTTTGATGTCAACAAAAGGTGCTGTTCCTACATTTTTTTTACTTCATTTTATTTATTTCCCTACTATTATTTTTTTTCCTATTGACAAATGTCGATCTAGAAACCATTTCAGTGAGAGGCGGCACACAACGGGGATCAGTTTTTTTTTCTCTGCTTTTGCAGTAGATAAGCGCTCAATCAGAATCGACAAAAGATTTGTCAAGATCAAATCAGAGATGGAGTGGTTTGCCTTTATTGCTATTTATTTACGTTTCCTTCTTTCCCTTGTTGCTGTTAATGTGCACGGACAGATTGATGAATGGATGGTTGAGAAAGAATGTAGATTCGTGGCATTAATCTGCGACGACTGCTGCCGAGAAATTAAATATCTAGCAAACTTTGTCTGACGCGAAGCTACAGTGAAAAAGAAACTATGAAAGATGCCTTGTAGTCGAAGCTTAGAAGATGTCGACTGTATCCCCTGCAAAAGTAATGCTCACCAAAAGTGGCCACTTTTTGGATGGCTACTTGAAGATTTAAACCCAGCCTTCTTAATTCGAGTGTAATCCGGGTATATGTCAACCATTTTTATTCTCTTGTAAACGGGACTTGTGTCTACATTTTTAATTCAAGTGTAAGCCGGTCTATAGGTACAATTTTTAATCTACTGCAAACCAGACCCGTATATATCTATTTGACTACATTTTGACACTTGTAAAATGACTTGCACATTTCTAAATCTACCATTCGTCTGTGTATTTAATATTGTTGCCATATCTGGTCTGGTACTCCTACTGTGCATCTCGAGATTCTAGACAAAATTCAGAGAAGTGTCTGCAATGCAATCGATCCTCACCGAGGATCTCATCTCCAGTCACTTTCTCACCGACCTGACGTGGCATCCCTCTGTCTGTTCTACAAATATTTTCATGGTAAGTGCTCGGACGAGCTTTTTTTCATGGTGCCACGATTGCATGAATTTAACCGTGCTACTAGATTGGCAATTATGTCTCCACGTTCCACTGTTGAACTAGCTAGATACAACCATCATTTCTACTCTAATAGTTTGTTTTTTTTATCTCGCGTTTCCCACCTGCGGAATTCCCTTCCGATTTCTTGCTTCCCTGATACCTAGAATCTTCAAAAATTTAAATCCAGCGCCAATCGCCACCGTCTGTCCTTTTGAAGCCTATTTCTTTTTTCCCTTTTCTTCAATCCTCTCCATTTTCAATCTTCGCGTTCTCATTCGTTCCCTGTAACCCCTGCGTTCTAGTGGCATTGTCGTCTTGCTCGGGGTGAAATGATTACAAAAATGACCTTTTCGACTCTATTGTAAACCAGATCAATGACTTACCTATTTATTAATTCATAGCGATATTTTGTTTTATGAGAGTTATATTCGACATTAAATACTCTAACAAGTATTGATATGTCATTAAATTAACCAATCTCACCAAACAAATCGAGGGAAAACCGAACTCGCTACGTCAACAATGGTCTTTTGGATTCATTTGTTCATCACTTCCTGGCGTGGGTGCACGCACACGCGCACAGGCTTCATCATATTAAAGTGACCGTGTGTTACATCCTGCAAGGAAATACAATCACTTCTCTGCAGCGAACACCTAGTATCACAATTTGTATCTTAACAAATGAATTTGTTAGAGCTTGAAACCTATAAGTAATGTCAGATATTTAAAATCCGGAAGTAATATCGGATTTTTTAAACCTACAACTAATGTTGGAATTTTTAAACCTGTAAGTAATGTCGGATTTAAAAAAAAAAAAATAATAATAACGGATTTTGTAAACCTACAAGTAATGTTAGATTATTTCTTAAGTCCATAATTAATAACGAATTTTATTTTAATTTTTCGAAATATTACCGGATCTTACGTTGGAAATTAATGGGTTAAATAATTTCGTTCAGATTTTAAAATGATCTCAACTGGTTGATAACGTTTATTACTTATGACATTAACGTATCCCCTAATAAGTACATTTTTAACGTTTCATCTTTTGTGTCTGTTTTTTATTCCTCGTAAAAATTTAATAAAAATAGAAAATATTTATTGCAGTTTTATTTTGGTGCTAATCAAATACAGCATTACACAAAAACACATCTACGAGTCATATCGCAGGGTAGATTGGTCTCTGCAGTCTAGGAGAGGGAAATTTCAATCAAGAATGATGAAGCTCGGGCTGTTGTTTCGAACATTTCGAAAGTATTCGTCAGGGTTTGATGTACCAGTCTTCTTCATAAGCTGGAAATCTATGGTGTGTCCGAACTAATATCAAATCGCAAAATGAAAGTTGTCTTGAACGGCCATTCCTCTAGATCCTTTCATTCTAATGCAGATGTCCCCAAGGGTTCTATCTTTAGTCCTACTTTTTCTTAATTTTCATCATCTTGATGGCATCAGCTCTCAAGTTGTTATCTATGCTGATGACACAACAATTTACTCATGTCTTGATATTAAGTCTGATCAGATCGATAAGATCAAATTGGCGGTTGATCTAAAAAAAAATGACCTACAGTCTATTGTTAACTGGGACAAATGGTGGCTTGTTAATTTTAACGCCTCCTAAACAAATCTGCTTTCTTTTAACCATCTGAGATACTTTTCTACCTTCCAGCAATATGACTGATGCTAACCTCGCTACGTCTTCTCGGGCTAACATTTTCGGCGTACATGAAATGGAAAGACTATATTGGATCTATTGCTAGGTCAACTGCAAGAAATTTGGTTTACTGCGTCATGCTAGACAATTTTTCTCTCTTCAATCTATCTTACCTATCTCTAAGTCTACAACTCGTCCATACCTTGAATATTGATGCCACATATGACCCGGTGCTCTTGCAATATATTTAGGGATACTTGATAAAATCCAATGACGAATCAGCAATATTATTTGTCCTGATCTGGCGTCTCGGCTTCAGTCACATTCCCACCATCATAAAGTTGTTTCTTGTGCTTGTTCCAGTAATATTTTTGTGGTACTTGTTCGAATGAGCTCTTTGCTATGGTACATTGACTTTATGAATTTAAGCGCAGTAATAGATTAGCAACAAGGTCTCATCAATTTTGTTATATAGGAATAAAGTGTCGCTGCCGACACTTGAGTTTGAACACGGATCGCCTGAGAACGAACACAGTCGATCCCATTTTGAATAAGTAGATCACGTGATGGCAAAAGAAATGTATATATGGGAATTAGCGTGGCGTCTAATTGATCACTCTTTCCATTCTATCCTCTATTACTATACGGATCACTATTTCTACACTATCCTCTATTACTATACGGATAGCTATTCTCTATACAATTCACTATACTGTTCTTTATACTGATCTCTCTTCGATGGTTACTATTTGAGCGAGTATTATCAAGCAAGTACTATTAGTTCGAGTGATATTCGAAGACGGCTGACACCAGTATTGTTCAACGGCGTTACTAGAGTTGTATCTGCGATTACAAAGTCTCTACTACAACGAGCATTACGAAAGTGACAGCAAGTATTCGTTGATATTACAAAAGTGGCAATGAGTGTTCGTTGACATCACAAAAAATTACAGTTGAATTTGCTTGATGTAAGTTCTATGCTAAGTTTTTTGCTGCACTTCTTTCTTGTGGAACTTTCTACCAACTTCTTGCTTTCCGGTCAAGTTTGATCTTCAAAAGTTTAAATGCAATGCAAATCCTTATCTACAATCTTCCTGATTGCTCCTCCATTGTTCTCGCTCCTCGATAATACTTCTGTTTTCTAATTCTTCCACACCAAGTAATCCCTTGTGCCTCAGTGAACCTTGCTTGGGTTGAACTCGATTTAAAAAAAAAAAAAAACTTCTTCCATTCGACCGTGCATCAAATATTGCTGCCACCACTGGTTTGGTGTTTCTGCTATGTATCTAGAGATGCTTGACAAACTCCAAAGAAGAATCTTCAACGTTACCAGTTCTTGCCTGGCATCTCAGCGTTAGTCACTTTCCTAATGCCGAAACATAGCTTTCGTTTTCTAAAAATATTTTCATTGTTTCGATAAGCTTTCCTCTTTGGTACCTCAACTTCACGAATTTAAGCACCTCACTAGATTGTCAACTAGTCGCATTACTGGTGAAATTACTAGATGTAACCGTTCTTCGCTCACAGTTTCTTCTCGCGCACTTCTCGCTTGTGAAACTGTCTTCCGGTTTCTTACTTTCTGTCGGCTGTCATCTTCGAAAAGTTAAATGCAATGGCGATCGTCATATTCTGTCTCTTGTGTGCTTTTATTGTTCTCTCGTCTCAATAGCGTTTGTTCACTTTATTTCACTCTCAGTAATCCCTTGCGTCTTAATCGCTTTTATCACTTCGCTTGAGATAAAATGATTTTTAAAAAGAGGCATTACGCATATGTGTGAAAATATCTTACGTTAAGCATTATATGTTACTATTAAACCTTGCAAACGTTGACTACACCAAATTTCATTGGACTTTCACTATAAATATAGAAAATTTTGATGAAATATCTTATTATCATTCTGCTTGTCCCTTAACACTTACGTCAAGCCTGTCATTATCTCAGAAAAATTATAGACTATTCCATGTTGACTTTGAGGAAAAACAGAAGAAACAAATACATCAAAGACAATATTTGGTTTTAGTAATAAAAAAAAAATAGAATGAAAGAAAGAAGAGGCTATAGTACACTCGTGTTTGTCGGTGCCGCCCGCTCGCGGACGGTGCTGGCCGGTCGCGTCTCAGCTTCAGGGCTAAGATCACGGTGTAGTATCTGTTCTCAGATTACTCACTGGACGATCGCCTATGGGGCTGAGATTCGATCTCTGATACAGGCCGGTTGCAGGGATTCGTTCCTGCGCTGGTAGTATCGCAGCTACGTCTAGCTATGACCAGCTTTGACAAGCTATGACCAGCTAAGACTAGCTATGACCAGTTAAAGACCGGCTTGGACAAGCTAAGACCAGCTAAAGCCAAAGTACTGCGGCCCGGGTGAAAACTCGGGTCCATTCCCCCTCCCTTCCCACATTAAAAACCGACCTTGTGTCACAACCTGGCCCTGTGGGAGGTCAAGTAGATACCTAGTACACTCGTGTTTAACTTGTGCTTCAGTAAAATGGAAAACCTTGTCAAATTTTAATCTTTTCATTTGTACTCTCTTATTTCCTTAAATAATAACCTACGTTCATATTTATGATTGCTAATGAAATATTTAGTTAAAGCGCAAATATTTGACGATGCAATAGAATTTCCACGGGCATTTTAAAATTGTGAACCTCACCAGGTGCTTATTCAATTATTAATTTAAGAATCATGGTCCATGAGAATATTTAAATAGAAAAACCGTGAGAGTATATTTATGTCTGTTAGGTTTTTACCATATTTTCACGGATATTTCTCGTATATATAATTGCTAAAAACTTTCCTATATGTGTAAGGGAAGAATGCTCTGACTATATGAGAGAGGGAGAAAAATATAGATATATAATGGCCGGCTACTTGTTTCCGTAGTTTATACTGCAACTATGCTGTTCGGAGCTTGGTTACAATTTCTGGGAGATGGCGCATAATATGGCGTGAACACCATTTTGAATAAGGTCGGAACGCTCAAACCCTCGGTTACGATGACTTCGTGCTAATACAACGATCAATGGCTTCCGAACAGTACAATATGGTTTACAAGCACTTTCGAAGCCAATAACATCAATAGATTACCTCACTAACGAATCGACCGTAGTGAGATCCGAATCCGGATGAGGTCTCTTGATCGGAAAATGAACATTGAAACCACTCGGACTAATATATATATATATGTGTGTGTGTGTGTGTGTGTGTGTGTGTGTTACTATGAATGTATCTAGCTGCTCTGGTTATATAAAGAAACGTTTGCGGGGGCTTGACTTGATGTGACCTGGCGACCAATCAAAGAATATTTAACTCCTGTGTGTGAGTAGTTTGTAGCGCAGTTTGTATTTGTCGACTTATGAGCTGAACAAATATTCGAAACAAGAGATGAAAAGTAGAAAAAATTGTTGAAAGAATATGGCATCCATCCAGCCCCCAAAATAGAGAAATAAGTGAATAGAATATAAAGGAACTAAACAGTATTTAAAAAAAAAAAAAATTGAAAAGCGCTTTCCGTCTTTGGTCAAAAGCCAAAAACGCTAAAGAAAAAGTCGCGTTAATATTTTGAGATGAACCAAGAAACTTATTTATTATTTTTGGTTTGTGAATTCTTGTACATCTTTTACCATGGCTCTTCTATGATATATATATATATATATATATATATATATATATATATATATATATATATATATATATATATATGTGTGTGTGTGTGTATGTATGTATGTATGTATGTGTGTGTGTGTTTCATTAAAGTCGACAGACACGGTACGATTTTTATTTAATTTTTCCTGTATTTCTACAAGTGTTTTCTTTTCTGGACACAAAGTCCTGCATTTCCGAACGCTTTTGGCTATACGTTTAGCCATTGTCAAGGATGATATGATTTTTACTTTTTAACTGAATGTACGGGTTATGCGTATATTCCTAGAGTTATATAGATCTTTTATTTTGCAAAGACGGTCAGCACATTGTGGCCATATTCGTAGTTAATATTATTGAGTGTTGGTTTTTTTCTTCTTTATTATTAGGGCTTCCATTATTTTTAATCTTTTTTTTGCATGTGGATGGGCTTATTATGCTTGTACTTTCTACAAGTATATTTATGTCTGTTAGGTTTTTGTGTTTGCTTAATCCCTACACGCAAGCCACCAATCTGCCACTGGCGTTCAACGCTAGTAGTCCGCTGCCCGACCACCGAGGCTAGAGGCTCGCTGGTGTTGCCATCGGCGGTTCGCCAGCGGGCCACTAGTGGCTTGTGTGTAGTCATGAGTTCTAATGGAGCTGTGCTCGGATAGGTGTAACGTAAGTCCTCTGGATAGATATGTAATAGTGTGACCGATGTAATTTATGAGTTTGGTTTGATCAGGAACACAACTCCTTAAGGGGCATTTGAACTCGTAAATTATGCTGGTTCTTTGTAATTTTGAATTTGCAGGTGTGTTGTTATTTTTTAGGATAAGGTTAGCTGTTTTAATTTTTTGTAATAGATAATTTAATTTTTTTGTTTGGGTCAACTAAGGTAGTGTACTTCTTTATGATATTTCTAAGTGAAGATTCATATTCCTTATTGTTGACGTGCATTTGGTTCTTGTAGAAGATATTTGTTATCGTTTTTGTCTGTGTGTTCAGTATCGTTATTATTTACTTTAGAAAGAAATACTCTAATCTGGTGGTCGATGAAGTAGTTAGAAAAACCACTGTTAACTTGTCTGTTTTGCATTGTTGAGTTCTTTAAGGAATAGTAGACGAGTAGATGAATTCTCGTATGCTCTCTTTAAGAAATTTTTTATCACTGCTATTTTGTATCTAAGTGGGCATTCACTCTCAAAATTAAGGTGGCAAGAGTTTCTGCTAGTGGGGTTTTATGCAATGTAGTTGTGAAAGTGTTGTTACTGTATTCTACGATAAAATTTAAGAAATGGGAGGTTTTTTTTACTTAGCTTGTAGGTAATGTTAAGGACAGTTTTTTTTTCAAATGTGGTTTTGAGATATCTATTTCGGTGTGTTTTTCGCTAAAATAAAATATCGTCTACGTAGCGGACATATATTTTGGGTTTATTGACCTGTTTAAATATCATGGTTTTTACGTGGAACATGTAGTAATCGGAGAAGCACCGACCGAGCGGATTTCCCATACGAACACCGTTTGTTTTTGGGTGTAGATGTTGGCATTATGGTCGTAGGAGGCTTTGGTTGTTCAATGACACTTTAAAACAGTTAAATAAAAAGCTTAATCGCAGTTGTCTTTAACGAAGAATGCGTAAAAGAGAGATTGCTGCCTAAATACACAATATATATATGTGTGTGTGTGTGTGTGTGTGTGTGTGTGTGTGTGTGTGTGTGTGTGTGTGTGTGTAGTGGTGTAGATATACAAAAACGTCGGTTACATTTTTCCATCGAAAACTGTAAAGACAGACGCTGAGCCTCAAATTCCAGTTGTAAAAGGATGAGATTTTCTTGTCGATCTGTTATTCCGATTAAATCCATAAAGTCTAGGTAAATTAGAGTAAAGTTCCTCGGAATAATTACAGATGAAAGTATTTATAGAAAAGGCACAGGGAAGTTATATTACGGCGACGGGAAATTGATTGAAGCCGGAACGCCAGGTCAGGACCAATAGCATTGCAGATTCTTCTTTGGATTTTATCAAGGATCTGTAAATATATTGTAGAAGCACCGGGTCATATGTGGCAGCAATATTCAAAGTATGGACGAATGGTAGGCTTATAAATATTCAAGATAGATTCGGGCGAGAAAAATATTGTCTAGCAGGACACATTGAATCCTATTTAATTTAATAATAATTTAAAATAATAATTAAAAATAATAAAATAATAAAAATAATAATTATAATAAATAAATAAATAAATAATAATAATAATAATAATATTAATATTTAATAATTAAATATAATATTGTAGCATAATTAAGATAAAAGCGATAAAAATTTTAAAATGAAAACAAAAGAGATGAAGGGCTGAACGAGATTAAGCATCTTTAGATAGACGGGATGACAAAACGAAACTGCTCCCTATTAATCGTTTAAGAGATCCCCTTCTGCTGACATGACGAGGAAGGATTATATTTAATCAA
>OZ038479.1:94950739-94963239 GCA_964036315.1 Acanthosepion esculentum
ATTTAGTTTGCTGAATTCATTTTTATTATTAATACAAGCATTAGAAAATCATGAAAATTTTTCACTTATGATGAGCTTATGGCCACTTCATGTCGAAAAACCAGTTCCGGTACGGTCACCGAAGTTAAGCAGCGTCCAACCTAATCAGTACTTAGATGGGTGACCGCTTGTAACCTTGGGGTGCGGGTGATTTAATGATAAGGGCTCGGAATTGTTAATCGGAGAACTGAGTTGCAATTTCAGTTGGATTTGTTATATTCATTTACACGCAAACACCATTGGGAAAGGTATGAATCCACTTCTCTCCCCCGGCTATGTTGTCTGGCTTTAAATAACTTGCAAATGGTTGATAAGCCGTAGAAAACAAATCGAGCAATTAATCTTATGATCAGCTTTATGTACCTGTGTCCAGAGTAGAAAATTGGACCTGGTATGGTGACCAGAGGTCATTTCAATGTGGCTTAATGATTAGCAAACATGTCTCGCTAAATCAGTTACAACTGAGTAGTGAATTTGATTCTCACTGGGTTCTCCATATTCACTGCCCTGTGCCACGTCTAAGTTTCGCTTAGTAAATCACCTTTTGGGTTTGGTAGTTATATTTTTTATCTCTCTGACGTGTCTTTGCCTTCGTAGAGAGCGTGAAAAATAAATGACGGATGACTGCGATAGCACCTCCCTCATTGCAAAAACTGATGGAATATCGACATCACCGCGACGTTGGTTGCCGGAGGTGGCGGGGAGGAAATTTTGGGCCTTGGCTCATGTTCACACACTTGGGTACTCCAATTTAAACCGGCCTTTACCACATCCGGCCACTGGTTTGGTCAGATCTTTATTATTTTTCCTCTTCTCTTCTCAGATGCTGATTCATCCCTATTCTGTTCGAGAAACGTAGACTGGAACATTTGCTTTTTTTTTCTCCAGAAAACTATGTCAACACCAATGGAGATTTATATTATCCATCGACTGTTGTAGTAAGTGAAACTTTTATATATATTGACAAAATTGCTGTTTGAGTAATTTTCTTCAGCTTTTATTGATTTCAGGCCTGAAAGATATAATTCAGTGCACTTTATCAAATGGCACTTCTGTATGCTATATATATATATATATATATATATATATATATATATATATATATATATATATATATATGAGAGAAAGAGAGAGGAAGAGACGCTTTGTTGTATAAATAAACCCTAGTGGAAATGACAAATTCTTTGAGAGATCTCATGATAGTATGTCTGGAGACATTTTTTTTCTTTTACTGAAAGTGAAATTCTTGGACAAAGAAGTGATTGTCAGCATCCTGTCAGTCGAAGCCATTTTGACCGGTTGTCTTCTGTCTCGAGGGTCTTTTTGCTTCAAATCAATTTTTTCTTTTCTTTTTGGTTTCTGGTACTCTTTCTTGATTTTGGCGAGCAATTCTGTAGAAGGTGGTCAGTGGAATATCAGAATTTCCTCTTTTCGGCTTCTTGATAGTTCTGAACTTATGACCATTATTATAAAATTTGAGAAATATTCTCTTCTGTGGAGATGACAGCTGATTACGTCTTTCATTGCGGGTGTCGCCAAACATAAAATAAATAGTTTTAATTTTACATTATCTAAAAAGAAAAAAGCAAACAAGCATACAGTTTAGCGTCAAATCTAGAAGATGAATTTCTCGGCTTTTCACTTTTTGTTTGAATATAGTAAACTAAGGTATATGGATTATTTGAACTCACGGCAGAATTAAACACCTTGAAGCTGATTGATAATAAGAAAAATAGATAAAAGTGAAATATCAAAATGAGCTAATTTAATCGGATAAAAATGTTAAAAAAAATGATTGGTCAGTTTGTAATTTAAAAAGAAATGCAAAAATGACATCCCATCAATAAGTTTTACAATGATTTTGTCTTAGAAATTGAAAAATCAAAGAATTTCGTTTTAGGTAACTTGTGGTTTAATAGCATTATATATATATATATATATATATATATATATATATATATATATATATATTAATCATTTCACCCTAAGCAAGGTGGGAATGTATACTAATACGGAGTGGGGTTACAGCGAGTGAAAGTGAGAGGAAAGACTGAGTATAGGGAGGATTGAGGGAAGTGCAAAAGCTGAACGGGATTCAAGAAAATAGAAGATGTTGATTGATGTTGTATTTAAATTTTTGAAGATTGTAGTTATCAGGTAAGCAAGTAAACGAAAGGGTGTTCCACAGGAGGGAAGTGTGAGAAAAGAAACTGTTGAAGTAGAAGTAGCGCTTGCATTTAGCTACTTCGACAGTAAACGGGTGGGACCCACATGCTAATCTAATGGCATACTTAAATTCATGCAGTCGGAGCACAAGGGAAAAAGTTCGCCAGAGCAGTTGCCATGGAAATATTTGTAGAAAAGACAGAGGGAAACCACGTCACGTCGGTGAGAAAGTGACTGAAGTCGAGATGCCAAGTCAGGATCGATTACATGGCAGATCCTTCTTTGGATTTTGTCGTGGGTGAAAACAGTACAGTCAGACATCTTTAATCCGGCACTTACTGCTCCGGCAATTTTTTTTTTTATCGGCCGCCATTAATTTGTTGAGCAGCTACAAGGAAAGCGTTGTTTACAACCTTCCACAATACACGACAGCATCAGAGTGTTTTGTTGATACGGTCTTGCTCATTTCTTATATATAGCTGCAGATTTACCCATTCGGGATAATAATTATATATTTTTTTTATTTTAGGCTTTCTTTTAGCCTTTGGACTGCATAAAACAATAAAAAAAAACTTTGTTTAGAAACATTAATGATAGTTTTATTTCTGTTCTAGACTTTGTTTTACTTTTGTTAACACAGAAATATATATGTGGAATGAGCTGGAAAGACTATGTTTACATTTGGATTTGGGTGGGATTTCTGTAATTCCGCATTTCCTGTGGTCCGGCAATGGCCTAGTCCCGAAGGTGCCGGATTAAAGAGGTTGGACTGTCTACCCTTACATAATATCAAGTGAACTGATCCCTATTGATCGGAACCAATAGATTTATTGTCTTTCTCATCAAGGCATCTCTAGACGGCCGTATTCGCGACTTTCTTCCACGTGCGATATTTCAATGTTGAACGTTCACCGGGTCATTCACAGTTTGGTAAACGGGAAATGACACACGATGTGGGGCAAAAGCTGACCAGTTGATGAAAAACTTCAATGGCGACTGGATCGTTGGTTTATATTTTAAATAATGTCTAAATACTGCCACGTCTCAATGGTAAGCGGCTGCCTTGAAATTATATTTTGTGCGTGTTTTCTTTTTCTTTTCTTTTTTAACTTCCTTTCTTGTTTTCTTCCTTTTTTGTAATCTTGGCGTGTTTTGTTTCTCAAATCGAAACTCAGCATAGCTTTGTCATTGATAGATTATTGGTGGCTTGTTTTATTTTTACGTAAAACGTCGATGTCGATAAAATTTTTAAAAAATGTGTCGTACTTTATTTTTCAATGAAGTTTTTCGATTTGTGTTAACATCTGATTTTCTTGTCTATTTTTTATTATAAATTTATCTTTTCTTTTTTTTCAACTAACAACATTAAAGAAATAAAATTTTAAAAAATTACCAGTGTTCTGAACACCCATTAGGAGCTACAACTGGAGGAATAAAAAGAAAGATCGAATTATTTTTTATTTTATTTTATTCCTATTGATATTACTTAGCAATAGATTTTACATGGTAGAAAGAAAAAATGATGTCGTCTGCTTCTTTTTACTTCTTTTTCAATAGCTGTGTTTTTCGTTAGTTAAAGAAATCTTGTGACAGTATCGATTTTCTTCTGCTTACGTATAGTTACTTTTTGTCTTGTTAAAGAGAGTGACCATAAGATAATTCTCTTCCATTGATTATAGCCATATGGGTAAGTCGAGGTCTAAGACAGAAGGCGGTTGGTGTCCATCTTAGAAATATGAAAAACGAAAAACATTCAGTGATAAATTAATCACAGATGGGACATTTTTTTTATTAATTTTATTATTTCATTTCAATCTGTTATTATTTTTAAGAAAATCTCGCACTGGGTTGTCAACACGTGTTCGCGCGGGATTGGGAGCAAGAAGTAATTGCGTAGACGGGGAATTTCTATGACAACCAAAATGTGTTTCTCTCAATTCCCGCCATAAATGAATTGCTTTCAGAATTTTCGTGGCTGCTTTTGTCTTTTTTCTTTCTTTCTTTTTTTAATTGTCATTTTACTTGATTTTATTTCTCTTCTATTTCCACTCTGTGCTTCTCTCTTTCACTCTGGGCTTCTTTCTTTTTGTTCTCCTTCATTTTTTTATTTTTCTCTCTCGTCTCTCTTATATCTATTTTCTCTTTCCTTTCTCTTTTGACCTCTTTATCTTTCCATTTGTTTTCTCTATTCTCTGCGTTCTTCTCTTTCTCGTTTCTCTCTCATTTGACACCGTGTTCTTTTCCTTCCATTCTCTTACTTTTTGTCTTTTGTATGTATTTCTCTCTTGTCTATTTTTTTATTCTCTTTTGACTACTTTATATTCTCTTTTCACGTTCTTCTTTCTTTTTTCCTTCTCTCTCCCACCTCTCTCTCTCTCTCTCTCTCTCTCTATCTCTCTCTTATCACCCATCTCCTTTCTTTTCTCTTCGCTCCTCACTTTTTCCGTTTTTTTTTCAATTTCTCTCTTTTCTCCCTATAACTTTTTCTTTTCTTTTTCTCTTTTCCCTCTCTTCTTTCATTGTCTTTTCTCTTTCTTTCGACATCTTTCTATTTTCTTTTTTTTTTTTTCGCTTCCTTTTAATTCTTTTCTCTTTGATTTTCTTTCTTTTTTCCTTTCTCGTCGCTCTTTTCAGATTCCTTTCTACATTTGATTTTAATTCTCTCCCTACTCTTCCTTCTCTTTCTTTCTTTCTTTTTACCTTCATCTATTTTCCTTTTTTTTCCGCTCTCTACTTTCTCTTTCTATTTTAATTTTATTTTATTTCTCCTTGTGTCTCCCTCTAATTTTATCACTCACTCCTTCCTCCTTCTACTCTTTTTTTCTCCCTATGCACCCTGCGTAATTTTAGCCTATTTTCTTTTATCTTCTCTTTTTCTCTCTGAATTTTTTCTTCATCCGCTTTCTTGTTTCCCTTTTTGCATTCCTTTGTATATTTTTGTACAGTAATTCTTATGTTTACTTTTGTTCCTTCTTTTCGTGTTTTTTTTTTTTTTTTCCTTTAGCCTATTGTTTTGTTTTTTTTTAAATAATTTTCTCTGCTTCTGGCTAGAAACAAATCCTTTGTCATAATTCATATCCACTTGGCATCAGTTTAAACCTTCTTTTCATATATCTAAAAATATAATTACAAACTATAATTTTGAACGGTGAAAATTTTACTGGAAAATGTTGAATAAATTCCACGTTTTCGTCTGAAATCAAACAAATACGTATTTTCAACAACATGGTCATAATATATGAAAAATAATAGCGTCTGTTTAAAATGACGCCAGGAGAATACAGATTAATATTGTTGCCTTTCTTAATTCTTTTTACTATTAATAATTTCTTTATTTTTCTTAAGTCTCTTATTTCCTTCAAGTTTTTTTTCTTTGTGCGCGTGGCATAATGGTTTTTCGGCGCGGAAAGTGGGTATGGCGTGACGAGTTCAAATTCCACCCTAGCGTTCTCTTTCGCACAAATACTATTGGTAAGTTATGAATACATCTATTCTTACCTTAGCTAGGTGTTAATAACAGGGCAGACTGGGCTTTCTAGCTTTGGTTGTCAAATAGTCTCGGAGAGAAAAAACTCTGAATTCCAAACAAGTTGGGTGTGTGGGGAGCAACTTTAAAAACCGTAGAACTCCTAAAACCGTAGTTAGAGAAACCACACCATCAACACCTAGTGTTGGGAGGCTGTGGCGGTCTGCTCTACAGAGGTGTCTGTATAGTTAACATCAATAACAACACCGAGGTTGTAGGCCTATGCACATCAGGGGAGTCTACTGGATTAAACTGCATACTTATTTTTTTTTCTTTAGCTTCCTTTTTCTCTTCTTTTTTTTTTTTGTATTCGGATTATTTTTTTATTTTATTTTTTCTATTACTGTATTGCTTTAATATTCCTCTTTTTTCATTTCTGGAGTCGACACGCTTTTTCTTCGTTCACTCATTTCTCCTTTTTATGTACCAAGGACAGAGTCGATCATACCGCTCCTCAAATATCTCTCTTTCGTTGTTCTAAGCAATTTTTCATCCATTGCCATTCCTTTTTGTCCATGTTTTGTCATCCATTCTCACAAACTTGGTTGATGAAATAGCAATATATATTTTCATATATCAAGAACAATATTGGGAAAAATATATGACAAAGGGGAAAAAGTTTTCTCTTGATGCGTTTCGTCCTTTGAACGAGAGATGCTGGAAATTTTAAATTTTTTTTATTTATTTATTTATTTTGTAAATCTAGCCGATTTCATTTAGATTCTTTTTCTTTCTATCACTTTTGTTAGTAGATATCCCACATTAATAGAAGTTCTACCAAGAATAGTGAAATGCTATAAGAGCCCGGGCACAAATTTACTCTGAGTAGCAATTTAATGTCAAAACGAGTCTGATCATAATTTTGACATAAAAAATGCTACTTTGGTCAAAGGAGAAGACAATTCATTACGACGAAATTGTCTAGAGAGTGCCTTGATCGCAAGGTCATCCACAATAAATTCAAGTTTCTTTTTCATCTACGTGATTGGTCAATATTACCTGCTATATAAGAGAGTAGATATTTTTATATTGTTCCCCAAGTATATAAGACCCAAGTGCCACTTAAGTTAGAGGGTTATTGAATGAGATTTTTGTAAGGGCGTAAAGAGAGGAGGAAGATGTGCATAGTACAAGAATATGAAGGATAAATAACGGTATTTGTCGAGAGTCTGTTTGACGAAGTGACAGTTATGGAGTGGGATTTCCTCTTTACCAAAGGAATATGGATGTGTTGACGCCGCGTACGTAACATGGAAGTTTCTAACTAAGGGATGAAACTTGTCTGAACATTTCTAGATATTTTAGATATTGCGATAGGGTAGCAACGTTTCCTCTGTTGCATGGTGGAAAATAATTCATCACTCAAAAAGCCGCTTTTGAACTCTGTCAAGGCTGGACAGTGAGGACTTGTCAAGATGTGACTGCAATACTCTATTTTCGGTCTGATCTAACTCTTGTGGTGAGAAATCATGAAAGTAGTCTTTTTTATCATTTCATCTCAAGCAAGGCGATAATACCACTAAATTGCAAGGGCTTACTGTGAGTGAAAGAAAATTAGAAGACTTTAATGTCGAGAAAGAACAGGTTTCAGGAAGGCTGAAGATAGTGATTGATGTTGCATTTAAATTTTTAAAGATTGTAGGTGGCAAGGAAAGGAAGGAGCAGGGTGGGAGTTCCAGAGGCGAGAAGTGCGAGAGAATAAATTATTAGAATAGAACGTACGGTTACATCAAGCTAGTTCAACAATAAAAGTGTGAGACCTAATTGCCAATCCAGTCGTACGCTTAAATTAATGCCGTCAAGGCACCAAGGAGGAAAGCTCATCAGAACAATTGCCATGAAAATATTTATAAAAAATACAGGGTGAAGCCATGTCACGGCGGTAGTAAAGTGACTGACTGAAGTCGAGATAACTATAACATTTCTTAGAAGATCAGCATGCCAAATCTTGTTGAATGCCTTCGAGATATCTGAAGCCACAACCCGAGCTTCGCCGTTCTTATCTAAAGCCTGATAGAAAAATTCAGCAGTAATCACTAACACACCGGCAGTAATCCTAGAGAAACAAAGGCTTTACCGTGTGAAGTGAGATGTTTAACTAATTAGATGTTGAGTAGAGCTTCTAGTATTTTGCAAAAATATAGATGAAAGACTAATAGCTCGATAATTCCAGGGTCAGAAGATTCACCAGAATTCTTAAATACAGAGGTCAAAAAAAGAAACGGCAAGGAATTTATTGTAGAATTTGGAGATGACAGGAGCCAGTTCATGACCACATTTCTGTAGGACAATTGCATGGATCCCGTCAATTCCGCAAGCCCTGTCTGAAGATTATAGCATAAACCATAAAACTTATGTGCATATTACTGTGTAGGTATTCCGTTCTTGGTTGGAAAAAAAGGCAAAGATACTTCTGAAGAGTGGAGAATCGATTTGGAAGAGAATTTCCTGGATAAGCATATTTGTTTATCAACCGTATATGGCAATACCTCAAACTGATTGGAAAGTGGACGGCGTGATGATTTACTCTTGTTCAGCATACTCTTACAGAGCTTCCAGTAATCTCCAGATCCAGAATCGTGAGAGGCTATACGGTGTTTTTCAGGAGGGGTACAAGGAATCGGCCATTCTCCCAGCATCTTTCTGTCATCAACGAGCGGATTGGGACCCGTTTCGTGATTTCCTTCATGATAGTCACTTAGAATGAAGTTTCGAATCATCCTGTTCAAAAATGCGCGTGTGAGGTCTCCTGGTTGAAAGCCGGCATCGATGCTTTCGTTCCAGCAAGGAAATACGATGTTAAACCGTGTTCATCTCCTTGGTTCTCACCTGCGTGTTTGGCCACTATAACTCACAGGAATTACTTCTTATGGCTGTACCAGAATGACACGTCTGATTGTAACAGACGTCTCTTTATCTCTGTTTGTAACGAGTACAAGCGTATCCTCAAAGAAGCGAAATTACTGTTTGCGTATAGAATGAAACAACGTATAGCATCTCGCAAGTTCGGTTCTAGAGATTATTGGCGGCTCTGCAAGAGTGTGCTGAACAACAACAAATCCTCAATCCCTCCTCTATTCAATGAATACGAAGTTCTGACATCTACAGCAGATATCGTTGAATGTTTTGCTTGGAGATTCTCTTCCAACTCAACACTCGGCTCATTTGGAGTATTAACACCTCTTTTCACTACTGAGTGACATGCACATAACCCCGTCACTGGTCTTGGACATCAATTCTAAATTAGACTCCCCTAAGGTAAGCGGTGACAGGATCTCAGCCGTCGTCCTAAAGAAATGTACTCCCGATTTTGCTCCACTTCTCTCCAAATTCTACAACTATTGCCTCGCTGCTTCCTGCTTTCCAACTTGGAAGTCCCCCTCGGTAGTTCCTGTTTTTAAGAACTCTGGAGAAATTTCTGACCCCTCTAGCTATCGCTCTATTAGTCTCCTACCGCTTTTTGGCAAAGTATTCGAAGTTTAATCAATGCTGAAGTGGTTAAGCATCTTACCTCTCACGACCTAAAATATGGCTTCCGTTTTGCTAGGTCTACTGCTGACGTGCTAACAGCCATCATCAAGCTCTTGATAATAACGGCGGAGCTCGAGCTGTGGCTCTAGATATCTCAAAAGGCATTTGACAGGGAATGGCACGCTGGCCTTCTACGTAAGCTCCAGGGCTACAGGACGATTGTCTGATTTAATCCAATCTTTCCTATTAAATCGTGAAATAAAGGTCGTTTTGAACGGGATCACTTCCAGATCCTTTCACACGAACGCGGGTGTCCCCCAAGGCTCTATCCTGGGCCCTACGCTGTTTCTGGTCTTCATCAATGATCTTTCTGATATCATCAGTTCCCAAGTAGGCATTTATGCAGATGACAATACCTTTTACTCCTGCCCCAATAGCAAATCCGTCAGAGCTGACAAAGTTAACCTGGCCGTTACTCAAGAAAAGGACCTCCAATCAGTAGTTAACTGGGGTAGGAAATGGCTTGTAAATTTAAATGCCTCCAAAACGAAACTGCTTTCATTTAACCACCATAGAGAAACTTTTCTGCCTGCCATCAGCATGACTGATGATAGACTCCTGGAAAGCGACGCACTGCGCTTCCTTGGCCTCAGGTTTTCATATGACTTGAAGTAGAACGACTGCATTGAATCAATAGCTGCATCTACTGCAAGGAAAGTTAGGTCATTGTGTCATGACAGACGTTTTTTCTCGTCAGAGTCCATTTTGCATATTTACAAATCTACCATTCGTCCATGCAGTAAATACTTTTGCCATATCTGGTCTGGCGTTCCTGCTATTCATCCCGGGGTTCTTGGCAAAATCCAAAGAAGGATCTGCAATGTAATCGATCCTGACTTGGTATCTCGACTTCAGTCATATTCTCGCAAACGTGATGTGACTTCCCTCTGCCTTTTCTACAAATATTTTCATGGTAACTACTCTGACGAACTTTTTTCCCTGGTGCCTCGACTACATGAATTTAAGTGTGCTACTAGATTGGCATCTAGGTCCCACCCTTTTACTGTCGAAATAGTTAAATGTAACCGCCACTTCTACTCCAACAGTTTCTTTTCTCGCACTTCCCGCCTGTGGAACTCTCTTCCGTTTACTTGCTTCCCTGATAACTACAATCTTCAAAAATTTAAATGTAATGTCAATCGCTATTTTCTATCTTCTTGAATCTCGTTCATCTTTTATTCTTTTCTCAATCCCCCCTGTGCCGAGTCTTTTCTTTCATTTTCACTCCCCGTAACCCCCTGCGCATCTTTAGTGATGTCACGAATAGGTCTGGAGTGAACTTTAGTTCAAATAAACGTTCTTGTACGCAGCAGTTCAACAATCTTTTCTTTGTTTCTAACGATATTTTCTTATTTCTTTATACTTTGTTTAGTTTCAGGACTACATTTTTCCACTCGGATTTATTGCTCTTTTTAAAATATTCTTTCTTTTTCTTCTATTTTCTTTTTCTTCCTTTTCTAGTTTGTTCTGTTCCCGATCTTTATTGGTCGACATTTTCCATATTTTTCTTCCTGCTTTTGGTCCTGATCTAAATATGGTACACATTTTTCTTCATAAAAGGAACTTGCATAAAAATGGGGTATTAAAATGATAACGTTCAATTTATTTTTTAAAAAAATACCTTCTTCCATTTTGGTCAACGCAGAAAACAATTTTTCATTTTCTATTCTTTTTTGAATAAGCCATATTTCTCCCTTGGATTCATTTTTGAAACAACGTTAGTTCCTTTTTATTAAATTTTATCCGGATCGATTTCTTCATAATTAAAAATTATCGTCCTCTGAACTGAAAACAGTCGATTAACCTTTGAACCCCATCTCATTTTATATTCCGAGCAGAATTTTCATATTAAAGAAATCAACTGAAAATTATTCTCTGTAAGTCGATCTCTGCTTTTCTCCTTTCTCTTTCTTCTCCTTTCTTTTAACCGCTCTTTCTATCTTTTCTCCCTTTTTCTTTCTCCCCACCCCTCGTTTTCTTTTATCCTTCATTTCTCTCCTTTATCTTTTCGCTTCTCTCAACGTTTTCTCTTTCGATTTCCTCTGACTTTTTACTCTGTTCACTTTCTTTTCTCTCTTATCTGTTACCTCTCTCTCTCTCTCTCCTTCTTCTTCTTCCCTTTCCTTTTCGCTCATTTTATATTTGTTTTTCTCTTTTCTTTCCATCTTTCCTTTCCTTTTCGCTTTCACATTTTTCTTCTTTCTTTCTTTCTTTTTCTCTTTTCTATCACTTTTCATATTCCTATATTCATATTTTTTTTTCGCTGATATTTTTTATATTAATTCCTTTCTCTTTCTTGTCAGTTTTCTTCCCTTTTTCCTCGCCTTTCTTTCTTGTTTTCCAATTTACTCCTTCCTCTCTGTTTTCTTACTTGTTTTCCTTCTCTTTTTACTTTTTTCTTTTTCTTATCTTTCATTTATTCTTTCACTTCTCCTTTCTCCTTTTCATTAATTTTCCCATATTTTTTCACCGTGGTTATTTTTTTTCTCGTTTCTCCTTCTTCCCTTTTTTCCTTCACTTTTTCTTTTTAAGTTCGTTTTCTTTTTACGCTGTTTTTTTCTCCTTCTTTGGTTTCTCTTATTTTCTTTCTTTTCTCTCCTTACCCATTCCTCTCTTTTTATATATTCTCTCTCGCTTTTTTTTTTCACGCTTATTTCACGCTGTCTTCTTTCTTTTTCCTCTCCCTTCGATTACTTCACTTTTTTCTTTTTCTCTTACTTTTTTCATTAATTAATTTATTTCCATTTTATAAATCCAGGATGCACACATTATTTAAATATCGTCTAGATTTATTTCTCTTCTCATCGAATATGGTAATGAAAGAACTATGACGGAATAAAAACAGAAAATTTAAAGTCGTTCTTTTTCATTGGTTTTGTTTTTTAACAAAAGGCGCATTACATTCTTTGTCTCTTTGTTTTGTTTTCATTCAAAACATTTCTTTATTACAGAAATCGATATGAATCAATATGAATGCAGTAACTGAATGAGAGAAAATTATGAACGAAAGAAAAAAAAAAGAAGAAAACAAAACAAATGAGAGAAAAGTGACACAAAAATATCATAGAAGAAAAGAAAGATGAAAATTTCGTTGGTTGAAATTAGTGGATGTGGGGGTGGAGAAAAAAAGCTACGAAACTGAAAACGAATACTTGATGCGCTGTCATACAATATATGTGACGAGATGGTGAATAGATCGTACATCGAAAGATAAAAGAAAATAATATTCTGAATATTA
>OZ038479.1:94968239-94975739 GCA_964036315.1 Acanthosepion esculentum
CAAAACGGCAATCTTTATTAACAAAAAGCTCACCTACAAAAGCGCCTGATAATTATGCACCAACCCAATAAACGACCAATATTTACTATTCTCTTTTCTTTCTCTTTATTCTCAAAAGATTCCTTTGCCTTTGTACATGTCTTATTTGTGGTGATATATCTTTGTTTCTCTTTCTTCTCCAAGAGGGTATGCTGAAAGATTTTCGGTCGAAACCTCTTACCCAAAGTCTTAACAAACGACTAAGCATCAGAATAATAACAAGTATCTTGTTCTGATTCGAGCGTCCCTTTTGGAGAAAAGCAGCCTAGTGACACATTCTCTACGTCAACGTCCTGCTGTTTAAACAGCACAGTAAAATTAACTTGCAAATGGGAAGTTTGGCAGAAGGACAGGAGCGACACTTTCATCTACACGTAAATATTAGGTTATTATATTTAGGTTATTAGGTCATAAATAATTTCCATTTTCGTTTATGAACTTTATTCTTCAAAAAATGAATCACAATTATATTTTCAATATCAATTATATATTCGCCATTATTCGCCAATGACCTGTTGCCATCCCATCTTTCCACTCTTTTTTTCTTCACAACTTTTCTCTGCTTTTTCTCTTCCAGCATTTTTCTTTCTTTCTTCTTCCTCGCTTCTCCTATTCCACTTTCTTCGTTTCTTTCTTTTCCACTCTTACCGTCTTATTTCATTTCTCTGCTTTCTCAATTTCTTTTCTTTCTTCTTTTTCTTTTCTTCATTCTCTTGTTGGATCACCTAAGTTAAGCAATGTCAAGCTTAGTCAGTACTTAGATGGGTGACAGCTTGGGAATACCGGATCCTGTACGTTTAGATGTGCTGGTAATGTAATGGATAACGACTCGGAATGAGAAATCGGAGAGCCGATTTCGAATTCCAGCCGTCCTCGTTAGATTCGCTTACGCTCAAATACGCTTGAGAAAAATATGAATCTGCCTTTCTCAACCCCAGATATGGGTTAAATAGTAAGACTTGTATCTAAAAATCATTATTATCTTCAAAAATTGTTAGTACATTATTCACTTACAAAAAAAGAACGAATTTTTCTTACACTCCTAATGTTTGGGCTTTAAATAATCTAGAAATGGTTAAAAAGCCGTAAAGAAACAAATTAATCAATTTTTTTTTCAAATTCCGTTCTGTTTCCTACTTTATCTTTTTGTTTTCTCCTATTTTTCTCCCTATCTACTTTCACCATTTCTTTTTGCTTCTTCTCATTCATCTTCATTTTTCTCCCCTTCTTCTCTTCGAACTCATTTTTCTTTCATTCGTTTCTTCTTTTTCACTTGCTTTTCTTCCTTTCTCCTTCTTTTTCTTCTTCTTCTTCTTCTTCTTCTTCTTCTTCTTCTTCTCTCGCCCCTTTCACCTTCTTTTTCGCCCCTTTCACTTTCTTCTTTTCTTCCTACGTTTGTCTATTTCTTCATTTTTTTCTATTTTTTCTTTTCTTTCACTTCATTCTTTACTACATTTTTCCACATTCTTTTTCTTTTTGTTCAACGTCTTTCTCTCTTTCTTTCACTTTCTTTTCTTTCCGCACAATCTTTCACCTTCTCCTATCTTTCCTTTCGCATTCTTTCCCTCGTTATGTCCTCTTTTTTTCTTCCTTCCCACTCTTATTTCTCTCCTTTTTAACCATCAACTTTAACTTCTTTTCCTCCACCTTCTCCTCTCCTCCTCCTCCTCGCATGTTTTCATCTGAATATCTCTTAAATCAGAACGACCTTTGGTCCGTATGCAATTTGGCTTTTACATCTGGTAAGCGTTTGGTGCCGAAAGAGCGAGATAATCGACGAACTTAATGAACGCAAAATGATGTTTAATCCGATTTCTCTGGTACGTCTTATTGCTGCTAATTGGATGCAAATTTCCTTCCGTTTGTACGTACAGAAACGGAGAGGGGGGAATGCTTATTAATGGTGGCTTTAATCCTTTTTAAGCTGACACTCGCGCGTACATTTGAATTCGTTGACCCAATTGGTTACTTATATTAATTTTGTCTGTACATTCTGGTCGATATTTATCACCTGTTCGTGAAAGGAAGTCAGCAAAAAAAGACACAAAAATATAGAGAAGGCGATGTGAATATACACACCTCTCCGTTTGTCACAATTCTACAAGAATACAGCCAAATGACTGTCATGGACAGGATGGTTGACTTCACAACAGAAATGTATTGCAAGTGATTTACTTCAAAAATACATTCTGTAGGAATTATTATAGAACAGCATTACAAGTATTTTATTACTAGTTTGACTCAATCTTATTATTGTTACTTTTTATCACAACACACAGTGGTTGGCTTCACAATAAAGATATAATGTAAATTGTTGCATATATTAGATATGATTTATTACAATCGGAAGAATTACAACAGAAAGAAAAAACGCAGAACAAAATCATAAATATGGATAAATTCTCCCGTCGAGAACAATTATATTTAATTTATATTAATAAAACTACATAATACCCCACGTCGACAGTACAACTCGGAGTTTCATGCCTGGTGCAATCTTCAGGTTCTAAACGTTGTTTACAGTTTAGTTAATAAAATAAAATAAAAATTATGTCAAACTTTTAAAAATATATATTTTCAACTTTAAGTGTAAGTTTGAGCCTAAATTTAAATTCAAAATAAGATTATAGTGCAATTAAATATTTAACAACAGTAATGATTTATCCAGAGAACATCAAGAATTTGCGAGACCCAGAAATATTAACCAAACTGTAAACAACGTTCAGAAGATTGCACCAGACATGAATCTCCGAGTTGTACTGTCCACGTTGGTTATTATGTCATTTTAGCCCTGTTATTTATCATTGAGCACTCTTTTTCTTACACCAAAGTATATATGTATTATGTATTTGTATATGAACACTTACAGGTACATTTATTTATATTTATTCATTTATACATATATATATATATAATTATTTATTCGAAAATTATAACATAAATATGTTATAAAATCACTACAAAAATAGCCATTTTGTTTCAACACTTCTGGTGTCTTATCAAGTGATGGTGTTGAAAGTAGAATAAAGGGTTTTATATATATATATATATATATATATATATATATATATATATATAATGTGTTCTCTTATGGATCTTTAGACCTTTTCCATTCTTGCAGACTTTATCACATTAGCGATAGGGGCGACCATCATGTGGCAGAATTATGTGTCTCTTTTCATGACTGACAAGTACAACCCCGCTTCGTACCAGAAAACCACAGTGACAAAACTTCTGGGCTTTCAAATGACGAGATTTTTATGTTAGCTCAGGTAATTGCATCGTGTTGTTCATATGTCAGTCTTTCCAGTTTTTGTCCTTGATAAAAAATTTTACCCCCATTTTTGACGATTTATAGCCTGATGCTCTCAGATATCTACTGATTTTACACACCTTTCTAAGTTGTCTTTGAGTTTGTCACCAAAACGGAGGAGAGGACAACCAACTCGATGCTGCCTATCAGCCACCTGTCCAAAAAAGACCTGCATAGCCAGCGAGAGACTTCCATCCTGATAATATGACCAGTCCAGCTCAATTCTGTTCTGATAAAGATAGTTTCAATAACAGCGGTTAAGGTTATGACCATTTTTATGCTATCACATAACTTAATATCAGAAACGAAAAACGCAGAACAAAATCATATAAGTATCTCTTGACATTTTTTTTAACTATTCTAAAGGTGAGATAAACATACATTTTGAAATAAACTGCATATTAAATACTTTTCGCAAAATATATATTTCGGATTATTATAATAGATATATTTAGTAGGTACAAAACCAGGGATGGCTACTCATACGATTTACCGACTAAATATAGCGTTTATAGTATTATGTATTATTTTAAAAAATACTTTTTTTTTCTTTATACTTACAATTTGTTTTCAGTTTTCTGACGCACCCGTAATTTTATATATTTCTTATTCTCTATATTTTATAAACAGCATTTCTTTGCCTGTCTGAGCAATTTCTGTATATGTGTACTAGTGTGTGTGCGTGTATGCAAGAGGATGCTGGAAAATTCTCGATCTGACCAAAAAGACATTCCAAAATAAATTCTGATATTTGGTTGTTTAACCAAATTTTACAAAGTGGGTCAGGCCGAAATCTATTCTGTTCTCACTCTGAAATAAAGATTTTATTCACGCTTTCTTTTTTTATCTCTCTCAAACACCCAAGCACACACACACACACACACACACACACACACACACACACACACACATATATATATATATATATATATATATATATATATATATATATATATATAAACATATAACAGACAATTAATGTTTATAATGTATGATCAGGGGACGTTCTAAACTTCGTATGTTTGCATTAATTTCGTGTGAAAATAAAGGCGAAACTTGTTCAACACTTGGATAATTTGTATTAAGCTGGTTCTTGATCTAAGCTTTCGGCTCACATGACCCATCTTCAGAATGGTTATACGGACATTTAAACGAAGATACTGACCATCAGAGATGATATTCTGTTATGTTGACATAGAAAATTGCTATTCGAAGATAACGGTCGTGAAATAGCATCATGTTTGTAATTATTATGCATTTGGTTACAATAGTATAACTTAATAATATTATGTTTATTTTGACGTACACTATTATTATTAATATTATCAATTTTGTTAGAGGTTTATTAATTTTATTGAGATACATTTTAATTTGTTGATCAATGACGGAATTAGGGAATCCATTATTAACAAGTGTTTGTTTAATGTTATGTAATACTTTATAGAATATGGTTTTGGACGAAGATATCATTTGTTTGCGTTGGATTAAGTTTTTTATAACGGCTAACTTATATCGTTGGGGACATTTACTGTTATAATTAAGAATACACGAGTTAATGCTAGTGGGTTTCCTATATAGAGAAGTAGTAAATTTGTGTGCTGGAATCAATAAATACATCAAGTAATGGAAGTTTATAATTAATATTAAGTTCTAATGTAAATTTGAGGATGGGGTGACTTTCAAATTTGTTTTTAAGTTTTGTAATTTGATAAATATTTTTAGCTAAAACGAAAATGTCATCTATGTGTCTTACATCTATAGGGGGTTTATTAGTAGCATTAAGTATATTAGTTTCTAAATGTGTCATATAATAATTAGAAAGAAGGGGGCCTAAAGGAGATCCCATCGCAATACCCCCTATGTGAGTATAAATATTACTTAGGGGTCATGAAGAGGTATTTGAGTGGTACATGCTAAAAAAAATTTTTGAATAGTGGGTTTTATATTGACGGGGGTGGGGAGAGAAGAGTGATTGTATACATCACGGATAATGATGCCAATCGTTTCGTGAACGAGGACATTAGTAAATAAATCTTGTGCATCCAAAGATGCGATTATTTGGTTGTTTGGTTTTACAGTATGAAGTATTTGTATAGATTCATTTGAGGAATCAATACAATCTTTACTTGGGAGGTAGGGAGTAAATAATTTGTTAAGGGTTTTTGAAAGGTAATATACTGGTGTAGGTATTTGTGAAATAATAGGTCGGAGGGGATGATCTTTTTTATGAATTTTTACATTTCCATAAAGGTAGCCAGGTTGATAGTCACCTATAATCTTTTGAAGTTTATAGGATTCTGTGTCAGCATTGTTAGCAGTAATAAGTTTATTGATATGGTTTTTTAAGTTAGAAGGTAGCGTTTTTGGTTAACTTCTTAAACTTATGATCGTCCAAAATGGACTGTAATTTTGAATGGTACTCATGTTTGTTTAAAATAACGAAAGTATTAGTTTTATCAGCTCGTCAGATAACAATACTGTTGTTATTTTTTAGTTGTGTGGCTGCTTTTATTAAGGAGTGTTTATAATTCCAGTCGGATTTTTATGATAAAGGTGTTCAAGAGATTTGGCATTAAGTAATTCTTTTAAACCTTCCTGTGTATTAATAAGGTTGTCTTGTCCCAATAGAAGTATTTGTTGGTATAAAGCTTCAATTTGCGTTTGTTTAAGCATTAAACCGAGTTTCTATGCGACATGAAAATTTGGTCCAAATTTAAGGAATTCCATTTTATTTGGTGTGAGTTAGTAATCTGATTCGTTAATGAAGTTGCCGTTGATGTTTGGTAAAAGTATTTTTCCTTTATGTAATTTGTTTAGCTTTTTTGGGTGACTTGTTTATGGTATTTATTTTCCTTTTGTGTTGTATTATATAATAAATCCAATATTTCCTTGAATTTTTCAGTTGTGGTAGAAGATTGTAAGATTCCTTTAATATGTACACTTTCAGTATTGATCCGTTGTAATTCCTGTTTGCCTGTGTTTATTTGTCATTTAATTAGATTCCATTGAAATTTCTTAGTGTTGGTATCGTTTAATGCTGCGGTATCATGTAACTTGAATTTAGTGTATTGGGGCAGCAGATCATTATTTAAATATATATTGTATATTGTATATATATGCCGAACTTTTTGACTAATATCTTAACTGAGCACGAAACACCTGGTAAGTAATCCACGAACGAAGGTATTGCTGTGATGATCGCTAAAAAAAAACTGATGTCAATGCCAGATGCGTAGATGAGGTCACTTACAACAGCTGCACATTACTTAGGAACCTTCTCAGTGCTTTCTGAAATTTTTCTTTTGTGGCAAGTGATGTCAGAACCTGAAAAACTTTCGGATTTTGTAAGTTTCCGGATTTGTGAATTTCGGATAAAGGTTACTCAACTTGTAGTAGATGAAAGTTCGTATTTTTAGGCGAAGACTTTAGAAGTATAGAGATGAAGTAGACTCAAAACCGGAAACTCAGTGCGAAACAAGGGACAAAACTCTACCCATTTTCAAAAGAACGGGGAAGTGTGTGAACCGAGCGATAGGCGAAAATATCTATTCCTACTGAGGAAAGAGGATAACAGGAGGAGTCAGGTACTTGCTGGATCGGTAGACTAGGTAGTGAGATAGTCACACCCACATGAGATGCGTGCATAGGCGAGTGTATGTACTCGTCTACCAAGAAATCAGAGCAATAGAACTCCTTGAATCAGAAAAAATCATACCGGTTTGAGACCTCCGGTACGGAAACAAGTTCGCTCATATATAAGGACTTAATGCCCCATTGGGAGAAGAGGGCGACATCTGCCTCCATTTTATTTAATATTAACTTGAAAGCAAAATTAATTTGACGGGAGATATTTTTAGGGGTCTAGCGTTGACGAGGTCTTCTCCATATAATACCCGATTTACGGGAGGTTACTTAAAGAAATGACTATGGTATTAATTATAACTATTAAGTTTTAATTTAGTATAAGCCGAAATATCCTTTATCAGAATAAAGGTGATAGGGGAATTAAAACTGGCCTGATCACACAAAGAAATAATTCAAATTATTTGTATATATATCATATATAAGACAATGATTTTCCTGCTCACGGGCACATGGACTTTCTTTCTGTTTCTCTCATTTTCCTTTTATCCTCGCACCCTTTTTTT
>OZ038479.1:94983239-95010739 GCA_964036315.1 Acanthosepion esculentum
ATATATAAAGAAAGAATGCTACACAAGTGTGTGTGTATATATATATATATATATATATATATATATATATATATATATATATATATATACTTGAAATGTGTGTATTTAGTCAGCAAATTCTCTTTTAGGCATGTTTGATTAAATAAATTACAGACATTATGTCTAATTTTTAACAAAATTCGTTCATACTCACGAATAACCTTTTCCCAAGTACTTTCGATCTTCTTCCATGATCATCTTCAGAGGGGCAAGTAGTACAAAACTATATGTTGTTCATTAGTACAAGTATTTATACAAAGTTGGGAAATGAAAATAAAAGAAATTTAAACAGCTATTAAACATTTCTCTCATCCTTTAACATCAATAAACGGAAGGTTATTCGTGAGTATGAACGGATTTTGTTAAAAATTAACAGACATAATGTCAGTAATTTATTTAATATATACTTGAGTAGCTTTCTTTAGTACATAATTTATTTTCTAAAGTTTTTATACAGTTTTTCTAATCTTACAGTTTTCCTTTGGGAGGACTAAGCTTAGAAACTGTCCGTAGTGTTTGTCAACTTTACCCTATTTGACAGCAGAGACAACTTATGAAATTACTACTACATCCCGGCTAGCACAGCTTAGAGTTGCTACTACTTGTTCTACATAATACAACTTAGAACATAAACAGAAGAAAATATATTAACATCGCTTCCTTTGAAAATGTCTAATGAATTGGCCGAAAGGAAGGAGCGCATAATCCCGGGCAACTCACCCTTTATAAGAAAATACGACCACCTAAACATCCACGGCCACGGACTCGCTGCCTACATCAAGGATGCACAAAAACACGATGACCCTGATCTCCCGTATATGTGCTTCCGCGTGGCATTTATCCATAGTACCACATTTCTCTTTTCTCTGTATCGCTCTCAGGATGAAGGGTCGGTAATCTTCGATTGAACATCAGAAAAGATTGATAATATCCTCGCCGAATTTCCCTCAACCATATGCGGTGACTTCAATGTTCACCACAAAGAGTGGTTAGTCCACTTGTACAAAACCTATGAGTGAGGCAGATATTGCAGAGACTTCTCCATCGCCTATGAACTAACCCAGATTATTGATGAACGAATCCGAGTCCCGGACGCGACGGGACAGCGGGCGAATCTCCTCGAACTTCTAATATCCTGCCCTAACAAATGCTTAGCAAAAATTTTACACACCCAAAAACCCATCAGACCATTATTTAGCCAGTATCCAAACTGATTCCAAACCGATGGCATCTCCTGATTTACTGTTCCAGAGAACGGTCTTTCGCTATACGAAGGTAGACTGGGATAGCTTTCGGGCCTATATGACAGAAGCTCCTCTTCCAACCATTTTCAAACATGCTGCCTCCAAAACTGCTGCCCTAATCTTCGAATGGATCCTTTCTTGAATGGAGTGTTTTATAGAAAAAAAAATATCCCAGCTAAAACCTGTCAGCCCTGGTTCACCCTTGAATGCGCTGTTGCTATAGCTCGCCAGAACCACTGCTTCAATATCTATCGCAAGGATCGATGTAGTCTGGCCCTTACTTCTTTCAGAACTGCTCGCAATCGCTGTGAATTCTGGAAAACGCCACATGCAACTACGCGCAAGCTGTCAGGCCAAGGTCGAAAAGAAACAAATTGGATCTCATGAATTCTGGAAGATCACCAACCAAATTATGAACGGAGGTAAAGCGGCTGTGTCCACTATTATAAATGGTCTCGGGATCATATCTTCCGCGACAGACAAGGCGAAGCTCTTCGCGTCAATCTTTGCCTCAAACTCAACGTTAGACGACAACGACAATCCCTCCCAACTTCCCACCTCAGTGAGTACAATCTCAGTAATATATCCATTTCAGTAATAGACGTCTCCAGACTTATCAAAAACCTGAACCCAAAAATAGCCACTAGCCCAGACAAAATTCAAATGGTGGTCCTTAAGAATATCAACCCAGAATTATCCCCGATTCTAGCAAAGTTATTTAGCCACTGCCTGAAGGAAAAATCTTTCGCAAGCCTGTGGAAAGTGTCAAGCATATGCCCGGTCTTCAATAACGCAGGCAAGCGATCCTCCCCTTCCCAGTATAGATCATTAGCCTTCTCGGTATCATCAATAAGCCTTTTGAGGCTTTAATAAAAAAAAGAAGGTTGTCGAGCACCTAGACAGGAACAAACCCCTGGGCGACGAACAATATGGTTTTCGATCGGCCCGATCCTCTGCTGACATCCTAACTACCATTACACACAGACATAGTGAGGCCCTTGATAACAAACACATCTTGAGGACCATAGCATTAGATATCTCGAAGGCCTTCGACAAGGTGTGGCACAAAGGTTTGCTCCACAAGCTCTCTTGCTATGGAATCACTGGAGTGTTTTTTTCTCAATTATAAAATCCTTCCTAACAGGTAAATGCCTGAAGCTGGTCATTAATGGCCAGTCCTCCGAGGCCCTGGCGGTCAATGCAGACATCCACCAGGGGTCACTTCTTGGACCATCCCTCTTTCTGATCTACATAAATGATCTGCCTAAGAATATATTCCGATCATTTGTAAACATCTATGCCGATGATACGACGATACACGGGTGCACCTCTAAAACTTTTGACAATCAGAGATTGGCTGCTGACCTCTCTTCCGATCTAACAGTATCTTCCCAGTCGGAAAAAAAACTGGCTGGTTACATTCAATGCCTCAGAAACCAAACTAGTTACATTCCATCACCGCCGTTCAGACCTCGAACTACGGCCAGTCAAGATGAACAGATGTCCCCTCGATGGAATATTGGGCCTCAAACTAAAAAACTGACTTCAATTAGAATTCTTATATACGCTCCATCACTAAAGATGCAGGTAAAATGATCGGCTCCCTGTACCGCTGCAGTAAGTACCTGACTCCTCGTGCTATCCTCTACCTTTATAAGAGCCAGATCCGGCCAAAAATGGAGTATTGTCTTATTTGGGCGGGGACTGCCCGTTTTTTTACTTTCCAGTCTTGATAGAGTTCAAAAGTGTCTCCAAATCCTTGTTGGTGACGAATTATTTTCCACACTCCAACTTCTCTCTCACAGGCGGGATGTGGCGAGACTCTCACTGCTCTATCGCTACTGTTATGGAAAGTGCTCGGACGAAATGCATCTCCTGGTTCCACCAGGTTTAACCTTACGGCTAGGACCCGCAATTCAACTTCCATAGTAGCAAACCACCCACATTCCCTCCATATTCCATCGGCGAGAAGTAAGTTCCACTCAAACAGCTTCTTTCCCGTATAACGACTCCCAAAACAATGTTTCCCCGATCACTACAATCTTAACCTGTTCAAGTCAAGAGTTAACCGTTATCTTCCCCTTTTATCTATATAAAGTACCCTTAACGTAACCCTCTACTGCGAGTGGCACCCAGGGTGAACCTTACTGTTTGGGCTGCTTTAAACGGTTCAAATTTACAGATTAAACCATCCCTGTATATATTTCTGAGATGAGGTATTATGTACATTATTTACATTATTCGGACTATTGTCCTCATCTTTGTCGCCATTTTTATGACAACGTTTCGGCCTTTTTCAGGTGGTTGGAATGTCGAACTGAACCCTTTATTTCGCTCACTGGGGTAGACTGTTCTAGTTCCACGTACCATGTTTAATGGATGCCAGTTATCTCCTGAAAGTTCTCCACTGCCTTAACCGACTCTTTGGGTCCTGTAACTGGATCTAACCAACGCCTTTATCCACTGTGCCATGTGTCATTGAGGGAATCTGTGTATGAATTTCTGGGTATTATAAACCTAATGTCTTCAGAACCATTTTTACCAGTGCTCATATTGCAATTTTTTGCTGTTATCATTCCATGTTTTTACCAGAGCTCATTGCAACTATGTTGTTATTATCGCTTTTCTCTGTCCCTCCTTATTACTGGTTCCCATATTGTATTAATTTCTATGCTTGGTCGGCTCAGGAGATTTTTGTGGCCTAGCATATGTGCTGATTCCTTAAGTTTACGAATTTTCCAATGGTGTTCCTTGTCTATGATCTCAACCTGATCCCACAGAGGGCAGTGATCTCCCTTCTCTCTCCATATGTTTTCAGCCACGCCTGATTTTTCCAATTCCCCTCGTGTTACAGCTTTCTGGTGTTCTTGAAGCCTCACCTTAAGGGGGCGGCCTGTCTCTCCTTTATATTTCTTTCCGCAGCTGCACGAGATAGCGTACACACAGTCTTTAGTCATGTTCTCCTCTATGAGGGGTCTTACTCAGGAGAGTGTCGTCAAGCTTTTGAAGGTTGTCCTGATGTTATATGGACCACAGATCCTTTGTATTTTTTCTGATAACCCCTTCACATAAGGCAGGCAAACTGTTTTCTGAGTGTTGTTGTCCTACTCCTCCTCCTCCTCTTGTACCCGCCTATCCCTATTCATACACAGATGTCCTCAAGGACACATAGCACAGTGGATAAAGGCGTTGGTTAGATCCAGTGACAGGACCCAAAGAGTGTGAGTTCAATACCCGGTTAAGTCAGTGGAGAACTTTCAGAGGGAAATTAACAGGAGATAACTGATAACGGACATCCATTAAACATGGCACGTGGAACTAGAACAGTCTACCCCAGTGAGCGAAATAAAGGGTTCAGTTCGACATTCCAACCACCTGAAGAAAGCCGGAGCGTACAACGGCCGAAACGTTGTGATAAACATGGCGACAAAGATGAGGACAATAGTCCGAATAATGTAAATAATGTACATTAAACAATCTAGTTAAAACAAATTGTAGCTACCAAACTGAGCCCTTTCAACTACTGAAAAAAAGAAAAATATATATGTATATGTATATACGTAATATATGTATTCACTTGGTTGGCGTAAAATGGTCCATCAGGGTTGACATGCCATTAAACAAAATGTGACGAATTCCGTAATGTAGGGGTTTCTTTTTCATTTTGTCATTAAATTACCCGCTAATAGCTATGCATACATTTGTTTTTACAATGCGGTTCATCCTGTACAATGCCCAGGCGCCACTCGAGGTAGAGTGTTACTGAGTAAGTGGCACAGTTTATGCAGATATTGGGGGAAGATAACGGTTAACCCTAAACTTGAACAGGTTTCGATTGTAATGATCGGGAAAACAACCTCTTGGGAATCGGTTCCACGGAGCATAGGTTCGCGGGAAGAAACCACTCGAGTGGAACTTACTTCTCACCAATGGAATGCAAAGGGAATGAGGGTCGTTCGTTACAATGTGCGTAGCATGGCGGGTCCAAGTCGTGAAGGTTAGAGATGGTGTAACTAAGGAATGTAGTTCGTCTGAGCGCTTTCCATGGAAGTAACGATGGAGCAGTGAGAAGCTTGCGATATCTCAGCCGTGAGAGAGGATTTTCAGGGTGGAAAATAATTTGGCACCCACAAGGACGCGGAGAGACTAAGAAGTGAGAACTGGACAGCTCCTTTTGGGCTTTTGTAAAGGTGGAGGATGTTTACGTTATGTTTTCAGGTACCCTTGTGCGTGTAGGTGTCTCTACACAACTATGCGAAATCTAAAATATATATATATATATATATATATATATATATATATATATATATATATATATATATATATATATATATATATATATTAATGATACAATACGGTAATCCGTATGCAATTTTCAAGGTGATATAGATCCAGGGAGAGCTCTATGTCAAAAGACAGAGCAAAATTATTATTAATTAAAGAATATCAAACACTTAAAATTCCATAGGTAATAATTTTAATTTCATGAAAGCTTTAAAAAAAACAGCTCTCAATCTTCAAGACCTAGAAACAAATCACTAGGTGAAGATTGAAGCTGTTTTTTTAAAGCTCTCATGAAATAAAAATTATTACCTGCGCGATTTTAAGTATTTGATATTATTTAATTAATAATTATATATGTATATATATATACACACACACGCGCGCGCACACACACACACACTAACGACAGTCAAAACGTCAAGTTTCAATAATTCCTTGTAAAGGAGTAAAAATAGTTTCAGTTCCAAGTTGATCTTTACTTCGCTAAGCCACACTATTGCATACTTTGAGGGAAGCTTTCTTATCTCTGATTCTGACAAGATGTTGTCAATTTTCCCTTCGTTCCGATTCGCACTTAGATTTATTCTCTCTTCTAGAACAAGGATAATTGAAAGACAAAAATATTCAACTCAGGCAAAAGTTGTTTTTTTTTTCATTGCCGAAATCAATTTTTCAGTCAGCAATTATTTCTCTCTGTTTTTCAATGACGCTACCTTTCAAGTTAATTGCGTTTTCTGTCGTATGAGGTTGTCATGTAGTTTGGCACAAGGCCCAAATTATCAGGCTCAGAATGTGTAATCGGAGAGCCGAGTTCAAATTTCAGTCAAGTTCGTTACATTCACTTACCCGCAAATACCATTGAGAACACCATGAGTCAATCTTTTATGCGATCATCTACAGATAAATATTACGATTTGCATCTGGAAAAATCCTTGTTATCTCTTAACAGTTGTTAATGTAATATTCACTCGCAAAAAAGAAAAACTATTCTTATAACCCAAAGAATGTTTCGGCTTTAAATAATCCACAAAGTGTTGATAAACCGTAAAAAAAAACAATCATTCAAAGTTACCAAATATAGTTGTCAGCTCGTTTCTGAGTAAGCTTGTCTGCTAGGATGATTAGACAATCCCTGTGACAGACGCCTGATCAGGAATATTTGTGTTTATTGAAAACCCAGAAAGTTAACCCATGGTTTATACTGCAACTATACTGAACGGACGTTAGATACAGTTTCTAGGAAAAAGCACATAATCTGGTTGTGATCACGAGTTTGGACAATGTCAGTACACTCAAACACTCAGTCACTATGACTTATGACTTAGTGCTAGCACAACCATCGACGGCTTCCAACCAGTCTTATCAACCTAATTTTACTCACAAGTCTTGGTTCAAACCGTGATATGGTTTTCAGACAATTTTCCATTGTACCCACGCTGGAATCGTTACTTAGTCTATTTTAATATTACTATAGAGAACTAACTCGTTAACCGTTACCCCAGACAGAGGCTACTATTCTGTGCTAATGGTCAAACAGAAAAGCTTGTTAACAGTTACCCTACATTAAAGCACACATGTTAATTACTAGGCTTAAATTAATTTGGACACAAGTATGGTGCACCCTGTAAGAATCGAACTCACTACTCGGTAGTAATGCTCAAACGGACAAGATCATTAAACATTACCAAACACTAATGCGCCCGTGTTAACTACTAGGCCTAGTTTAGTCATCTCTATGCTGCACCCAAAGGAGATCGAACTCACGACACAGGATTTCAATCAAACAAATAGGCTCATGTTAATTACTAAGCTCAGCTTAATTTGGGCACAGGTATGGTGCATTCAGTAAAGATCGAACTCACTCGTTTATCGTTACCCCACCTTCAGGTGTCCTTTCAATATTTTAGATTGCTCCAGTATTTTTACAAAATATTAATGGTTGAAACTCGTAGACGTAGTCATTCATACGGAGCGTGTCTTGGGCAAGTAAATCTGGCGGTGCCCGTCCCTCTCCATATCAAACCAAAACCGATATCTACTAACTCGAAGACTCGCCTTTGTCACGGATACGTGGCCGTTGATTCCATCGGGGTAATCATCCACCCTATCCGTTGATTTAGTTTATGAAGCCTTCCACCCATTGACGCCGTGCATCACTACACTGGTTGCATACACAGCTATGGAACCCAGTATACCCTATTGTGTTAGATGGCTAGTGACTCTCCGAGAAGGATTATCCTCCCTTTTAACAGGTTTTGTTTTTAATCCACTTGGTTGCCTAGCCACCTTCCTCACTAGAAAATCCAGGTAGGGGAACCAGTTTAATCACCGATGACCTTATCATGTGGTAGGTAGTATTGAGTTATATGGTACCAGTAGCACTCATAGAGTGACTTGACATAATTCATAAGTAGAAGCAGCTTTTTACAACAGGACGTGCCAGACTAAATAAAAACAGCCTTTTGTAATATCCACTAACTTTGCTTTTCAGGATCGCAGAGAAGTCATGTAATACATCGTTATACTTTGTTAGCATGTTCTCTTTCTAGAAAATACAGACTTCATTTCTTTTCCGTACTCTTTCTAACTGTTTTTTTTTTTACCGTAAATTTTTGGATAAGTATCTATTTACAACAGCATATATATTGGTTACCCAAATAGTTCTCAGTAGACGTTACAGATTAATTAAACATTTTATATATAAATCAAGCTTTTCTAGTATTTCAAATATGTCTTTGTGCCGTAACTTATATATTTTGTAATCTATGTAGCATAAGTAAAGGCCTTTTTGCATTTGTATTGCGCGTTCTAATAGCATTCTGATCAAGAAGAAAGCATTTCTTGTTCCAGTGTCATAGGCAACGTCACACTGTACATGTCCTATTTATAGTCTAATTCTGCTACAAGTTCTTTACAACTCTAATGATATGTTTAGTTATGTCGCTTAAGATTATCACAAAGTAGCTACGCTGATTTTGTTCACAAGCTGTCAATGCAGGAGGCGACAATCGATCATGTATTCAAATATCAATAAGCATTAAGAATTAGATTTAGTAGTTCATTTTGCTATTAAATCAATAATGGAAAAAAATTGTAGTTTTAAAAATATTTCTATACGATTTTGTTTAACAAACAAACGTTTAAACTGATTAAACAGGAAAAATCGTTTATTTTTCTACTTTTTATTCAAAACGAAATTGCGTAACTTGAGTAGCTGCTTAATTGGGCCAAAATTGCTCTATTCAAACTGTGTCCCTATTAGTCGAAATATCGTGAATACACTTTTAATCAAAATTGTATCATCCATATTGTTGGGGTTCCAAAAGTTAGATGTCTTTCTTTTGCCAGCTGATCTCTGGTCGCACCAATACATTATCTCACTGCGTCTACGTCTCCTCTTTACATCAGCCAAACATTGTTATCTCCCTTGTGAAATATAGCTAATCTATTTTCTGGTTGTATCGATTTTCTTTGTACAACATAGACCAAATTACCTTTCCTTCTCCTTTTTTTATATTTCTTCATTTTTTTTTCTTTATAATTCTCCTAAATTCCTTACTGCTGCGATATCTTCTTCATTGGCGAAATAAACCTGTTTTGGAACCGTTTACCTTCTCCAAATTTCTAAACATTTTTCGTGGATCTCTTCACAAACCATAAACTGCTGCCGCCGCCATTCGTTCGTTCATTGCCCATTTCGTGGCTTTTGGAAAATCGTTTCTTTTGTTTTATCTTTTCTTACATTTTCTTATCGTATCTAACTTTAAGAAGGCCATTTCACGCTTCCTTAACTAGAGTAACTTATCCGCACGGGGGCGCTGTCTTACGAGGCGAACTAAAAAGCAGGAAATAATCCTATTAGCGTCCAAGGTAATTTCTTTCCTTACAGATATTTTTTTGGTGGGAGCGGGGTGCTTTTGCTTTTTTAGTTTCTTCTGATTTGATTCATTTTTCTTTTCTTTTTTTTTTGGTGACGGGGTTAATTTCTAAAATTTATTCTATTTTTTTCGCAATTTGTTTACTTCGATTTTTGCCTTTACAATTTCTTACATCTATATTACAGTTGTTGAGTACTTTGACGCGGTGTAATGGTTAGCAACATTGTTTCGCTAGATCAATCACGACTGAATTTTGAGTTCGATCCTCACTGTGTGTTCCATATTTACGACCTATGCTCAGTAAATCTTGTTTTCTTATTTAATATTTTCTTGTCGAATTTTTGTTTTTGGTATTTTCTTTCTTAACTTTATTTTCCTTGTCTTTCTTTTTTTTCACTAGATATTTGTTTCTTAATATTATTTTTTTTCTTTTAAACTTTTCCGTTGTTCTTTTATTCCTTCGCCGTTTTCCTTTATGCAGCGCTTATTTTATTCTCATTCCCTTCATGTTTCGTTTGTTTTCGTCCTAATTCTACCGTCTGTTTTTTTTTTCGGTACCTTTCTTTATTTCTTGCCATTTTACTTTTACTTTTCTCATTGTTTTTTTAACTTCCATTCATTTTTCTTTATCTATTCCTTCTCTTCTTACATTTTCTTTTATTTCCTTATTTATTTATTATTCCTTTCCTTTCTTCTCTCCTTTTCGTTATTCTGCTTTTTACTTTTTCTTTCTTCCTTTTTTTTCTCTCTACTTTCCTTGGTTTCTTTCATTTCCTTTTCTTTACTTTTTCTTTTCTTTTCCGTTTTTTCTATTATTTCTTTACGCACTTTGTTTTTCTTTTTATTCTTTATAACTTTTTCTTTTTTTTTCTTCCATTCTTCACTCCTCTCCATCTATTCTTTCATTTCTCCTTTCTTTCTTTTTCTTGCTTTATTTTGTTTTCTTTCTTTATTTCTCTTTATCGCTCCACTTTCCTTACGTTCAAGGCCATAAGTATGTATTTTTCAGTAAGAAGAGAACTCAGTATAGTGACAAATACCTCTAAGTCTACTGTTCTCTGATTAAACGTCCTACTGATAGTCTGACATTTAATATGGAGCAGTTAACTTGGGTTAAATAGAAGGGCAGAATAGGCTTTGTAGTCCTGTTTGGGACCCGGTGTAGGAGAGGGTAACTCCGAATTAAAAAGCGATAGGGATGACAGCTCCATGTAAAAACAAAAAAAAAACTACCGAAACCACATTAGTAACATCTCGCATAAATGAGGCTGATTTCTATTACTCCACAGTGGGGATCTCTTGAATCTAAGGAGGGGAAGTAACTAAAAAAATGTATTGCTAAAAGTTCTTTTATAACAAGTTTGGTATTTATTAAATTCAATTAAATTCAGGAATTCAATGAGAATTGAACTCACTACGGTAGTAACAATCTTCGAGATTAGATTTCTAACAATTATTGTGAAGCACTCCGTGTTAACTAGGAGCAGAGTCGTTGGGCACCCAATGAGAATCGACCGCATTACTGTATAATCGCTTCATATGTTAACTTAAAAGCTACTTCATCGTAACGCGCTTATTGATATAATTAGTAAGTATTGCTTCGTCTGACACTAGTTCACATTAGTAGTACACCAATTGAGGATCCAAATCTGTTAGTGAATTATTCTGCGAGACGAGGTTGTAAACCATCGAGCAAATTTAGCACTAATTTTTTTTTCACCTTAGGCTACATATAGAGCAGGCTGTGAGAACCTATTGCAAGACACCATTAAACTGTTTAACTGTCACTTGACAGCGTATATTTCTCTTATTCTTTCTATTATCTCGTCAGTTTCCTGGTCATTTTTCTTTACTTTTTTCTCCTCATTATAGTCACTTTTTAACTTAATGGCTCGGCAACAGAAATGTATTACAAATGATTGCCTTCAAAAATATATTGGATATGATTTATTATAGAAAAGCATTATAAGTATTTTGTTATTAGTTTTATTCCATCATATTTTTGTTGCTTTTATCGCAACACTCAATGGTTGGCCTTACAACAGAAATGTATTACAAAAGATTGCCTGCAAAAATACATTTAATATAATTTATTATAGAATATTCTTGTTTCTTTTTATCACAACACTCAGTGGTTGGTTCAACAGTATGTTTGTATTGAAAATGATTGATTATAGAAGGGCAATTTACAAAATTGTATTACTAATTTCAGTCTATATTATTTTTTGTTGCATTTTATGATATCATTTAAATTTTACACTTCTCGTAACCGTCTGGCATGGGCATGGATTTAACCGTTTTGGTCACGAAAGTGTCGATTATTAAGCCTCTTTTAATCATTTCAATCCTGTTCGGTATCTAGTGGTAAATCTCATCAGAAAAGCCTGGCAGAACAACCGGTTTAGTCATCGCATACCCAACACTGCGACAGATAGTACAGGGTTACATGATACCAGTAATACTCGTAGAGTGACCTAACATAATTTAAGACAACATTCATAAGGAAAAAAAACTTGTGATTTTGGAAAAGTACGTGTAAAATGCGTTCTCGGCAGTAATTATTTGTGGTGAAAGTAGAGCTATATTTGATGAATCCAATTTCTCGACTATAGGTTGAGCCCTTCATGGGAGTAGTCAACTGACATTATTTCGAAGACAACAGGGAAATGTGGAGTAATGATTTGGACTAGTCTTGTGGGCAGTTGAATTTTAAGTTCATTCAAAGATGATGATAGTTTCAATTAATGTTTCTTGATAAGTTTTTTTTTTATAATATAAGATTGATTTATTTTTTATGGCTTATCAACACATTGCAAGTTTTAAAACGAGAATATATTTTAGATTGTAAGGATTTCTTTTTTTTTTAGATAACAATTTTTCCAGATACAAATCCTACTAATTAACCCATAGTTTGGAGAAGAAGAGATGGATTCACACATTTCCCAAAGGTATTTGTACGCAAGTGAATATAACGAACCCAACTGGATTTCGGCTCAACGTTGCTTAACTTCTGGGATCGTACAAGAACCGGTGTTTCAACGTGATATGGCCGTAAGATTGTAATATAACAAGCTTAGTCCTGAAAGATAATGTTTCTTTATATTATGCAAAACAAAAATATTTCAAATACAAAAAATTTATAGAATCGATCCAACATCCCCAAATATCAATTTAATAGAAAATTTGTTGAGATATGAGAATGAAAAACAATATTCAAGCGAAAGGATCTCTGGGAAGCAATACAAGTAATGTTAAAATCGAAACAATGGAAAAGTTAATAAATCACTTTTTTAATTAGTTAAAGGACGTATTATAATTTATAGATTGTCAAGGAACTAATATTACTTTGCCTTTCTCATAATTTTAGTAAGTGACATGACTTCTTGAGGAAGATAATGGAACGGTCTTCTGTTGCCTTTCCACTGTTTTGAAGGCTAAAGAATACAATCTACCATGCTGTTTAATGCGTATGTAGGTAGAAGAAAACATGAATCCATACATTTCCCAAGGATGCCAGTGCGATTTGAACGCAACAGATTTCGAGTACACAACGGGTTGTCTGCAAAAAAAAAACGGTTGTGCAAGCTATATGCAACGTTGTAGATACGTCACGTTCTTGGCTGGGATGGAGTGTGAAAAAAGGGCACAGTGTCTCAAAAGACAGAGTTACTATATTAGTAAAAACGAATTAAGGATAGAAAAGAAGAAAAAGAGCACAACTAAGTTTCATGCTGGGCAGGTTTCGGGTGCGTTGGTCCTTATCACATCAGTACGGGTGATTGAACAAAATATCTGAATAAGACCTATTATTTTACCACCCTTTCTGATTAAGTTTTTAGGGATTCCTCCATACTTGTTAAAAAAAAAAACAACCTACGAGAAATTCAACTCAACTGAAGATAGCCTTACGTGAAACTGACAGTTGCGATTTTATTCTTGTTTTGTTTTTTCCTGATACATATAATTAATTTCCCACGCGTTCTTTCGTTTTCTTCCTTCTCTTTTCCTTCGTTTTTTCTGTTCCTAAAACCGTCTTCCTACACCAACACCAAATAATGTTCTTATTGTGGAGGTGAATGTAGCGTAAAGGTTTAGATAGGTCGAAGCACATAGAGAAATTATCTATTTACCTATGCCGTCGTTTCTTTGCAAGCCTGTTTTTCCCGTCTTCGACCCTGCACCCAGGTAAACCAACATTTCCTTGACTTAATCCTCAAAGATCAAGTTTTCTCCGGTATTACCATCGATACTCATATTCAGTTCCCCCCACCACACACTTTCACACAGGTTTGGACCCTTTACTGACTTCTATACTTATTACAATCTCTCCTCTTCCTCGCCCCCCTGCTACTTCCATTGCTGCCGCGTCTTCCCCTAGCAATCATCATTATCGTCATAGCTGGGCTTATTTGTTTTCGCTTCACTCTGTTTGGACTTTGGTCTCCGGACCGCCGCTCTTCTCGATAAACAGCTTAATATGATTTTCCTTTGCGCGATCGGCTCTTTTTCCCAAGCTATGTAATTACTGGAGGCCGCCCCAGATCGACCACGTGCATTCAAAGTTACGCTGCTTCAGTGAGACTTTAAACCGTCCACCTCGGCTTTCCACTTATGTGCTTTTGAGGGAAGACGTTAAGATATTATTGCCTTTCCCTGCTTTATTTTACTTTCACCATCGTTTTGCTTTCTTTCGACTTTTCTTTCTTCATTATCTTTTTTATTTTTATTTTCTTCTTTTTGTTTTCTATTCAGAAAACACTATCCTGTCATCTTATTGCGTTTCGGCTCCACCCGTCACTGTTCCGAGTCAATTTTTGCATTAACCGTGCGTCCCCGTTCTCCTAATCCTACTCCATCTTCAAGTTCCTTTCCTGTTTCTTTTGTTTTATCCTGTCTTTTATAAATGTCTTTCTTATATTCTTATTTTCCATTTTTGTTATTTTTTTCTTTCAATTTTGGCTGCTCTTTTTTTCTTTTTCCATTCTAGCTCTGTTTTTATTTTTCTTAACGTTTTTCTTTTTCTTTAATCTTCGCGTTTTTATTATTCCTTTGGAATATTCTTTTCTTTTTCGATTGTCTTCCCCTCTTTCTTTAATATTCTCCACAGTTTTCTTTTTCGTACTATTTTTTTCTTTTTAAATTCACGTTTATTTATGCATTCTTTTTATGTCTTTTTTTTTCTCCCTTTCTTCTTTCTTCCCTCTCTGCTTTATTTTTACTCTTGGTGTCTGTCCTATTTTTATTTCCTTTTTGTCTTCTCTTTCAACCAGTCTTTGCTTAGTATGACACATGACTAAGAACTGCTTCTTTCTATTCTCTTGAACCTAATCGTAAGGGATGTGTGCGAGAGAATGAGAAATTCAACCTTCATCGTTATTTTTTTCTCAACGTGGAGTAATTGTTAGCTACCGAGTCTGGTTGACCATTACTACTGAGTAATGAGTTGGATCTTCACCTACATATGTCCTTGTACGAAACCAAGCTAGGCTAAATAAATCCTAATACTTTTCTTTAACATGACGCTTCAACGTGGGATAATGTCTACCGAGCTAGTCCGATTACCCATTACCACTAAGTATCGACGGATACCCGATATTTGTAGCCTTCTTCAACAGGGCGCCTCAATGTGAAATAATAGTCAGATCAGCTGCTTAACCATTAGCACTGAATAGTGAGTTCGTTTCTCGCTGAATTCTCCATATCTGTAGCCTTGTGACAAATTATGCCAGGCTTATCAAATTACAACTCTTTTCTTGAATAAGATGTCTCAGTATGGAGTAATGGTTAACGAGCTAGTCTGGTTGGCCATTACTAAGTAGTTCGATCCTTACTGGGTAGCTCATAGCTAGACTTCTTGACCATTATTATTGGATCCGAATGTGGTGTAAAGCATTTGGTAGGTCAATGCACAAAGAGAAATTATTTATTTCCCTATGTCAGTCTTTTCTTTGCAAGCTTGTTTTCCCGTCCTCGACCACTGCACCCAGGTAAACCAACATTTCCCTGACTAAATCCTCATCGACGTTTCTACTCAGAATATGGGGCACCCCGTAGGGTGCACAATAATTGTGACCTTGTACCTAAAAAAAACTAAGCTAAATAAATCCCAATTCATTTTTGGGCTATAGAAAATGAAATCGAAGAGAAAGTTTCGAATGTAAAAGGAAGAGAGCCGAAAGCATCTTCATGATTTGCTGAAAAAATATTTCAACAAGTCTGAGAAAGAAAAAAGATTTTCAAATTTATTTTTTCGTTTTCATTTTTTCTCCCCCCTCTCTTCTTCGCATACAGTGGTGTAAGACACCCCCCCCCCAAAATGAAAACATTCTCCAGGTAGACAATTGCTGAATCGTCTATAAATACAACAAATATGTTCCTTCTTGACGCAAGTGCAAACTGAATTTACGTTTACCGTTTTTACGGATGTGCCGATGGCTTAATGGCTAGCGTCTCGCGAATGAGAAATCAGAGAGCAGAGTTCGAATTCCAGCCGTGTTTGTTATATTCATTTACTCGCAAATACCTTTAGGAAAGGTATGACTTCATTCCTCCTCCCCCTCAGCTATGCGTTAAGTAGTAAGACTTGTATCTGGAAAATCGTTATTTAATAAACGTTTTAATGCAATATTCACTCGACAAAAAGTTTTATTCTTACATTCCAATATATTTCGGCTTTAAAAAAACTCACATAGCCGTGAAAGACAATCTACGTTTTTTACTCTCGTGCAAACCGAATCCATGTCTTCCTTTCTTGACTCTGGTGCAATCGAATCCATGTCTACATTTTTTTTAGTCTGGTGCTAGCCAAATCCATGTTTACCGTTTTCGAGTCTGGTTCTAATCGAACCCACGTCTTCCTTTAATTTTTCATTCTGGTGCAAACTAAACCTATGTCTACTTTTTGACTGGTGCTAACTGAGCCCATGTGTACCGTTTTTTAGTTTGGTGCTAACCGAGCCCATGTGTACCGTTTTTGAGTCTGGTGCCAACCGAGCTCATGTGTACCGTTTTTTAATCTGGTGCTGACCGAGCCCATGTGTACCGTTTTTGAGTCTGGTGCTAACCGAGCCCATGTGTACCGTTTTTGAGTTTACATTTTGAATGCAGTGTAACCATAACTGTCGACCGTTTTGACATTTGTGCAAACCAGAGCTATATCTACCTATACGAATCTTATGTTAGCTGAACCTGTGTCTACTTTTTGGACTCTACTTTAATATATACCTAGATCTACCTATCAATTAATATCGATTTTTATTATAAAAGTATTATTATATTCTACGTCAAACAATCCAATAAAGGTTGATATGTCGTTAAATTAACCAACCTAATCTAACCTAAATTGTTTCCATTTCTATACGCTTACCTCATTTCGATATCTATTTAGCATAAAGTCAAAATCTGGAGAAAATGGACGATTGTGTTACACTAGCCTTCCCACTAATAGGATGATGCCTGTCTTGAAAGCTGTTGTTATAACCCTGGCTTTTTACCAGGAATCGAACACTAACTTTGGACATAGGCAGAAAATACGCAACTCTTCCAACCAATACTTAGGACCAATGTTTGTTTATGGTATTCTCTAAGCTTAGTTTATGCAGCGTAAGCGCAGATAGTTTTAAGCAGGGATTGAAAGATTGTTATTAACTGGAATAAGGACCGGCTTGTTAATTGTAAATGAAACAGCTTTCTTTTAATCCGCTAAGGGAACCCTTGTTGCCTTCCATCAGATTGGCTGATGCTAATCTCCCGGAGAGCGATTCATTACGCTTTCTCGGGCTAACGTTTTCCACCGACATTTATATTGAATCAATTGCTAAGTCTGCCACTATGAAAGTTGATTCACTGTGTCGTGCGAGACAATTTTTTTCTCGCGAGAATAAATCTTACATATTTATAGGTCTACCATTCATCCTTGCTTTGAATATTGTTGGCATATGTTTAGAGATTCTTGATAAAATCCAAAGTTAGAATTAACTTTCCTCTACAGTGCGATACTATTTATCGCTGCCGCAGTAAAACTGGAAAAGTTTTGTTAAAACCTAATAAAATGTTATGTACTGAGAGACATTGAAACGAGAAGGGTTAATACCGAAAACTCGTGGGAAGAATTGAGGATTTAATTCACACATAAACGACTTGAATTGTATGTCGAGCAGTTTGAACAATAGAAAAATGACCCAGATTTAGGGGCAATTATGATTGACATGTGTTATACGGAGATGAAAATGCAAGCTGTAAAACGAAAATTTCATTTTTCGTAAACAACGAATTTGGAGTTGATTCCCCTGGTTGAAGGTTGAGTTGGAATACCAGGAGTGGGTGGATAAGCCACCCACGCTCACTGAGGAGATTTAGTGAGAGGTAATTTAGTGGAAGAAGGGAATTCCCCAGAATTATCGAATTCTCTTACTTCGCCAGTTTGGGAGAATGTCCATAAAGACGAGTCGGAGAAAAGAGAAGAGAGGCAGAAGAGACGTAGACGAGAACAGAGACAGGAGAGAGGCCCACGTGATTATCTGCCGACGAAAGCCTCCGACTTCAGCCTTGTGCCAAACTTTACCAAAGCAGCAAACCAGATTTTGCCAGATCAACAACAATAATATCACTTCCGATTTAGACGCGGGTTGGACTGATAATTAATTGCATGCGGACTATGATATAAACTAATTATTGTACGGAGGACTTATACAAAATCAGTATTTACTTTTGTTCAATTTATTCGAATGTTACTTTTTTTACTCTGTACGTGTTCGCTCTGCTTGGACCAGCCCAACACAAAGATACCTGCGACGAATCGATCCTTACCTCCTTATGATCAAACTTAAATCACAACGTGGGATAAGGCAGGTCTGAGATCGAAGCGATCTTCATAGATCAGCCGCGGTGTTGGAAGTCCTGAAAGGCCGGGGAGGGTGTTGAACGATTACATTTGGTGCCGTGAGCTAGACTTTATGAATTTAAGCGTAACACTAGATTAGAGACAAGGTCACATCATTTTACAGATTAAACTGCTAAATGTAACCGTAATTTCTATGCTAACAGTTTCTTTTATTGCACTTCTCGTTTGTGGAACTCTCTTTTGGCTTCTTGCTCTCCAGGCATCTTTGGTTTTCAAAAATTTAAATGCAATATCAATCGTTATCTTCTATTTTCTTAATTCCTGTTCTTTCATTGTTCTCTCTCCTTATTAGTGTTTTTTCTCATATTCTCTAACACTCAGTAACCCTTAAGTCTTAGTGGCTTTATTGCCTTATTTGGGTGCAATGATTTTTAAAAATTCAAATGGGGAGTTGTCTGCTTGCATTGAAAATCGGTTTTTACTTAGATCCTAACGACAGCCGCCTGGCATAACAAGTCTTGCCATAAATTGATTGATTTGTATTTTATGGCTTATCAACCTTTTGCAGGTTATTTAAAGCCAGAAAATATTTTCAGATTGTAAGAATATTTTGGAGATAATAATAATTTACTGATACAGGTCCTACTAATTAATCCATAGCGGGGGAGAAGAGATGGATTATTATCTTTCCCAAAGGTATATGCGTGTAAGTGAATAAGACGACTGGAATTGGAACACAGCTCACTAATTGCCATTTCCGAGCCGTTATCTATTACCACCACCCCCCAAACACACACGCGCGTGCGCATCCAAGCTTACAGCACCTGTTATTCCCAAGCGGTCACTCATCTAAGTACTGACCAGGCTCGACGTTGCATAACTTCGGTGATCATATGAGAACCGGTATTTCAACGTCATATGGCTTGTAAGCCCCTTGCAATAATGAAAGCCTTTTCTTGTCATTGGGTACCGTTTCTTCCGCGTCTAACGATTTCTTTCTCTGCCTCTTAAATGTTTTATTTCTTTTTGCTGATTTCATTCTCCTTTGCGCACTTAAATTGTCATTGTTTCTCTTCGCTGGGTTTCTGTCATGTCTTCCCACTGGTATAGGACTCTGACCACCGAACTATTCTGTCAGTTACTCTTTCTTCTTCTCCATCACTTTTTTTTTGTCTGTTTATTTTCTTTTGTTTATTTTTGTTTTTCTTTTCTGTCTTTCTATTCGTTCCACCCTCTCTCTGTTCATGATTTTTCTCCGTCATTTTTTCCTTTCTCTCTTACCTTTCTCTTCATCTTTGACATTTCTTTCGTTTCTTTGTCATAAGTAGGAAAAGGAGTAGTTGTCTTCTTTTTTTATCCCCTCTTTCTCTTCTTTTTTTCTCCTTGATTCCTTACCCTTCTTTCTGCGTCTTCGTTCCCATCATCTTATTGTCATATCCGCTTTTCCTTTCTTTTCTCCTCTACTTCTTGCTTCTTCTACTTCATCATCATTATTCGCTTACACCTCCTTTCAATTTTTTATATTCCTTTCTCTGCCACTCTCTACTTTCTCATTTTCTATCTCTTCCTCTTTCACGCAATTTTTCTTATTCTTATTAATTCCCTTCATACTTATTTCTTTTTTATTTACTCTGACTTTTCCTTTCTCATATTCTCTCTTTTTTCAGTCGTTCGATCTCTCTTTCTCTCATCACTTCTTACAGTGTGTCGCCTCTCCCCACTTCTGTGTGTGTGTGTGTTTGCTTTCATTCAATTTTATTCATTTCTCTCAGCTTCTCTTTTTATTTAACTTTCTTCTTTTTTTACTACCAATCTCTCTCTCTCTCTCTCCCTCTCTCTCTCTCCCTCTCTCGATTCCGTTATTTAATCGTTTTTCTTTCTCTTTTCACTCTCTGTGTTTTCTTTTTCTTTTTCCTAAATTTTCCTTCTTTTGTTTTTGTTTTTTTTACTTTAAAATTCGTTTTTTCACTTACCTTTTTTTTTCTTTTTCGCTTTTAATCGTTCTCCTTCCTAAGCGTTCTTTAGTTTTTTTAACATTTTTCTCCGCAATATTCTTTTTCTAGTTTCTTTCTCTTCTTGACATTCATTTCTTTCTTTTTCCTTCTCTGCATTCTTCGTTTCCATTTCTGTTTGCTTCTTTCCTTCTTTTTCTTCTTAATATCAAATTTCCTCCATTTTTTTTTTCTCTGAATTCTTTTTTGCTCTGTCTAGCTGTTTTTTTCCTTCTTTAACACTACTTTTCGTCTTTCTTTTTTCTCTGCATTCTTTTTATTTTTTTCTTGATTGCTTTTTTCTTCTTTTCCTTAATATATCTCTTCCTTCCTTTCTTTCTTATTTCTTTATCAGTATTTTTCTTTTCCGTGGTTACTTTTTCTTTCGTTCTGTTTCTTCTTAAAATTGTTTTCCTTCTTTCTTCCTCCTCAATATTTTTCTTTTTTTTTTTTTTTTTTTCAGTGTGCCTTTTTTGTTCTTTTTCCCTTAACATAAGTTTCCTTGCAGTTCCAATTTCCCTGAAGATTTCCGTGTTGCTCACATCTTCTCATCAAACTATTGTTAGCATTCCACGGTAGAACCACATCTCTTCAAGTATCTTTTTCATCTGCGAGGAAATTGTCCAAAACCGTTTTTTTATTCTTATATATAATACTGGAAACTTTTGCGCACACAACTAATACTTCCCTTTCTTTCCCCTTTAATTCTTCATTTTCTTTTTCTCCCACGTTATTATCTTTTTTCTTTCACTTTTTTACATTCTTTCCTTTTCTTTTTCCATACCACCAACCTGTTTCCATCTCTGTTTCTCTCTCATTTTTTCCTCACATTTTTCTTTGTTGGTCTTCCTTCTATTTTTTCTGATGTACATACCCCAGCACCACATTGTCTTTGTCATTCTATTCCTCGTGTCTCTGATCGTACTAATTCCAATAAAGTTTTCGCCCAACATCTGCGAGGATTATATTACTGGTCGTAATAACATTTGAGTATTGCGTGCTCGCATCTCTTGTCATCATTTCTGAGCAGGTCACCTGAACTGCTTCCAGTTTTGAACAACCTGACTCAATCGAAAACGATATTACGGATCACTGAATCTCAGTGAGATTCAACCGTAAGCTCAAAACATGGACTCGACAGATTCCACAATAATAGATCACAGACTTTTGTTTGACGGTTTTCCTGTCTCGCCTATTTTTTTTTTTTTTTTGCACCTTGGTCTCGCCTTCTTTTGCATCCGTTACTTTTTCTTGTCTATTTTTTTTTCTTTTTTCTTTCTTTCTGATTCTCTTTTTCGAGCATTCCTTTTTCTTTCTTTTTTTATATCACTATCTCCGTTTCACTACACTTCTTCATATTGCTTTAATAACCTTTTCTTGTCTATAATAAGAGACAATGAAAAGCAAAAGAAATATAGATATAGATATAATATTCATTCTCTCTTTTGTTTTTCATTTACTCTTATTATTCCTTATTTTTCTTTTGTTCTGCTCTTTCACATTCTGTCCTTTTTTCTCTTTCACTTTTATTTTCTTTCATTTTGTTCATTCTTTCTTATGTTCTTTTATTTTTAATTATTTTGTCCTACTTACCTTTTATCTTATTTTGCTCTTTTTCTTTTTCCTTTTCCTTTTTTGTGGTTTTTGTTATATTCCTTTTTTCTTTCGTTTTACTCTTCTTTTACCTTTTCTTTTATTTTACATTCGCTACTACATTCTTTCTTTTGTTCTCTTTTCCTATTTCTTCCTTTTTTGTTCTTCCTTCTATTTTCTTTCTTTTTTTCTCCTTTCTCTTTTTCTTTCTTACATTTTGTTGCTCTTTCATTTTTTCTTTCTTTTTCGTTTTGTTTTTTTCTTTCATTTGTACTTCTTTCACTTTTCTTTTTTCTTTCCTTCCTTTTGCTCTTTCACGTTACCTCTTTTACTTTGCCTTTTTCTTTTCTTCCGTTCTTGCAATTTTTCTTTCCTTTTGTTTCGTTGTTGATCTTTTCTTTTCATTCCATCCTCTTGTTTTTTTTCCCTTTATTCTTTTTCATACTATTCTTAGCTGCCATCTTATTAGCGTTTTTTTTATTGTAACGCTGAAATTGTTTTCATTCCTACACCATTTAAGTAAACAAACAATATAGCCTGAAGAAAATCGGATGAAAATGGATGTGGTTTTGTGGGGAGATTTGAACCTTGCCTGCTGGTTGCTTTACGTGACAAGATCGATAACTTACTTTCCATGTCAGACAGCTCCCAAATGTGTTGGGAATATGAGTTCGAATTTCATCGAAGGCTACTTGTCTATTTTATTACCAATCCATGCTGCTCACCTAATGGTTCTTCTCCTCCTCCTCATTCTTATTCTTTCCACAATTTCATCTTTCATAACTCTTAACAATGTCTGTCTTTTTACACACACACACACACACACACACTCTATCTATCTATCTATCTATCTATCCATCCATCCATCCATTTGCACATGCTCGTAAGACAGGATACTCGATACTTTATTCTATTCTTCATGCCTTCAATATGCCCTGTTAGTCGCAAAAATAAGAATAATAGCCTGAATAAAAATAATGAATAATAATGACACTAGTCCATCGAAGAAATTCAAAAAGACTATTACGTTTGTTATTATTAGTAGTTGTAAATATACAACAAAAAATAAGATAAGGAGTACTAATTGAAAATTAATAATAAAGATAATATTTCAGTAATCTGACTATTATACCTATGGCTAATATTCGTAAACAAGCAACAAAAATAAGATGAAATTAAAAACTAGTCCAAAATTAATTAAAAAGAAAAAAAATTTCGAAGAAATTCCGGTCTTCTTAAGACTGTTATGTCTAACGGTATCGGGGCGAAGGTAAAGGATAAGATAGAGCAAAAAAATTAGTCAAAATTAATAAACCCAATAATTAATCTGAGAAATTAAAAACTTTTAAGACTATTATATCTATTACTACTAGCAGTTGTAAACAAACAACTAAAAGTAAGAGGTAAAGTAAAGCCGATCAAAAATAACGATGATGCTTCATCAAAGAAAATGAATTATCCTATTGTGCTTCTTCCTCCCTTCGTTCGCACGACCGTTACGCTCTTCCAATACCTCATAAATAATGAACTATTCTGTTTCGATCGCGTAGAAAGAGTTAAAAGACACTATTGAGTTTTAGTGAGAAAATGAAAGAAGGGAAGATAAAGGTGGAGAGAGAGATTAAGATTAGACTGATAACAACAGACACTACATTTTGATATTAGTCAAAAGGCCGAGAAACGAGTGTATTTTCTTACCGCTCCACGCTAGCAAAATGTCAGTTTAATGTGGGGAGCCCGAGCTAGTGCACCCGGGCCAGTTCCAAAAATAGCCCAGCAGTGAGCGAGCTACGGCGGCTGACAGCTGTTTCTCGAGACAGGGCAGTTCTCAATAATACTTTCAGTTGCGAAGATAGAGACACAACTGAGATGAAACGGAGGACAGATACCACACTTTGATCCCAGCCTTTTGGCTGGGAAGCAGATTTACCTGACCTCCCCACTAAGGCAGGTTGTGACACAAGGTTATTTTTTTACTCGTGCATATGGGTCAAGGACAAAAATTGCACAATCCACTCGACCACTATCACGCTGGGTTCGATATTACACCGACCCAACCTAAGAGGAAGTTGCAGACACATGGTTGAAATTCTTGGTATCAGGCGCCTTCTCCCATCTAAAATGCGGAGAGAACAGATACTACACGTTGATCTCAGCGAAAAAGCCGAGAAGCGATTGTATTTTTTTTAACGCCCCACGCTGCAAAAAAAAGTGAAGAGGCCGAGAAGCGATACTTGCTGCAATAAAGGACTATTTTTAAAATGCACAGAACGACGGAAACCGAGTAAGACAATCAACAAAAATACAGTTATCATAAATAAAATAACATCGTCTGCTGAATTATATTATTATTAAGAGAAATGTTCGTAAGACGGGGATTTGAACATTATTTATTATTAGTAACAATATGAAATGGAGAAACAGATGAGAACGAATATATTTGTTTGGCGAGCTTTTAAAAATGTCTTCATCTAAGAGGATTTAAATGACCCATGAGGGGTTGATAGGCCGTAAAAGAAAACAACCAACCAATCCTGAACATTTCTTGATAGACTTGTACATGTAATTGAAAAGAGAAAAGATACATTTTGATGGCAAATTTAGGGGTAAGATATTTTTGCATTGAAATCGACTTTTCCACGAGTATGTACGAAACCTTTTTTTTTTTTTGGCATTCGATTTCTTTCTATTTTTTTACATTTTGCATTTCTTCCCTTCTCTTTCTTTCTTATTTCATCCGTTTTCTCTCCCCTCATTTTATTTACCTGACATTTATCTTCCCTTAAAATTCTCGCCCATTCCCTTCAAGATGTTTCTTTGCTTAGCATTCCAGTAATTTCGCTGCAACTTGTCTGTCCCCAGGCTGAGACTGGAAATGAATTAAAAGTAAGAGGGAAAACGAATAAAAAATACCCACCTAAACAAAAAGAAAAAATATCTAGCTATTTATATATATATATATATATATATATATATATATATATATATATATATATATATATATCAAGAAATCCCAATCGAAAGAAGCAAATACGTTTGCCAACATCATCATTTCTCAGCCTTCATCTACTTTTTTGTTGTCTTTCTTCATTTGACATTCATTTACACACACACACACACGTCTATATATAAACATGCACTGACTCAAACTTACATACCTATGTATATATGTTCTCATCTAAGCGTATACATATGTCAGCTTACATAACAACATACTCATACTATCACTATATATATATATATGTACACGAACATGCGACTGTTGGCTGAAAAGTTCTCAGTTCAAATAAATTCCCTAGATCTGAACAAAATGACCAAACATCAGAAGTTTTTTTAGTGGGAATCTGTTAGTCGTCCGGCTGAGGACTTTCCAGCGTCTCCTCTTGTATATATGCAGTGTGGACATAGGGTTCCACGTCGAATGGCGACAGTCTGTGTCATGCTGGAACTACATCTTCAAGGCATCATTTGAAGATTGCGTTCAAATCGATGTCTGAACTCTGTGTCCACACTGCTTACATTTACATACGCCCCATCCCGCATCTTGGTTACTTTTATCCTATAAATATAGCATACCCTAAAATTATCTTATCGTGTGTGTGTATATATATATATGTGTGTGTGTGTGTGTGTGTATATATATGTGTGTGTGTGTGTGTGTGTATATATATATATGTGTGTGTGTGTGTGTGTGTGTATATATATATGTGTGTGTGTATATATATATATGTGTGTGTGTGTGTGTGTGTGTGTGTGTATATATATGTGTGTGTGTGTGCGCGTGTGTGTGCGCGTGTGTGTTTCTGTAAAATGCCTGATGCTGATTAGGTCCTTCTGCTCAGTTTATCATATATTTCTATGCTAACGAGTGATTTCTTTTTGGAACTTCGTGAGTGTAGAATTGCTTAAATGATTATTCGTTGGGAATAGCCATTTTCAAGTGTTTTACTTGTGCTATTGTAAATAATGTGTGCGCGCTATTGTAAACGGTGTGTAAGTTGCTGAGAGGCAGCTGTATTATTAATTTCCGAATGTAGCCAGTATATTGTGGGTGTATTCATAGTTGGTGGTATTAACGTTTGGAATTTCTTGTTCGCATGCATGGGAAATACAACAAAAACATAAACAGAAATGTTTTTTTTTTTAGTCATTTTAATGAGAATGAATATATATATATATATTGGAAACTTAATACTAACATTATTATCAACTATAAACACACGCCTAAAACATTACATTGCATCGCCATCTTTCTTTAAATGCATTCTTAAAGAATCTAACTTATATCTAATATGAAGAAAACATTCTTAAAGAGGCGAGCCATAAATTAGAACCTTGTGACACCGATCTGCGCGTGCCAACCGCACAAAGGTGAAGATAAAAACCGCAACTAGACAGATACACACCACACAATTATAAATACACATTACCGTCCGTTGTTCATTTATACATACAAGAACCTTCACAAACCTATACACACACAGAATTAACCACAGTTTCAATGCACGTGACACGTCTCTGACCAATAAGAACTTACCCAAACATAATTGAAAATACCATTTTTTTTCTGTCTTTTTATCCGTTTTTTTTCTCAATCTCTGACGAAGCCTTAATAAAAGTGAAACATGTCAGATTGATATACGTTTCCTATTTGTTCTTTTATTTTATCACTGTCGGATTCTGATCCATATTTGATCTGCATTTGATCTTTAACTCATATATATGTATGTGAGAGTGAATATATATATATATATATATATATATATATATATACTGGATGGCCTCGGTGTTTACATCCGGCATAATCTTCCGATGGCAAGGCAATTGTCTCTAGACTCTCCAGACAACTCTTTCATGTGCTTTCGGCTTTCATTATTACACTCTGTCACCTATCTCTTTTTCCTTTATCGCTCACCCTCTTCTCAAGACTACAGTATATTAGACATAATCGCTGACAGTATAGAAAAGGCATCCTCTCTTCATCTATGTACGGACATCTTTGTCTTTGGTGATTTTAATGCGTACCACGACACGTGGCTTAAGCATTCAAATGTTACTGATGCTGCCGGTATTTAGTCATTAAATTTTTTCACCTGCTCAGTCCCTTACCCACATCGTGGATTTCCCTACTCGATTCCTTGGCAAATCCGAACAAAAGGATTCTCTACTTGATCCATTTCTTACCTCCTCTCCTCGCTCCTGACAAGCTTCGCAATACTGTCGTCTTGGAAACTCAGATCACACTGTAGTATCTATTGATATTTCGTTCCAATCATCTATTAAACACGAACCTCCTATGTATAAGACCTCTTTCCGTTACTAGCATTTTTATTGGGATTTACTCCGTGATTTTCTTCGTGACGCCCCCTGGACTGACAGCTTTAAACTTCAAATTGAGAATTGCGCCACTGAGGTTTCCTCTTGGGTCAAAAACGGCATGGATGCTTTCTTTCCTTTTCAGAAATACCAGGTGAAACCTCAATCTTCTCCATGGTTCACATCACCATGTTTTGTCGCTATAGCCCACAGGAACCACTATTTTCGGCTATACCAGAGTGACAGCTCTCGTCACAACAGACGCCTATTCGTTGCTGCTCGTAATAAATGTAAACGAGTCCTCGAAGGAGCT
>OZ038479.1:95018239-95023239 GCA_964036315.1 Acanthosepion esculentum
GGTCACCCTTTTCCTTCCATACATGGTAGGCTATACCCGACTTTTCCGTCTCCCCTCTAGTCACTGCTTTTCGATGTTCATCCACCCTTACTTTAAGGGGGCGGCATGTTTCGCCCTTGTAAACCTTGCCGCAGCTGCATGGGATGGAATATATGCAGTTCTTGGTCTGGTTCTTCTCTATGGGTGGCTTTACTCGGACTAGGTGTCTTCTCAGTGTTGATTCACTTTTGAATACCGTCCTGATGTTGTAAGGGGCACATACTTTTTGAATTTTCTCTGAGACGCCTCGCATGTATGGTAAGCAGACCATTGGAGGTTTTTGCGAGTCATTTTCTTCCCTTACTCTATTGTTCCCTTTGGTGGACAGTATGCTATCGGGGTAGTTGTTACGTCGAAGGGTATTTTTTAGCCTGGTCATTTCTTGGTGGTACGTGTGGGAATCGCTACTTATTGTCTGTGCTCGATGTTGTAAACAGCGTACGATTCCATGTTTGACACTGTATGGGTGATGGGAGTTGAAGTTTAGGTATTGTCCGGTGAAAGTGGTTTTGCGATACACTGATGTCTTGAACCCACACTCTGTGCGTGTTATGAGAACATCCAGGAAGGCCAGTTGGTTATCTCTTTCCTTCTCCATTGTGAACTGTATGGATGGTCGTATTGTGTTCACATGCTCCAGTAGTACCTGGACGTCTTCCTGGTGAGGCCAGAGTATGAATGTGTCATCAACGTATCTGAGCCACATAGTTGGCTTTAAGGGAGCTGAACCTAAGGCCATGTCTTCGAAGTGTTCCATGTATATATTCGCCATTACCGGTGACAACGGCGAACCCATAGCCAAACCTTCCACTTGTCGATATATGTCAGTACCCATTCTGAAGTAGGAAGATTCCATGCAGAAGGTCAGCATTTCCATTATGTTTGGCAATGGTACACATGTGCGCTCTTGTATGGAAGGGTCCGCAGCTAGTTTGTCCCCAATTACTGTTAGTGCCTCACTTGTTGGTACTTTGGTGAACAGACTGACTACGTCGAGGCTAACCATCTGGTGTGAACTGATGGGTGCCTCTTTGATCAGTTCTGTGAAGTGGGCAGAATTCTTAACATGTGTTGCTGACTTGCCTGCCAATGGGTTTATTATATCCACAAGGTAGCGGCTCAGTGGATGTAATGCTGAGCCTCGGCAGCTCACTATAGGTCTTAGTGGAATACCGTCTTTGTGTATCTTGGGGAGACCGTACATGTGTGGTAGCTTACTGTAATGCTGGACCAGCTGTCTATACTTCGCTGGTGCGATGTCCTCCTTGTTCTTAGTTAGGATCTGTGACAGCTTCCTCTCAGTTTTCAGAGTTGGGTCCTTCTTTATTTTACCGTAGCTACCATCTGCAATTAGGCTTGCCATCTTCTCAGAGTATTCCGACATGTCCATTACCACAGTTGCGTTGCCTTTGTCTGCTGGTAGTATTATTATACTGCTGTCACTCTGTAGAGATCGTATAGCCAGCTTATCTTCCCATGTGATGTTTGATTTGGGTGGCTTGGCTTTTTCCAGTACTTGTCTCACTTTCCATCTTATCTCATCGCCTTGGCTCGTGGGGATTCTCAAGGCTACCTCCTCCACGTGAGTTATTATGTCTAAGTATGGAACGCATTTGGTGGTTGTTGCGAAGTTGAGACCATTATTCAGTACTGTTTCTTCTGAGTGACTTAGCTGGCGGCTACTGAGGTTGACAACTGCTTTCACAGGCGCATGTTGGTTTGTGATGTTATTCCTCTGGTCCTTCAGTTTCATGAGCTTCTGGATTTGGCGTGTTTTTACCTTCTCACATTCCTGTCTGTACGATTTGTCCAGGTAGGACTGGATTCTCACCCTGTCGTCTTCTTGTGTTACCTTACTGAGGAACGATGTTACGGTGTTAGAGATTTTGTCCCCCAGTTTCTGTTTATTCCAACGGGTGTGTTGTATTCTTTCTCGAACGAGGGCGTGTCCTGCCCTTTCCGTGACTCTGCGTGCCTTCCTTGAGTCCACTGTTGTTCGTATTTTTAACCCTGTTGGTATGAGTCGTAAATCTCGGCATCTGTACAGGAAGGTCAGGTGGTTTGATAGTCGTGCCAGTTTCAGTTGTAATTTCTCGATCCGTCGCCATTCATTCCTAATGTCGGGTCCGTACCGATTGGATAGTAATTGTCTATATTTTTGGGATGAGGGGTTTTCACTATGGATTTCGTTAATCGGACTGACTTCCTCATCTTGGTTGCTTTCCTCACAACGTTTCGGCCGTCTGATCCTCCGGCCTTCCTCAGGTGCATCTCGAACTCGGGAACCGTCGGTCTGGAATTTCGAACCCAACCCTTTATTGTTACGGGGGTACCATGTTCTCGTTCCATTAAGGCCATCGCTGCTGCTACTACTGCTTGACGCCATCGTTGCTGCTGCTGTTGCTTCTATTATCGTTGTCACCGCTCTTGTTTGTCGCTGCCACTGCCTTTGCTCGGGATCGAACTCAGAACATCGGGAGAACTTGCAATCACTGGGACGACAGGGTGAGAATCCAGTCCTACCTGGACAAATCGTACAGACAGGAATGTGAGAAGGTAAAAACACGCCAAATCCAGAAGCTCATGAAACTGAAGGACCAGAGGAATAACATCACAAACCAACATGCGCCTGTGAAAGCAGTTGTCAACCTCAGTAGCCGCCAGCTAAGTCACTCAGAAGAAACAGTACTGAATAATGGTCTCAACTTCGCAACAACCACCAAATGCGTTCCATACTTAGACATAATAACTCACGTGGAGGAGGTAGCCTTGAGAATCCCCACGAGCCAAGGCGATGAGATAAGATGGAAAGTGAGACAAGTACTGGAAAAAGCCAAGCCACCCAAATCAAACATCACATGGGAAGATAAGCTGGCTATACGATCTCTACAGAGTGACAGCAGTATAATAATACTACCAGCAGACAAAGGCAACGCAACTGTGGTAATGGACATGTCGGAATACTCTGAGAAGATGGCAAGCCTAATTGCAGATGGTAGCTACGGTAAAATAAAGAAGGACCCAACTCTGAAAACTGAGAGGAAGCTGTCACAGATCCTAACTAAGAACAAGGAGGACATCGCACCAGCGAAGTATAGACAGCTGGTCCAGCATTACAGTAAGCTACCACACATGTACGGTCTCCCCAAGATACACAAAGACGGTATTCCACTAAGACCTATAGTGAGCTGCCGAGGCTCAGCATTACATCCACTGAGCCGCTACCTTGTGGATATAATAAACCCATTGGCAGGCAAGTCAGCAACACATGTTAAGAATTCTGCCCACTTCACAGAACTGATCAAAGAGGCACCCATCAGTTCACACCAGATGGTTAGCCTCGACGTAGTCAGTCTGTTCACCAAAGTACCAACAAGTGAGGCACTAACAGTAATTGGGGACAAACTAGCTGCGGACCCTTCCATACAAGAGCGCACATGTGTACCATTGCCAAACATAATGGAAATGCTGACCTTCTGCATGGAATCTTCCTACTTCAGAATGGGTACTGACATATATCGACAAGTGGAAGGTTTGGCTATGGGTTCGCCGTTGTCACCGGTAATGGCGAATATATACATGGAACACTTCGAAGACATGGCCTTAGGTTCAGCTCCCTTAAAGCCAACTATGTGGCTCAGATACGTTGATGACACATTCATACTCTGGCCTCACCAGGAAGACGTCCAGGTACTACTGGAGCATGTGAACACAATACGACCATCCATACAGTTCACAATGGAGAAGGAAAGAGATAACCAACTGGCCTTCCTGGATGTTCTCATAACACGCACAGAGTGTGGGTTCAAGACATCAGTGTATCGCAAAACCACTTTCACCGGACAATACCTAAACTTCAACTCCCATCACCCATACAGTGTCAAACATGGAATCGTACGCTGTTTACAACATCGAGCACAGACAATAAGTAGCGATTCCCACACGTACCACCAAGAAATGACCAGGCTAAAAAATACCCTTCGACGTAACAACTACCCCGATAGCATACTGTCCACCAAAGGGAACAATAGAGTAAGGGAAGAAAATGACTCGCAAAAACCTCCAATGGTCTGCTTACCATACATGCGAGGCGTCTCAGAGAAAATTCAAAAAGTATGTGCCCCTTACAACATCAGGACGGTATTCAAAAGTGAATCAACACTGAGAAGACACCTAGTCCGAGTAAAGCCACCCATAGAGAAGAACCAGACCAAGAACTGCATATATTCCATCCCATGCAGCTGCGGCAAGGTTTACAAGGGCGAAACATGCCGCCCCCTTAAAGTAAGGGTGGATGAACATCGAAAAGCAGTGACTAGAGGGGAGACGGAAAAGTCGGGTATAGCCTACCATGTATGGAAGGAAAAGGGTGACCATCGCCCTCTCTGGGATGAAGTTAAAATAATAAACAGTGAGCCCCACTGGAAAGTGAGAAAACTCAAAGAAACAGCTCACATGCTAGGACATAACAACCTCCTGAGCAGACCAAGTATAGAACTGAACACGATTTGGGCACCCCTAATCGTAAGAGAGAACCTAGAATAACAACTTAGGTTTAAATATACCAAAAATTCATACACGATCGTCCCAGTGACACATGGCCGAGGCGACTAGGACGTTGGAACAGTGATTGCAAGTTCTCCCGATGTGCCGAGCAAAGGCAGTGGCAGCGATAAGAGCGGTGACAACGATAATAGAAGCAACAGCAAAGTAGTAGCAGTAGTAGCAGTAGTGTATATATAAATAAGAATATATATATGTGTATATATATATATATAAGAATATATATATGTGTATATATATATATATATATATAAGAATATATATATGTGTATATATATATATAAGAATATATGTATGTGTATATATATATAAGAATATATGTATGTTTATATATATATAAGAATATATATATATATAAGAATATATATATGTGTATATATATATAAGAATATATATAT
>OZ038479.1:95028239-95043239 GCA_964036315.1 Acanthosepion esculentum
CATTACTTTTGCGATCAAATTGAAGATCATGCTTCAATGAAATACAATTTTTCTCCACATTTCTCGTCTTCTTTTTTTATTCTTACTTTCAATTTGTGCCTGAAAATGCATTCCTTTAATGAAAATGTCCTACGAAAAATCACAAATTTTGCCGATAGAGTTCGAGCTTATATATATATATATATATATATATATATATATATATATATATATATATATATATATATATAAGATAATCCTAAGGAGCCAGGCAAACCTCCTAGGTTTCACCTAAACGGATCGTCTGGGCGATGCTGGCTAAAAAGGAAAATTATGGAACAGAATTTATAGCTAAAACCACAAAGAACATCCGATCCGTTTAGGTGAAACCTAGGTAGGTGTGCCAGGATCCTTTGCTCTACTTAATGAATTAAGCACTTTACGTAGTTGTCTTTTTACACGTTTTCGAGTTTTTTTTCTTTGGACTTGGAGCTTGAACACTGGACGATTGTTTTCGGCTTGGTTTAATGTTCTTGGTTATTTCTTTTTTTTATTCCCCATTTTTCCTCGGATACCGATTTGTCCTACTGCAAGTCGAGCTATACGAGGTTTTTCCAAGCGAGTACGACCATTTATATATATATATATATATATATATGTGTGTGTGTGTGTAGCGTCTCAACATTCTTGTGGCAGATCTTCTATTATCAAAAATGCGGGATATTTAATAACAAAAGTGATGGAAACAAAAGCAATCTAAAAGAAATCGGCTACATTATATACCCAAAACACATTTTTTTTAAGTTTTAAACTTAAAACAAAATTATTTTTAAATTTTAAATTCCCAGCGTCTCTCATTCATGCTAATGTGTAGTCGCATCAATCTTAACAAACTTAGTTCGATGAAGTCCGAAAGGACGAAACACGTCACACAAAAAACTTTTCCCACTTTGTCATACATCTTTCCTCAAAATTGTTCTTGATATATAAAAATTTATATATCATTATCCTATATATATATATATATATATATATATATATATAGAGAGAGAGAGAGAGAGAGGAGAGTGCCAGACAGACAGAGAGAGGTCAAACATTTTGATAATAATTAGTATAGTTTCATACCGTACTAAACTGCTGTATGATATCTGTCTTCCTGTATGCCAGTGAGTGTTGTGCGATCTTCTCAAAGAAGGAGTGGAGACCTGAAGCAACAGAAATGTGGTTCTACAGAAGGATGCTGAGGATACCATGGACTATACAGGTGATTAACGACGAAGTTTTGAAGAAAATGGATGCAAAAAGGAAACTAATAATTAACATCAAGAAGAGACAGTTGAGGTTTCTGGGTCACATAATGTGGAAGGAGGGTTTGAAAAATCTGATACTCACAGGACAGATATACGGCGATAGGGACAAAGGAAAACAATGCATTACATACTTAGTGAGCTTGAGTAAATAGATGGCGGAGCAGGGCTTCGGAGAAATAACAAAAAGGCAAAACTTATTAAGAGCTACAAGGGACAGGAAGTTGTGGAAAGTCATGATCGCCTACGTCTTTAGGGGACACGTCACATAAAGAACTTCAACTAAACTCGGTTGCTGAAACTCATCAGTGCATTTTTTGAGAGAGAGAGAGAAAGAGAGGGAGGAGGGGAAGTTGTCTTAAATGTAAAATCCGCTATCCCTACAATTACTATCAACCAGCAAGGTAAATTAAGTAAAAAGATCTAAAATTTTAAGGAAACTTTGTGCAGTAATGGATTAATTTCCTTATTATTATTGCTGAATATATGATAAAACCTTTCAGGAAGAGAAGACCCTCTAGCATGAAGTGAGCTCGTAAATTACTTTTCAAAAACTTTCAAATTTTAGACGATTCTTCGAAATCCAGAGGGTGGTGCCAAAAGTTTGACGATAGCCCGTTTAAGAGATTCGGTGGGAATTACCACTCCTCGTTTGGCACAGTCGTCTGCAGAACATAATTAACAAAACAATTTCTTCCAAACGGTCTGTTAACTGGACCAAAAATATCATCTTTCCATCTCTTTTTACCCAAAGACCTTTATTTTACATCAACACATTATTTTTCCAAAACTGCATTAACAGTGATAATGGAATCAAAATAATCGTCCGCTGGTGTGACCCTGATCGTTTTGCGAGTGCACCCGAAATAAACCGAATGTCACCGAATATCATGCAGCGAGAACAGTGGTTGGATTAAATTAAATTTGATCTTTAGGTTTCTTTGTCTTTGCTTTTATGTTTTCAAGGAGTGGAATTTTTATTTATTTTCTTCCGATTTATCGCTATCAGAATATTTTTTTATTTTATTTTTTCACCCCCAAATATCGTCAGAGTGTGTTTTCGACGTTATCACTCAGAAAGATACAAGCTTGATTCAGTGACGCGAAATTGCAAAACGAAGACAGGAAAGGAAACGAAGTGGAATAGGTACAAAGTATGAAGGCGAAAAGAAACGAAAGTCAACGGGGTGCGTTTGGTGTTTCATCCTATGTCACGGTCACATACAGGGAGTTTATAAAGTCCGTGTGCAATTTTAAATAATTATAGTTTTGTAACTTTGCATGATTGAATTAATCTGTAAATAGGTTAATAAAAATGTTTAATTTATTATGTTGTTCTACAGCTGCTACACTGGCTTCACTTACACTTGATCTGCGAGATCGTCATTTATCATTGACAAAACTGATTCTTGAATTTTTTTTCATCCACTTGGATACTGAGTTCATGTGTAATGCTTCTTTATTGTAATGAGTTCTAAAACTTCTTGGACAGCAGCGACAGATTTTAGCTCGGCCAAACAAAGAACACAGTTTACTTTCTCTTATAGTAAATCTATGGGTCAATAACAATTCTGTGGAAAAACTTTGAAGCTTAAAGTAAAGGTTAAAAAATAATAAGTAAACAGAACAAATAACAGAAATAATTAGACGTTTCTAGTTTATAAATGACTGTGTATAGTTTAACAAACGAATAAGCTATTTTGCCGGTCCCGGTAAAATAGCACCCTGTTGACTGCCCATTTAAACATGAAGGCTATTTTGCCGGTAAAATAGGCCCCAAGGCAAATAGTGTTTTAGAACTAAGAATAACTAATATTTGAGATCGCCAGCGCCGCGGTTGTATGAACTGTGTAGGCAGGACTTGAACAACATGGTCTGTAACTCTTGTCCTCGGTATGTGCACCTGAAGTACATTGGAGAGATCCATGCCCAAGGGCAAATTTTGGATTTACAGAGATTGTTAAGCCTGAAGTGCTTAAAATATTCAGAGACTTCTATATTTCTTTCAATAATAGATGATAAATAAATGATTTTAACTTGTGTTTTAACAATTGATGGTGAAAAAGATTTTAAATTGTCTATAAAAAAATTTTTTTTGAAATTTAAAAAATTAAATTAAAAATTGATGTAAGGGGATAACCTATCACCCCCATGAGTGACTACACTATAGGTAGTAACTACCTATAAGTATTTTAAGTCAACGGACTACAGGGACTAGCTGAAATCTTTTCAGCTGGCTGGTCGAACTCTCTCCCTTTGGGCAGAGAGGAACCCGGACGAGGCTCCGCCGAAGGACAGAGTATCGTTCGGGGAGGTAGACTGACCCTGAACCCGTTTTTACGGGTTCAAATAGGGAATATTTTTGGCCGTCTATGAGGAATTTTTGCCCGAGCCTACGGGCTCGGATACTCCACGTTAAATTCGGCCTTCTGCCACATCTGACCGCGTGGGGCAGTTGGCAAATATCCTAGCTGGAATCTTTTCCAGCTATGCTGGTCAAACGCTCTGCCTCCGAGCAGAGAGGATCCCTAGACGAGGCTATGCCGAAGGACAGTCTTGTCACGGAAAACAGCTACTCGACCCCGTTTAATACGGGTTCTACGGGGAATTTTTAGGCGAGCCTACGGTCTCGGATACCCCACATTAAATTCGGCCCTATACCACATCTCATCGCGTGGGTAGGTTAGTAAATACACTAGCTGGGATCTGTTACTCAGCTCTTAGCTGCTGTCGAACTCTTCGCTTTCGGGCAGAGAGGAACCCAAACGAGGCTATTATTATTTTTATTGTCTGATTATGATCATTAAGGACCCGTTGTCAACTACAGCGCTGTCTATGGTGGACGGTACTGCCTAAGATAATTTATTCCTAGTATACACGTGATACTGTAGATTGAGGAATGTCAAATGTCCCTACAATTTTAGAAGTGAAATTTTCCATCCGTCTGAAACCCACTATCTTACCCTGTTCGAACTTCGATAACTCACTTCGCCTTATAAGCAGACGAGCCACAGTTCACGCTGACTCACTCGAAGTTGTTAAGATTGTAGTGATCGGAGAAATATCCTGTCAGGATTCTATTCCACAATGCAACAGTTCTTGGGAAGAGACTGAGTGAAACTTCATCTTTGCTAATGTAAGATGAAAGGGATGAGGATGAATGGACACAGTGTACATGGCCTGGCCAGTTATAAAATTCTTAATCACATTTTCGGTTTAGCCTGTTCCAGCTTCCAGTAGTCAACTCCAGGCATAAACAATTCTTAAGCTCTACTTTATAATATTCCAAAAATGTACGAATAATAATACTAACCATTCAGATATGCTAATGCTGTAAATTGCTTCTATGAAGCGAAAAAGTACAATCATATGCTTCGGTTGCTAAGATCTACGCAAAGAACGAATCTTCTATCATAACTTTAACTAACACCGAGATGTTTCTGCGGCTTTTACACAATCTTCAGGCAGTACGAGTGACGAGATACGCAATTCCTTACTCTCTCTCTCTCTCTTTCTCTCTCTCTCTCTCTCTCTCTTTATATATATATATATATATATATATATATATGGAGAGGGTTCGAAATTACAAGGTAACCAAAAAAGTTCTGTCCGATTTTAAAGGATAAAAAGAAAACGCTTCACAGTATGTGTAACTTATATTTAGTCTTCGAGGTAACCGCCATCAGCATCCAGCACCTTCTGCCAACGTGTCTCCAGCTGTTCAATGCCCTTGCGGTAGAACTGGGGGGGGGGGGTTGACGCAAAGAAGTCCGTGAGGGCTTTGCGCAAGTCTGTTTCATTGGTGAAGGATTTCCCACGAAGATGATTATCCAGGGAGTGGAAGAGGTGGTAATCGGATGGCGCAAGGTCAGGTGAATAAGGTGGATGGCACAAAGTCTCCCACCCAAGTTGCTGTATAGTATCCCTGACCACTCGCGCGACATGCGGCCTGGCGTTGTCATGGAGGAAAAGCACACCTTTGCGATTCACCAGTGCTGGCTCCTTCTGGCGCAATGCCTGTTGTACACGTTTCAATTGCTGCGAGTATAGGTCTCCAGTGACCGTTTGGCCCGTTGGTAGCAGTTCATAACGAACCACTTGACGACCTGTCCACCAGACACAAAGCATAATCTTGCATGGGTGCATAGGCGGTCTTGCGGTGTGAGGGACAGCATCCTGAGGAGACAACCAATATCTGGAACGCTTGGGAGTTTCGTACAGAACCCGCTTTTCATCACTGGTAAGCACTCGATTGAATAAGGATGCAGTACGGTGGCGAGAAAGCAGCGACACGCAGGCTGCCACTCGTTGTCCCTTGTGGACCTCCAACAGCGTTTTCGAAACCCACTTGCTCAGTTTGTACGTCTTACCTAGGCGGTGCAGGTGAAGTCTAACTGTTTCATCTGAAACGTTGAACTGTCTTGCAAGTTCACCACACGGTAGACTACTGTCCTCTTCAATTGCCGCCTTCAGGACTCCGTCATTCAAGACCTGTGGTCATCCACTGCGAGGCTCATCATGGAGAGACAAATCTCCCGACTTGAATTTTCGAAACCAACGCCTTGCAGTACGTTCATCCACAGCTCTATCCCCAAACGCTTGACATATGCGGCAACTTGATGCAGCTGCTGATAAGCCCACTTTGAAGTCGTAAAGCAAACAGCCCCGAACGAGATCTCTAGACACTTCCATCCTTCTCACAGCTGTCCGGCTTATAACTGATGGCCGGGCACGTTGCGCGTGTTTTTTCATAACGTCTGATGTTCCTACTTCCGGCTGTCTGAATTTGAAAACAATTGCTACACGCATTTCGTATATATTTCAACTTCATTCAATGACTAATCAAAAAACGGACAGAACTTTTTTGGTTACCTTGTATAAAATATATTTCTGGTCAGGTCCATACCACATTTCGCTTTTCTTAACAAAGTTACTATCAAAATATAGGCTATTTAACAAAAACAACGATAAAAGCAAAAGCATTGGCAAGTTGTATAAAATCGGCTCATTTGTGCGTCTAGACTCAGCAGACGTTAGAAATTTAAAATTATATTTAAAGTTTAAACATGTTCAGTGTTTCGTAGTCGATATATAATTATAACCGTCGTTTTTATTTATACGTTCTCCCCTTCTCCATACATAAGTATACAATTCTGTCAACGAGAACATTGTTTGCAGGCCGAAACACGTTACATAGATTTTTTTCCCATTTTGTCTTTTACTTACTCGACGTTAATGCTCCAGATAATGACCAGCGATGGTCGAACACAAACATAGACTTTAAACAGGTTCTTCTAGAGTTCGAATAGTCAGCGGAAAATATATAAATATACGTGTAGTGTAACAGTTACTTGTGTGATTAATTCAGTAATAGACAAAAAATAAAAACAGGCATAAGCTAAGGACGTGTTTTCTCAGCAAACTTATTCAACCTTTACAGTGAGACGATCCTGATAGATATACAGGTTTCCCAGTGAAAAAGCAGTAAATTCAGTAAGACATGAGACAACCGTTGAAAACTGGTGACGGCTGATGTGATTGAAAATTCATGAAAACTTTCTGCACATTTCGTCAATCCCCACGTTGGGTGTTCTTTGAAAAGTACGATAACTTGACGCTCAAAATCAGTGAGTTGTTTAGCTATACGAGAAGGGAAGAATGAAAGACGAAAGTTGTTTGCAAATCGCCACAAGATCGAGCAGCAATTAATCAGTCATAAAAGAACCAATCAGAGTTAAGTAATTAAGCGAGAGTCGAATGATTATTCAAGGTCATGAATATTCAAGAAATTTATTTAAGGTTAATTATTCCTGAAAGATAAAACAATGATAATAAATTTGCCGCTTTTTTACTGGGCGTCCTGTAGAAGTTCTACCCGGATTTATTACTGGTGGATACAAGCGAATGATACAAAAAGGAAACTGTGGGAACTTATACAGAAAGTAGTAAAGGAAAGCGAGAAGAAGGGACTAAGCATCACTTGTAAGAAGAAAGGAATCTATGGTTGTCCACAAGAAAAACAATCCAAAATCAAGCAAATACGAAAATTTAAATATCTGGAAAGTGTTGTTCTGGTGAGAATTATTCTTTGGTATGTCGATTTCACGAATTTAAGTGCAGTACTAGATCTTATCATTTTACATTTTAAATTGTTAGATGTGGGGCTCTCTTCCTGCTTCTGGCTTTCCATTCAACTATGATCTTGAAAAATTTATATACAATATATCTATCATCATCTTCTGTTTCCTTGAATCCTTTTATGTTTATTTTCCTATCTCATTAATATTTTTTCTCAGGCTCATTCTCATCAACTTCTTGCACCTTAGTGGCTTTATCACCTTGCTTGGAGTGGCATGATTAAAATTCATTGCAATCAATAGATAATAAGAAAACGGAATTTGTGAAAATCCATTATCATCTACGATCTGAAAGGACATAGGAATCAGCACTGTATGTTGACACAATTTTACGCTTCAAGCGATTTTCAAATCAATATATTTTTATGCTAAATTTCACTCGACAGAATGCTCGGGAGCCACTCAAGTTAAAGATTTACTGTTTAAAATGGTTATGATAAATAAGTTGTGATATAAGTGAAAGGATTTGTGGTAGGAACTGAAGTGAGTCTGTGCCACAAAGTAGTACATCTTACTAATTGGAAGCTTCACCATAAATTTGGTATACAGAGGAAATGAGGCCGATTCAAATCTGTGAAGGTAGTATGGCGTGTATTTGCAATATATATACGCTCTATTTCTAATATTGAGCACTTTTACCCATAAATATATCATACCTTGAAACTAGATTTTTATCATATATATATATATATATATATATATATATATATATATATATATATATATATATATATAGTGTATTGGGACAGCAGATCATTATTCAAACATATATTGTTAAATTTTTGTTTAAAATATTTTCTCCAGAAATTAAAACAAATATACGAAGTTTAGAACGGCTCATGATCAAACATAATAGACATTCGTTGACTGTTATATTTAACAATATATGTTTGAGTATATATATATATATATATATATATATATATATATATAAAGATAAAAAGGCATAATTGTGGAGAATTATAATCTCCCGCGTCCTGAAACGACACGGCACATACAAAAAACTGGAACCATGGATTTTAGAATTTGTTGATTGATTTGATTTTTACGGTTTATCAACCCTTTGTGGGTTGTTTAAAGCTGCAACATATTTTGGATTATCAGAATAATTATTTTCTTTCGAGCGCATATTGCATAACAGTTTTTAGGGAATAACAATGATTTTTCCAAATAGTCCTGTTATTTAACCCATAACTTGGGAAAGAAGAAATGTATTGAAACCTTTCCCAAGGGTATTTACGTGTATTCGAATTTGGCACTCAGATTTCTCATTCCGAGCCGTTATCGACGACACCCACCACCGTTGGAGTTTAGAAGTATTACAAGCTTATATATTTTCACGTTATTTTCAAATAATTCGGCAAGGTAGGAAATACAGAGTGAACAATAAATTCGCAGAATTACTGCATAGAAAACAGTAACAATGGCTCTAACAAAGTCGTCAACAGATAATGTCCCTGAAGGTCAGTATTGCCCCTAAACCAACCTGCCCTTACGACATCATTAAGCTTCGTTGATTTCTGTCGCAACGTGGAATGCCAGCTTTATGCACAAATTTGGAAACTCTCTATTTCTGCTTTCTGATGTAGCTATTCCAGTTTTAGTCAGGTATGTTGAAGCTGCGTTGGTTAAAATACGTTAATATCCCACTTCAAGAGGAAACATATTTTTTTATCCAGCTATGGTTCCTGTAATCTTTTTCTTAAACAGATCTTCATATGTTTATGAACCAAGTCGACATTTCCCACAAACTCCAAGCTGTGAACCATTATTGAATTAATCAACTAAATTTAAATCTATCTCAGTCGGTTCATTTATCTGTTTATCGATCTATCTCAGTCTGAGTATATCTATCTATCTATGAGTATATCTATCTCATTCTGATCAGTGCTATAAATTAATTTCAGCTTATTAATTTCTATCTAACTCATTCTGTTCACGGCTATAAATTAATTTTAGTTCATTAATTTCTATCTATCTATCTCATTCTCTTCATTGTTATAAATAATTAATTTCTTTCTCATTCTGTTCATTGCTATGAATTAATTTCAGCTTATTAATTTCTATCTATCTGTACGCATGTCTACGTGTATGTGTATATTAATGTATATATTTGTACATATCCTTTTTCTTTCAGTAATTTGCTTAGGCATTTATTGTGTATATAATTTGATATATATTGCACGTATCTCTCTTCCCCTTTCTCGTTTTTACCACTCCCATTGTACACACAGAAACACGGTGTGGACAAAAGAATCAACACTTTATGATGAATGTTAGTTTCACGCCTAGTGCCTGCCACTATTTTTTTTTAGCAGGCTCTATATATAGGTCACTGGGAGACTAAATTCAGTTGCGGAAGATGAAAATGACTCTGTCCATTTATTTTTAATTAAAGTTTTCTTAGGGCTAATGGACATAATGGATCATAACCTATAGATTGCTTATTTATACTGGTTGTGTGATTGGAGAATGTATGTATATAGTGGAGGTTTATTCATTGTCACGGCATCTAGATTGCTTATAAATATATATATATATATATATAGAGAGAGAGAGAGAGAGAGAGAGCGAGAGAGATTTGGGACAGATTTTCCTTATGTATTTTTCTTTGTTTATAATTTTTGGTATATGGAATACAGTTTATTAGAATTAGATTATGGAATTCTATTTAGTCTCTTTGGCCATGATGTGGTGATAAGAAGCGCAGAAGGAATTTGTTTTCGTGTCTGAGTTTGGAAATGAGATCTGATATTTTGTTACGGAAAGTTTATTATTGATATTTTCTCCTCTAGACAAAGGTTATTGTTGTAACCTAGGTAGGGTTACTGAAGAGAATAATCACACGAAGGTTGGTAATTAACGATAATACTTAGGACACATATAAGATTTGCCAGCGGCGCGTAGAAGAAGTAGTCAACTACTAGAAGTGAGTCAAGTGAATTCCACAATGAATCACCAACTGCGGGATATCTACCAACCGCCCCACGCGATCAGATGTGGCGTAATGCCGAAATTAATGTGGGGTATCCGAGCCCGTGGGTTCAGCCAAAAATTCCCCGTAGACCCCTATAAACGGGGTCGGGTAGCTGTTTCCCGAGACGAGACTGCCCTTCGAGATAGCCTTGTCTGGGGATCCTCTCTGTCCGGAGGCAGAGAGTTTGATCAGCACAGCTGGAGATGAATCAACAACTGCAGACCAACATACAGTATTTACTACTGTATTTATGGGAATGGGTACATACACATTATCGTCCGAAGGCATGCTACAACAGTTATGTACTTTTGATCTATTGTTGAAAACTGATTCTTGTTTTCTTATTCTGCATTTCGGTGATTTGTGTTCATTAGCTACTATATACGTTTTGATAGAGTCGTACTGTCTGCATATTTTTTTTATTAACAGATATTTTGCGTGAGTAGCTTCTCTGTTTCCATGGACTTTCTTTTATTTCTCTATCTCTCTCTCTCTCTCTCTCTCTCTCTCTCTCTGTATATATATATATATATATATATATATATATATATATATATATATATATATATGTTGCAATAAAGAATACCAATGTAATTGTAAGTTTTTTTTTTATTATGCATGCAATGACAGTAAACTTAGTTACATCTCTTGCACTAGCGACTCCACCTGCCAGTATCATGTGGTGGATTTTTACAACATTTTTATGAAACTGAAAACTCACAATACAAGAAATTGTATGACCTTAGTGTGCACTAATATATATGTGGTGGTATAGAGTTTATTTAGGCACCAGTTTTTCATTTATATAAAAGTTGGTGACAGTGAATTGTTATGGATTTTTATTTATTTATTTTTCTATATTTAGGACAATTTTTCCTGCTTTACGTTGCAATTTAAATATAAATTATCCAATATCTGATTGAGACACTACCTCTAGTTAGCTGGCCGTTGACTCGTCAAGAGTTCTTCTGCTCTTTGAGACGTCTTATCTTTCATCCTACAGGGTTGCTAACAATATGTGAGCAAATGGAAACAAAAAGGAAACTTTCCTTTTTGTTTTCATTTGCTCATATATTTCCTTTTTGTTTTCATTGGCTCATATATATATATATATATATATATATATATATATATATATATATATATATATATCATCAGGAAGAGACAGTTGAAATTTCTAGGGCACAAAATGAAGAAAGAGGGCTTGAAAAATCTGATACTCACAGGACAGATTGAAGGCAAGTGGGACATAGGAAAACAATGCATAACATAGTGAGCTTGAGTAAATGGATGCCGGAACAAGGTTTAGGAGAAATAATAAAAAGACAAAATTTATTAAAAGCTACGAAGGACAGGAAACTGGAGAGCAATGATCGCCTACATCTTGAGGGGACACCAAACATAAAGAAGATGAATGCCTGATTACTTTGGGCTTTCATAAGCCATTATCAGATAGGTTTTGTTTTTGTTTTTTTGTTTTTGTTTCTTGTGCTATGGCATCTTCATCTTTATTCTTCACGCGTTGTGTCGGTTTTTTTTTTAGAAGAGTTGAAACATTATAAAAACATTATTTCATCTTCATGTACCGTATCCTTTCAGGACGTGGGCGATCATGGCTCTCCACAAATTACTATCCTCTTTAGATCTTAGCAATGCCTGTCTTTTGATTAATCCTCTCAATCCTTGTCCTGCTATGCATTGACACATGCTTGTGGGGTAGCTTATTCGTTGTTCCTTTCTCTCCGTCATGTCTTCGATGTGTCATGTGGTTGTTAAATATTCCAAGCATTCTTTCCGCATTACGTGTCCTAGAAATTTCATGTATTCTTTGTGATTCTATGTGTCATTTTTGGGTCCATTTTTCCTTCAAACTTCCTTGTTTATTACATGGTATTCTCAACACCCTTCTGTAGAATTACCTCTCTGTTGCATTCACTTTCTTGAGGTTTTAGAAGATATCTGTTGCTACTGCGATTAAAATGCGCCCTCAGATTTCTGTTATCTGTTAAAACGCTTCCCAGAAAAAAAATTTGATAGTTTAATCATTGTAAAATGATTTATCCGGTATTTCCATCTTTCTCGGTAAGTCGGGCGTTTATGAAGACATCGTTTACGTTTGCAATTGTTTCTATTTTGAAATTTCATGAACTTTGTAAGGAAATGTCTTTTTGATTTTTCTCCAATACGCTATGAAATGGCGTCTGTTTTTCATTAACTAAAATGAATCAAAACGATGCCATCTCTTTCTTTTTCCACCCTCTCTCAATATATGTTAACAAGTTGGTTATATAATACGTTCTATTATCGTTACTCTTTATTAAAAATAAATCGTATTTTTTATTATTGTTTTAATGATTATTGCAGCAATAACAATATAGGATCCTCGCCTCAAAACAATTGCTTTACAGAGGCACTATATTAAGTTTAACTTTCGACAGTACAAGAGTGCTCGCGCAGGATATCCAGTAAGGTTCGAACTATGAGAGTCTGCGATATTAACTTCTTAACTCTTCCCCCAATGCAGAGTACCCTAAATTAACAAGCTTTTAGCTCAATAAGGTAAAAGACCACAAATGTGGAACATCTGACGAGGATCTAACTCACTTCTGAACAAATGGTCTGCAAGACTAATTAACGACTGCTTCATAAAGACGAAACCCCGTTTATACAAAGCGTACCTGGGTACAGCAAAACGTCACAAGTATGGGCCACTCAGTGAAAATCAAGCTTACTCCTGTAGTAACGAGCTTAAAGGCGAAAGATAAGGAATCTCTTGTTTATTTTTAAATTATCTGAAGTACGAAAAAACGCATGTCTGTATCCAAGTCGCAAGGTGGAGTTGCCAGATATTCCTCTCCTAGACTGGTTGCCAACCAAGGCTAGAGAGCCTAGTCCGTCCGACTGGGGATAGAAAAGATGGATTCATGCCTTCCCCAGGGTTACTTTGCCAAAAGAGAACGCGACAAACTCGGCAGACCGATTACACTTACCATATCGACAACCGTTACGCATACATTCATGTATCTTGGTCTGCATTTCCCACACTTGTATCACCCTTGAAATAATTTTCATGTCCCATGGGAAAAACCCCTGTATAAAAATTATTATATACCTTTACTATAATATCTATCTCGTTTATATTTTATCGTAGTTCATGTAGAAAGCATAATATCTGGACAGCATGTATGCGTCCTGTCCTCGAGTGAATCACGAACCCACCGCATACAGGTCCTGTCCTCTAAACATTGAAAGCAGTTTCACGCTGATGCCTAAATGCATTCCCTATGATTATCATAATTTTAAATAGGTTGAAGCCTTTATTAAAATAACCAGGGATTTTACAACAAAATGCCGTACAAAAATTACGCAAAAATCCATTAGCCTATTTATCAGTTTTTTCTCGCGGAACCCTAGGTTTCCAGGGAACACTGGTTGAGAAATATTGATCTAGACTCTGTGTGTGTGTGTGTGTGTGTGTGTGTGTGTGTGTGTGTGTGTGTGTGTGTGTGTGTGAGAAATAAAAATGCGGACATAACAATCAACACGTTCATGCCTCACGCGATTTTCAGACTATGTGTCACTATTATTTACTATTTTATATATAGGTTATTGTGGGATTAAGAGACGTCAGAGAAGGAGAAAACCAATTCTTCTATTTAAAATCATGGCTAATAGATTGCTTATTTTATTTATTTATTTTAAATTAATTTTATTCATTTATTTATTTTGTATATTTTTAGAAACAAACTATATTAGTTTTAGTTTAGCGAGTTTTATTTAATGTTTTTGGTCCGTATGTGCTTGTAGGTAGAGTTGGAGGAATTTGTTTTTGTGTTCAGCAAGAGGGACATCATCGTAGTTGTGAAGGTGATCCTACAATCGTAACTTCTCCAAACTTATGGTCAATCGTTATCTATCATTCACATCTACACTTCTTACTTCTTTCACTTACGTTTATATCACACACCTCATTCAGTAATCCTCTACATTGATTGGCTCTTGGGCATTGTGTTGGGTGAACATTACTCTAAAAAAAAGAACCTGTTTTTTTTTCAAATATCCAACTGTTGCGTAGTTTTTCCAAATGGCGCTACGACCTTTCTTGAAGATTAGTATCCGAAATAGGAGTAGATAGGTTCGCCTATCGTCCAGTTCACACTCCTCCCGGGTCTTTTGAATAGGTGTAGCGGTTTATTTCTTGATTCCTGTTTAGGATTGGGTTTTCGGTTCTTTCTGAAGTCTTTTCATTCTCTTTCATTCTCAGTAGCCCCTCGCGTCTTAGTAGCATTATCGCCTTGCTTGCATCGAATTGATAAATCAAACACGTTTTTTCTTTTTGAAGGTGGGACTGAGGGTAGTGTTGTTGTTCTTACTGTTGCTAGTTTTAGATTTATTTACTTTTTTGCGCTGAGAGTGACCTGGGGTCGAACCCCAATTCCAGGTATTCGAGGCAAAGAAAACACTGTGGAAATCACTAAAAGAAAAGAAAGGTACAGCACCGATATAAAGACATAGATGAAGACAGTAAAGTTTAAAATAACAAAATCATAGGGAATCCAAACAAACAAGCGAGAAATTGCCACAAGCTACTAATTTGTAA
>OZ038479.1:95045739-95125739 GCA_964036315.1 Acanthosepion esculentum
AGGTTCAGAATCGGACCTCTAAAGATGCCCGTGGTTGTACTAGCATAAATAAAGGCACCTAGCTGAACTTAAGGCATGCACACGCTAAACAAACGGGTAAGACGAAGTTATATAAACGCCCGACCTACGTGGTAGAACAGATAATACCTCACACACTCGCAACAAGAAAACAGAACGTTCGAGTTAAATCTCGAAACGTCATAACCTTCGTTTCAGCCGACGTTAAATTGGCTGAGTTCAAAAGTGAATAAACAGTTATTTTAAAAAATTGGAAATTTTAATCTCGTGTTCTTATCATACGTTAATAACATTACAAGAACATTTCTTTTTCTTTTTAGTATTATCTGATACTTGCTGGAGATAATATTGTGTTATTTATTCATTTAATTCACGGGTAGATTTTTGGTCTCTATGCTGTTGATAATGATGTATTGACTGAGATTCAAAACGGCAGTTCCACTCAGACGTTTTTGGTTTTTATTTATTTATTTTCATGAATTTTCCTTGGAACTTGTTTGTGAGGTGCTCTTTGAGTCAGATTGAAAGCGAGGCTAATAAATTAACAAATAGGCGACTTATACATTTTACAAGGACTCGTCTCGGAGAAAATAAAAATAAACTTGTCTGGCCTTTGAAGTAAAAAGTAAAACTATAAAAAAACAACAATTAAAATAGAAACTCCACAACACGTAATATGTAAGGTAGTTGTTATCGGCGCGAGAAAAGTGGGATCGGCATGCCGAATTCAAATTCCTGCTGAGTTGTATTTAATTTTGCACAAATACGCTTGGAAAAGTAGGTATGTAGCCATTTCTTCTCCACAACACCCCACCACTCATCGATATCAGGAAACACTAGACAACCAATCTAGAAGAAGGATAGCTTTGAATTAAAATCTGAGGAGTGTTGTTTCTTGGTCCGCGATATACCATTTCTCTCTAATTCTCAATGGCCAGTTCTATACAAGACTTCACCACTTTACTCAAGTCGTATGTGTACGTGGTCTGGCGATTCAGTTCTAAAAGCAAAAGAAAGAAAGAAAGAAAAAAAAAAGCACTGAAATGTTCGGATTTCATCCGTCAACACAGATGGGAGAGTCCACTATTAATATATCAGAGTAAGGTTCTGAAAAGTTCTTGTCATTCTGCACCGATATTAAGGGGTGGAGGAGAAGAAATGGATACATACCTTTCCCAAGCGTATGTGTGCGAAAATGAATGCAACGAACTCGGCGGTCATTTGAACTCAGCATGTTGATCCCGACCCATTTCGCAAAATCTGACCAAATGACCAATCATCAGATTTTTTAGTGGGGAAAGGATCCTTGATTTTGAACTTTCCAGTAAATCCTGGAACATACATACACACAACGTCTGTATTCATATAAACCAAACGTTTTATCATATATATATGTATTATCTGTAGATCTATCCATGAATAGATAGATAGATAGATAGATAGATAGATAGATAGATAGATAGATAGATAGATAGATAGATAGAGTCGGAATCCCCATTGCACGGTGAATCCATTTTCGCCTCTTAAGCGATCTTCATATCATGTGCCACTCCTTCTTTAGCGGTCTCTATATATTGGCCACTAAAAGATTAGGAGAAGTGGCGAAGAATGAAACTAGTTATGTCCACGCTGTCAAATATTCTATCTCCGATACTGAGCACACTTCCCCTGTAAATATAGTAAATTTTAAACATATATGTATAATCAATTTGCATTAAGTTCAACTAACAAAGTCTGTTTAATTTTATTAAAATTTCCAATTTTCGAATAAACTGTTGCACACAATCTTCCAAATTATGGATAAAGTTACATTGAAGAGATTATCCACAATTTTAATGAAGATGTGTATCAATTTTTATTCAATTTTGATCGAGATGTGTAAAATACATTAAAAGATTAAGCAGACAAACTTTGTCGGTTTAGTTTAATACTGAACGAACTTTTGATACCTAAATATGCATTTCCACACACATTATATATATATGTATATATATATATATATATATATATATATATATATATATATATACAGGGGTTGGACAAAATAATTGAAACACTTGTTAAATTCAAAGGAAATTTATTTAATATGGAGTTAGTCCTCCTTTAGCCTCATATACAGCTTTAATACGTCTAGGAATGGAGTCATACAGGTTCCTGCCTTCATTCAGAGGAATTTTCAGCCATTCTTCCATTAACACCTGCTCCAGCTCTTTAAGACACGACGGTGGAGGATAGCGGCTCCTAACTTGTTGCTCCAAAATGCACCACAAATGTTCAATAATATTGATATCTGGAGTTTGGGGTGGCCACTCCATGTGTTCTAGCTCACTTTCGTGCTCTTCATAACAATTCTTAACCACTCAAGCGGTATGTATTGGAGCATTATTGTCTTGGAAGATGCAGTCAACATCAGGGAATAAAGTCTGGGCTATTGGATGAATATGATTTCCCAAAATGTTCAGGTAATATTTGCTGTTGATTTTACCATGCAGGACAACTATTGGACCGAGGCATTTCCATGATATGGCGGCCTAAACTACCACTGATACACCTCCATGCTTCACTGTTGGAAGAAGGCAGTCAGGGCTGTAAACTTCTTTGGGCTGCCTCCACACATAAACTCGCACTGAAGTTGGGGAAAGTGAAAAACTGGACTCGGCTGAGAATATGACTTGCTTCCATTGGTCTGCAGACAGTGATCTCTGCACCACTTCAATTCAACCTCTTCTGAATGTTACGAATGGAGGTTTCCTTACGGCGGCTCTTCCATGATATGCAGCCTTATGGAGCTCACTACGAACAGTTTTAGTAGAAACTGGACTATTCAGATGATTATTCAACTCAGCAGTCACTTTGGCCACAGTAGTCCGATGATTTTTTGCCATATTGCGTTTCAATGCACGTCGGTCCCTGTCAGTATGTTTGCAAGTCCGGCCTGAATTGCTACGGTTGCTAGAGGTTTTACCCAGTTTCTCGAATTGCGTCATAGTTCTTGCTATGGTAGCTCTTGAAAAACCAAACAGTTCAGCAACCTTAGTGATCAAGGCTCCTGCCATGCAAGCTCCAACAATTTGCCGTTTTTCGAACTCGGAGAGGTCACGCATTTAGCTTAAATTTTACTGAATTCTAAAAATAAATACGACAAAGAGAGTAAATTAGATAAATAAACGTATTTACAATAGATATAACCTGCAATTACGAAGTTTTAGTTAAAGTTCTTAATATAATAGGTCTTTGAAATATAGGAGTGGAATTTGCACCTGTTCCAATTATTTTGTCCAACCCCTATATATATATATATATATATATATATATATATATATATATATATATATATATCGTTATCTTGTTATGAGTCACCTAACTGGTTTTCAGAGCATATTCTCATATTGATGTGGGCGTTTCCACGAAGAAACGATAGAACGTCATTACCTACAATTACCTTCACATACAGATTTTCACTGACTTTTGGCATTGTAGTGTATAGTGATAGATATAATCAGACTGATCTATCAGCAATACACTGCCGTGCCAAAAGTCATGGTAAGCAGTGTGTGAAGCTAATCATAAGTGATGGTGCCGTGCTTTGTACTCATAGAAATGCCTAGATCTATATCAGATGTGCTCTGAACACCAATTAGGCGGCGCATGTCAAGGCGACGTGGCAGATAGATAGGTAGATAATTTTTAATCGTTCTGTAAATGTTCGTACTCATTGGTTTTCACCACCAAGGGTAAATGGCGGATTTCAATGGAAACCAAATGACCAGTCAACTGAATAATCCAGCATTCCTTCATATTCTCATTGATTTTCGATGGTTTTCTGGACTGTTCAAAAGATTGCCAGTAATGATGGGCACACCTATCTCTGTCATGTTTTCAAAGTATGTTTTCAGTTCTCCCATAAGATCCATATTTTTTCCTAGTTTTTCGCTTTCTTTCATTTTTTTCTGTGGCCTGTTGGAACAGACACAGCCACGATATGATAGATTTTCTTTCTTTTCTTCTTCTATTATTATTATTATTATTATTATTATTATTATTATTATTATTATTATTACTCCTTTGGCTGTTCAAGAATGCTGTCAAGTCATTCTATTGACTAACTTATTATCGGAGAATAAAGATTTCAGGCAAACGGAAACAACTGCAGCTGGTGCAGCTAATTCCATCATATCTAACAACAACAACCCGTCCCTTTCCATTCATTGATGTAGTGGCCGCCGCACCCTCGGGCAGAAATGCACAATAGGCCTTTGATGCACAGATGTGTTCTACGATGTTTTCAGACCTGACCATTCGATTTTCGCGACCTGCTGATGCGTTTGAGACGGGAATTTTATTGATAGACACGGTGCTGTTATCAATATTATTCTACCTTCATGTTATTCGTTACAGCGACAAAAACAAAAATAAAGTTTCTGAGAGATGCTTCTCACCCATTTCTATAATAGCACTCTACACAAACACACCTCTTCGTGTCGTAGTTAGGCCATTATTAATATAGTGAGTTCGATCCCAACCATCTCTAAATTTTGCATCTCGATCAAATGAGGAAACAAGTGCTGAGTTTTATCTTACCTATATATACAAATGCTCTATCTCCAATATTAAGCACGCTTTTACCGCAAATATTAAACTGATATATAAATATATAAATATATATATATATATATATATATATATATTGTTGTAGCCATAAAAAAAAAGTTACAAACAGATAAAGGTGGTACTCGAGTGAAAGGGACAGCAACACGAGCGTAGATAAAATAAAGGGAGGTTTATTGTAAAAGAGAATACACTACTGAAAGACAGGGAATCGGTTAGCAGGCTAGAAATACCCGAGACCTATGTCAAGTCAGCGTAATGAAGTGTGCAGTCTGTTTGCACAAATTTTGATGTTAAGTGGTACTTAACATGTACATTGTTTATATATTACTTGCATTGATAATACCCTGTGTAGTCGATGAGCTTTTCCACATAGTGCATGTATTTTAAATCTCTTGTACAAAGGGACTGCCATGGATCTTGTTCATGTGCTTACCTGTACCTTTCTTAACCATACCTAGACTTCCAATTATTATATGTACAACAATAGTTCTAAGGTGCCAATTTTATTATTATTATTATTATTATTATTATTGAGAGAGAGAGAGAGAGAGAGAGAGCAGCGCGCCAACAAAGTGATGCTGGGGCACAAATATAAAAATACCCATGATGATCCCCAATTTGATAGAGGTATACTAGGTACTCGCATTGTGCACAATATGGTGACAGGTGTTGATAAAAAGCAAAGCATAACATTCCAAGTTGGGCCCAATTAGAAATACCTTCAGCTCAAGTAACCCAGTCTGCTCAGATTGAGATTGTCCCAACGGTGAATATGTGACTCCCAAGTTGCTTTGGCTGCCTCATCCTTAAAACTTAAAAATAAAAAATAAAAACTCTCGACATTCTGTAGTGATGGCCATCTACTACTGTCGATCATGAAAAGAGACTGCACAGTGCGTCAGTCTCTTTAGGGATAGCTCAACTGGTTCCGGTCAGGTAATTGACAAGAAAATCTGTAATGCTGTAGGCGATATTTATTATAGCCCATTTTAATTAACCAAGAGAAAACATGTACATGCTAACACCTCCAATCAATTGAGATCAGAAGCCATGAGAGACATTCCTGATATTATAATCTTCTTTTGCATTCTCGTCAGCACAATCCCTTGCCTGGTCTTTCCTCGTGTCTTAGGATAAAGTAAGATAGTAAATATATGCATTCGCTTGGCACAGATTTTGATGTTAAGTGCTACTTAACACATATATTGTTTACAGTTTCTTTGCATTGATAATAATCTCCTGATAGGTGAACTCTGCCATACAGTGCAACGTTTTGAATCTCTTATAAACAGGGCTGCCAGGGATTTTAATGCTGTTATCGGAATCTGTTTTTGATCGTGCCCAGGGCTTTAATTATAATAGGCATAACAATAGTTTTGGTAAGGCAATTTTGTTTTTATCATTATTATTATTATTATTATTATTATAGTTTTATAAAATTAATAATGAAAAATATTTATACCATCTTATACTGCATGCATGCGCGTGTGTTGTAAGCATAAAAGATTTCCCTTTCGGTATTTTTATCCATGTAGGTAAACGTGAGTCTTCATGAAATTCAACAAGCAGACGACAAACGACAAGAAAAGGCAGGAGAAAGAAGAATGAAAGGGGAAATTAAAAGGAGGAAGTAGAATATTGAGTGAGAAGTGAATTGGTTTGCCAAGACCAATTTCCTCATTAGAGCGCTTTGGTAAATTCTCCAGTATAGTTTATACTTTAATATTTGGTGGTAGTAGTAGTAGTAACTATGGCGGTAATAGGGGAGGATAATTTTACCTTAAAAAGAGTAGGAAAAGTAAAAAAAGAACCAAACAAAGAAGAAACAAGGAGGAGAATGACATGACGAAGAAAGAAATGAAAAGAAAAGAGAAGAAAGAAAAGGATGGAAAGTGGAGAGAGTTACAAAAAAATAAGAAGAGAAAATAATGAAGAGGAAACACGAAGAAAAACACAAGGAGAGGGAAGAAAATGAGATAAGAGAAAGAAAGAAAAAGGGAGAGAAGAACGAGGACGGAGAAAAAGAAAAGGGGAAAATGACATAAGAAAGATAAAGAAAAAAAAGAAGCGACAAGGAAGAGGAGAATAGCATAGCAAAAAAGAAAGGCAATACAAAAGTGGTAGAGAAAAGTGGAAGAACGAAAAAAAAAGACAAGAAGAAAGAATGACAAAGTAAGGAAAGAAGAAGAAAGAGAAGTGAAAGAAGAGACCGATATGAAACGAAAAAGGAAAGATGATGATGATGATAATGACGATGATAGATGAAAAAGGGGATCAATATAACAAAGCAAGAAATGTAAAAGAAGAAAACGAATAAACAAGGCGGAAAAGAACAGTCTAACAAAGAAAAAAAAACTAGTCGAGAAAAAGGGGAAGTTAGAAGAAATAGATAAGGAGGAGGAGAATAAAAAGCAAAAAAGATTAAGAAGAGAAAAATAAAAGGATAATGAGTCCGCAAAGAAAGAAGAGGAAACAGGGGATGAATTAAGAAAGTGTAAAAGAAGGAAGAGAAAGAGGAAAACAACCTAGAAAGAGAAAGAAGGGAAAAAAAAGAGGAAAAAGAAAAAAAAGGACTTAACAAAAGAAGTAAACAGACAAGTAGAGATAATAGGAGAAACGATATAACAAGCAAAGCAAATAAAAAGTCAAAGATAGAAAGAAAAGGAGGACATAAAAAACGATAAACTCATAAAACGTAGAGAAAAAGAGTAAGGAGAAAGAAGAGTAAGGAGAAAGAAGAGTACAACAAAGAGAGAACATATATAGAAGAAGTTAAAGAATGTATAAGGAAAGAAAGAACGAGGAAAGATCTAAAAAGGGAAGGAAAAGAAGAAAAACTTAAGAAAAGGCAGACATTTTAAAAAAGAAAAGCAGGACAAAACGCAAAGAGAAGGAAACGGACTCGGTAAACAGAAGACGACGAAGGAAAAGTAAACGAAGAATGGGAAAAAAAGGAAAAGGAAAAAACGGTAAAAGATAATGTGGTAAAGAAGAATAGGAATTCAAATATATGAAATAAAAGAGGAAGAGAAAAGAATTTTGAAAAAGAAAATTGATGAAGACGAGAAGAATAATAAAGAAAAAGTAAGAAGAATGGAGACAAAGCGAAAATAAGAACAAAAAGTAAACTGGTGAAATAAGAAAGGTGAAAAAAGACAATATAGAAAAGGGGAAAAAAGTGAATGAGAAGAGAAGAACAATAAAGACAAAGAAAGATGGTGATGAAGAAGAAAAGTAGAAAAACAAGAAAAGTGGGGTAAAAAAAAAAGAGAATGGAGAGAAAAAAAGAACTATGAATAAAAGAAGAATATTGAAAAAGATAAAGTGAAAAATAAGAGCAAAAAGATGACGAGGAAAGGAGGAAGAAAGAGAAAAAGAATACATGAGGAAGAAAAGAAGATATAAGGAAAAGGAAAAATGAAGAGGAAAAAAGAGATAATTAGAAGAAAATAGGGTGGGGAGAAAAACAAGAAAATAAAATAAATTAAGAATATTAGAAAGCAATAAAAGTGAGAAGAAAAAGACAAAATGCAGAAAAGAAGAACAAACGAATGAAAAGAAAAGAAATGTAAAAAAAAAAAAAGTAAGAACCAGAAAAGGTTGACTGGACAGAAAATCAGAATGATGGAAAATAAAAACGATGAAGGCAAAATGAAGTAGAAAAATTGAAAAAAAAAACGAATGTTCGAAAGAAAATTTATATGTAATAAAATTCAAGTGAACAATCCCTACTCTTCCTCTACTACTACCCCAACGTGCAAAAAATTAGTCGTAATAATTATCGAAGGGAAAGGTTTTCCAAGCTGGGAGGGTGTCATGGTGTGTGTGTGTGTGTGTGAGAGAGAGAGGAAGGAAGTGTTCATCAAATCGATTCACCAAAATTAAACATTAATCAGCGTTATTATTTTCTGGCCGGCAATTCGCTGGCCCTGTTCATTCCCAACTGACCGCGCACGACTGTCATTTGTCGCTCAGACGTGATGTTTAATTTCGATTCCTATCTACTTACTTTGTCTGAAAACATCACGTTCGTCCGGTACGAAATCACATGACTGTTGTAGTCACAGCAGCAGTGAAAGCAATGACGGTAACTATGGTAAAAGGGAAACAACTCTATTGTTCTTCGCGATTTCTTCACAATGCGATGTGGTTATTGTTCTATCGATTTTGGTAAAACTCAGGCCACAAATGTAGAGTATTGATCAAATTTTCTACGGACGTAATGGCTTTCAGGACGAGTAGAAGCTGAGGAGAAAGTTAACTGCTTGGAAGCGACTCCTGTGTATCAAATATAAGTGCCGGCACCATTAAATGATGTCCTTCAATTTTCCAGCCACTCTGCACAATGCTTATTTGGTACGGCACGCTTATTATATTTCAAATCATTTTATCCACGGCACGATTATTTTTGTTTCAGAAATAAAAACAATTCTTAATTATTTTATAAGCTTTCCCGCCGGCATGTCTGTTCTGAATGGCACTTGTATTTGGGGCAACAGAGGAGTCATATAGAACAGTTATTAATGGTTATCTAAAATCCATTCCTTTCTTTACAAATTACTTTGTTTACGTTATGAAACCGAGCAGATATGCCTATTTCAAGAGTCAGAGAAATATATTTGTTTAAAGACACTATTCAGCTTTGCTTGGTTTTCGTAGCCGGAAGTCAAAGCACGCCAGCTCTAATGACGGTTTGACCTAAGGAAAATGTTGTTGTCCTGTACTGCCACACTGTTATCACGAGGTCCTTGTATTTACTTATCTTCTAAAAGGTTTTCGAAGATGTGTTTTTGTTGACTCGGACTGCAGCATCTATCTTCACAGTTATGGCTGGTCGATTTGCTTGAATTTCTCTCTCAATCTGAACGTTGAAATCCCAGAGGATAGTAACCTCTTCATTCTATACAACTTGTGGTGGCGTATGCTCACACCAATTCTCTATGCGAGGGAGATTAAATGCATGACATATTGACCAATATATGTACTGATCTATATGTCTCGCATTCAAACCTACCCTCGCAAAGAGAATTGGTGAGAACCAATTATTATTTGAGATCCCCTTTGATTCTTAGATGTTTCGGTTAGGCGATGATAGTCATATCTCAGCTCCCGCCCGTAGCTTAAGGGCGCAGAACTTTCCTTAGAACAAGAAGTGTTCTAAGCATTGTTGCCACCTGCGCACTCCCAATAATGTCAGCCATCTCCAATGTTTCTTGCGAGGCAAAGAGATTCTCGGAGATAATACAATATACGCTATTGTTTTTATTATCATTTGTGTATGTTGTTTCTTGCTTTGTATCCTGTAGAGCCGGGTTCAAACTATGGTCCTTAGGCCCTATAGGAAAATTGTTAGTTAAATGATGGCATTTTTCTTACTATATAGAATTTTCCTAGAATGGCGATCTATGAAATCCTATATACCCATCATGAAACGTAGTCTGATAAGGCATATACATCACAGCCAAATTTTCTCGATATGGTGATAGATTTTGATAAAAGGAGCGTGTAATCTTACAGGTGGGGCTCGGTTAGTTAAAGTTGATTATATATATATATATATATATATATATATATATATATATATATATATATATATATATATATATATATATATATATATACAGGTTAGTAGGAGATAAAATCCGAACAAAATGGAGAACTTAAACAAAGTGGAAAAGCTTTTTATTGACAACGTCTTTCGCTTTCTTTCGGGAGTTAGGTAAATTTCTTCATGTCAGAGAAATGATTTGTTTCTCATTCTGACATAACGACGCCTGTCTAACTACTTAACTTATATATATATATATATATATATATATATATATATATATATATATATATATATATATATATATATATATATATATATATATCAGTGTGGATATGGGAATTAATGCTGCATGGCAACGTTCAGTTTTGCGCTTCATGCGATCTTCAAACATGACAACCTTCTCGACAACCAGTCAGGATGCTCTCCTGCTTATGAGTAGAGATGCACAATAAACATGCCCGGCTGGCTTAACTGACGATCAAAATCTATAATTCATGATCTTGAATCGTGAAATGGACAGTTGCCTTGCATTGTTGATTCCTATATCCACTCTCTCTATATCCGTAAATGCTATATCTTTGATATTGAACAATAAAGACTATATATTTATATCACAAATATGTGTGCCTGTGGCGGTTGGTGTGCAGAGAGAGTGAAAGAGAGGGGGATGTTTCACCTTTTTTAAGTGTAATAAACACAAGTCTCTAAAAGGAATGCATGCACGTCAGACGTGTCAAAGAAATGGAAATAAGGGAAACATAAGCGAAGATATACGCGCATGCGTACGTAACGTCTTTGAGCGCAATTTTAGAATTGGTAGGCATAAACATTTGCCAGAGGCCAACGCACTCCCAAAAAATCAAACGCCCGTTGGCTACAAAGAACAAAAACTTAATTCCCTCCCGCCACCAAAAAAATCCAACGCAACACAGCGCACGCGCAAGCACACAAAATCGCTTTCATCAGCAAACATCAAAGCAAGAGTAATGATAATAATAGGAACCTGTAAAGATTCGCTAAAAATGAGCAGACATGATAGAAAAATGTCCAAAACCTAATAAAAACAGCATTTATCGTTCTTCGTCATTATTAAGAAGAAAGATCAAAGGATATTTTTATATAAAAAATATTTTTTAATCCTTTCTCGAACCTTCAAAATTTTCGTTAAAATCTTTGTTTTTCCTCTGTCAGTGTTATACCATAAATTAATATGGGAAATTTTATCGTCTTTTTGTGGTTCCAAACACACTGATTTGGAAATTCTTGCAATAATCAGATAATTGCCAGGTTTGAATAAAATTTTTACGACTTATTCACAAATTAATGAAATTATTTCTTTAAATGTTTCTCTTTTTGAAAATCTTTGTAAAAATATTTTTGACATCTGTTAACTTACACTGATTTAGTTTATGAAATTTCGTAAAATTCTTTTTTGTATCGCTTAATGTTTATATTATTTTATGCGGACAGAGAATTTAAATCATTGATTTTTGGTGTGTGTGTGTGTATGGTCGAACAGGCAACAGCTGCCGAAAATCTGCTCTGGATCTTAAATTAAAAATGCAGTAAAACAGAGACAATATTTAATTGGAAAATCTTTTAATTGCTTTTATGTATAAAATATATTATGAAAACTATTGTCGTAAGCAAAAACATTTTGATGAATAATGAGTTTTTACAAGAATTGTTTTAATTTTTTAATTTAAATTAGAATAAGTATAAAGTTTTAAATCGTTTACATTTCTGTGTTAATTTGTAGCGGTCAAACGATATTGTTATCAAATTAAGACTGCATTAACTAATCATAAATGGAAAACCTCACCACAGTTCAACGACCTAAATTATATTTTAAAAACTCGAATACACTTATATGTGCGTATAAATGTGTCGATTTTTGTAAATACGGATGTCCAAACACGACATTAGCACAAAATAAGAGCGGAAACTATAGTAAAGTTAAAATTTATTGGTAATTTTCTAGCATTTCCTCAACAAGCGTCTTCGTAAGTAAGACAATAAAGCCAAAGGATTTAAAATTCAATAAGATATTAGATTGTCTGTAATATATTTTCAAATTTTTAAGATTACTTGATTGATATATATATATATATAAGTGGACATGGAAGTCATGTCCACTTTTATATTTACACACGCTCTATCTCTGATATTGAGCACTTTATCCCATAAATATAGCACACTTTAAGACTATATTTCCTCATATATATATATATATATATATATATATATATATATATATATATATATATTAAAAAGGCGTTCGCGTTATATTCAAGTAATTGTTACAGTTGTGCCCCCCACCCCCACCCTTGGAAAAAAATTCCCAAACCTAACTCTATCAAGAGAGTTACCAACACCTTATAGGAACATCACATCCTTGTTAAAAATGATTTTCTGTTGCGACATTTTAAACTAAATGTAAGTAACTGACTGAACGGGAGAAATGAAATTAGATTAATTCATAATACTCGTCTGATATTGAATAATAGTCACTTAAAGTTAGATATCAGAATCGTGTCATTTTGTACATCCATACCAAAATTAATCTAACAGTTGTTAAAAGGAAAAAGGAAAAAAAAAATTCTTTTAAAAAAGGTTCATAGTCGAAAATGGCTTTAAACTTTGCATTTTTTTATTCTTAAAATATATCTTTATTTAATAAAACAAATTATTGTGACTGACAAGAATTTCAAAATCGCACTGAAAAATTACAACTATAAAGTGTAGATTTTTTTGTCCAAGCTGAAAGAAAATAACGTGTTTTATTAAATTATGCAAAAATGAATTCTCAAAGGAAGATTACTTTTTGAGTTTTATTGAATTATTTTTGGTAAGATGCTGGTTAAATTTCTCATACGTTCATATTGGATAAATTTTTTTACTGAAATTTTATTTCAGGAATTTTTCTTTATAAATGTTTGAGATGACTTACTGTCACTCAACCCTAGGTTATAACCGCCAGACATTTGAACTGAATATGGAAACGCATGAAATAGTAATAATAATAATAATAATGCAAGGATTTTGAAGTGGAAATAATGTGGTCCATGAAAATATCAATAATTCCTGTTGTATCTGGAGCCCTCGGTTTGATTAAAAAGGTTCTGAAGGACTCATTGAAGGGATTTCTGGTAGCCCATGCCTTAAAGAAATACAAAAAGATTGTACTCACAGGTCCAGCTCACACCTTACGAAGGGCTTTATCTATTTAAAATGTGTGTGGTCTTAGGTCTTTTTTCTTTCTTTTTTTTTCTTTTTTTTTTTTTTGGCAAAAATGCTCAGTGGAAAATGTCATGATGCCATTTCTGACCTTAGGTCGCTGGTTGGGACCCGGAAAGAAATATATACTCACTCAAAGGAAATAATAAAATAATAATAATAATTTTTTATAATTTAATATTTTACTTATTATCGGCTTCTGATGGATATATCAGCCCCATACCGACAAAAACGCATCTTTTAAAACGTCGAACGAACAAAGTAAATATGAGGACCTCGAAATATAAATCTCTATAATGTAGCATCTCAAGACGACATCACTTGTTGCTATTTTTGCTTTGGGAGTGATATCAAAAAGAGCAAGCGAATATGGAGAACAAATTTCTGAAAGCCCTAAAATATATGAACTGCAGAATATTATACTGCTGGGTACTTCTTACATCTTGAATAAATTTCTCTCCATGCTGTGAAAATTACATATTTTTCTGTTTGCATGGCATCTCACCCGTTTGCATCTTTTGATGCAAAAGAAAATTGTTGTCTCTTGAAGTCTCTAGTTGAGACTTGGGGGCAACTCGTAGTGCACAATGCAAAGGCAAAACACTACTACTACTACTACTACTACTACTACTACAATAACAATAATAATATGAGGAAGAAGAGGAGGAGGAAGACACTGAATAGAAGAAGCAGTAAAAGACCGTTTGGCCATTAGCTATTTTTCTTGTTTTTCCCTTTCGTATTAATGACTGCCAGCCAACGAAGAACACGCGTTTTTGGTTTTTTTTTTTAATTTTATTTTAAATATTTTCAGAACAGTGTAAAAACTGTTAGATGGCATTTTTAACCCAAAGCAAACCAGCAAAGATCATTTAATGAAAATCCTGGTCTCTTCTTTTTGGTCCATACTAAAAAATTTCAAAATTGTTGAAACAAAGCAGCGGCCTCTCAGATGGGGAGAGCTCGAGGAATCTGAGAACCTTGATGAGAAGGAGCAGTGGTTCCAGCAGTATGGGGCTCCTCTTCACACTGATAATGTTACCATGTCGTGGCTCTGTGAAAAATTTGGGGAGCGTCTCATCTACAGTAAATCTGAAGTGGAATGGGCACCTCAATCGCTTAAACTGAACCCCCAACCAGATTTCTTCCTCTGGAGGTTCCTCAAGGACAACATCTACCAGGGCAACTCTCGCACAATTGCTGCATTGAAGGCGGCCATCACCGAGAAGATTCAAGCGCTCACCCAGGAGGAATGTGCACGCGTTAGCAACAACTCTGCATTCAACAGTGCCTTCAACTGAACGGTGGACATCTGGAGCATGCACTCTAAAGCTTCTCTTGACATTTTTGGTTCATGCTTGAGACTAAATAGTTGCAGATCCTAAAATGTTATCCTTTTACCTTTCAATAAATGTAATTTTCATTACTCTATCATTTGTGGTCCTCGATTTGTGCCCGATCATTTTGTGTATATATATATATATATATATATATATATATATATATATATATATATATATACCCAAGTTTAGGTAATTTTTAATTTTTTACTTTATATATATATATATATACCCAAGTTTAGGTAATTTTTAATTTTTTACTTTATATATATATATATACCCAAGTTTAGGTAATTTTTTACTTTTAATTTTAATTTCAAATTTTATAAATCTTTTAATATCTATGATAACCTTGCTTAGTTGTCAAATTTTTCGAATCACCCTATACTTGTATTTTGATTGGTCATTCTAGCTTATGTAACAGCGTTTACTCCTAGCTAAGGATCGTTAATTAATTTGAAACTTTTAAAACCATTTATTCTATATTCTATATCATCACTTGATAAGACACCAGAAGTGTTGAAACAAAATGGCTGTTTTTGTCGTGATTTTATAACATATTTATGTTGTAATATTCAAATAAATAATTATACATATATATATATATATATAGAGAGAGAGAGAGAGAGAGAGAGTTAGATATAGTGGCCTCTCCCGTTGTTTTCGACGTATGTGGCTCAAGCAGCTCAGTTCTTAGAGCCCGACTGCCCCCACATATCATTTGATTACAGTGGTGAAGGCTTGTGCAGAACCAACCACGAATTTTGGAAGAGCCGAATACAGAGAATTGGTGCACAGCATGCAACAATGTCCCCCAAACGACTTTCCGCGGGTTTTGAATTCAGAGTTGTCCTTCTCCTAGACCGTTTGCACCCAGTCTCTACTGCTATTTACCCATAGCTGGTTAAGGGAGAAAAGATGGATTCATACATTTCCCAAGGGTATTAGTACGTAAGTGAACGCAATGAATTCGAACTCTGCTCTCCGATTTCCTCAATCCGAGACGCTGTCCATTGCTCTACCGTGCCTGCCCCTCTCTCTCTCTCTCTCTCTCTCTCTCTCTCTATATATATATATATATATATATATATATATATATATATATATATATATATATATATAAAGAGAGAAAGAGAATGTGTGTATGTGAACATAGAAATCAATATTGCATGATGGCTGGTAGTTTTACGCCACAAACAATCATCAAACCTTGATGTACTCCTCTTTATGTAAGTTGTATCACTTTAATATATATATATATATATATATATATATATATATATATATATATATATATATATATATACCACGAAATGCTATAGGTAGAGGAAAAAGGAGGAATCGATTGTTGACAATTTTTGCCATGGGATAATGTTTTTTTGTGATTTATCATCTTGACCTTGATTTTGGTTATTTATTTCATTTTTTTATTTTAATTTTTTTTTTTATTTTGTTTAATTTTTGTTATTGTATTCTTTCGCTGTTTCTAAAAGTTTGGTATTTCATTGAAAAATGTTTATTAGTTTCAGTTTATCAGCTTTTTAGTCTTTTGAGTCGTAATGTTGTTGTAGGTAGCATATTTTTTCATGTCTGTGTTTGGTACTTAGCTCCAAGGATCTTGTTCCGGAAAAGCGTTTATTAACATTTCTTTTACTCTAGGTAAATTTTGTATGTTTCTATGTGCTGTTGTTAGCTGGGGTTCATTTTTTTTTCATATTGTTATGGTGTGTCTAGTTTTCTGCGTTATGATTTCATGTGTTTTGAGAGTGTTGTGTTATTTTCGTATTTATGATTTTTTGTGAAGTAGTCTGTTGGTTCCCGTAGACCTTCTATTATTTCTATGCATGATTTTTTCTGGGTTTTCATTAGCGTCTTATATTAAATTGGTTTATAAGCAGTTAAACAAAACTTTCAAATATACACACTCAAAAAACTCGAAAATTAATCTTGAAACTTTCCAGACACACACTCTCAAAATACTTTTTCTTGAATCTCTCCAGATATACATTCTCGAACAGACTGACCCACACTTTATATAGTGAATCCCCCTGCATAAATTCTGGAATTTCATCAGAACTACATACCCTAAAAAACAGTCCCAAGATTTCTCTTGAGTCCCTCCAGACACACACTCTCGAAAACTTTTTCTCTGCCTTTTATCTTGTAACTCTTTAAAAAATCCACATGTCTTCTTCTAGCGACATTTTTGTTCGTGTTTTCTGTTCAACTGTTTTTCATTTGATCATTTTTTTTTTTTAATTTTTCAGATCCTGCAGCGGCTAAAATATCAGCTCAACCTGACGAAAGACAATATTTTAAACCTTAAAGCCTTTAAGATGCTGCTTGAAATAATACTACTGATCTTGTCCACTTTACCCGATTGTCTTTGCGTGGACCTCACCTACTACGTGGAAGAAGGGAAAAGTCCAGGAACTTTAGTTGGTGACATTGCCGCCAACTCACATTTTATGGATACGGTGCCGCCACAAGATCACCACCTAATTACCTTCAGTCAATTGCAACAGGGCGTCCCCGGCAGCGCCCAATTGTTTCGTGTTTCTAAGAGAACGGGCAAATTGTATACCGCCCAGACCCTGGATGCTGAATCCATGTGTAGATTTAATACGGAGTGTTTTGAGATTGTGAAAGTGGCAGTTCGCCGAGCCGAGACGTTCATGAGGATCCAAAAAATAAAAGTTGTCATCCAGGATGTCAATGATCAGCAGCCACAGTTTCCAGAAAAGCAAATCAGCATAGAATTTTCTGAGAGGGACGGCAAAGGGACGATGATTTCGATCCCAAACGCCGTTGACAGGGACGTGGCCATCGCCAACTCGAGAATAGCTTATCAACTGAAGAAGAGCAAGGACGAGCCCTTTACATTAATCGAATCAAAGAGGGTCTACGGCAAATCGAAACTCGCGATACGGCTTGAGGACCGATTGAACCGAGAACGCAAAGATTCTTACGTCGTCCAGGTTTTGGCCAAGGACGGAGGAACGCCGCCAAAACAGAGCTTTCTCGACGTCCACATATCGGTGCGAGATGAAAACGACAACGCCCCAACGTTCAGTCAGAGCGAGTACAACGTTTCTGTCAAAAATGAGCATTACGGATCCCTTCCGATTTTCACCCTATCAGCCTCTGATTCCGATTCGGGCAAGAACGGTAAGGTCACGTACCACTTCAGTCCTGACACGTCGGAGGTGGCCAAAACCCACTTCAAACTCAACGAGGTCACGGGGGAGATCTTCCTGCGAAAGAAGTTCGCCACTGGTCAGCAACTGACGTACAAGCTTTTCGTCGAAGCGACGGACGATGGCAGCCCGCCGCTGAGTTCCATAGCGCTTGTTCAAGTCAACTTGGTCAACCAGGAAAACAACCCTCCAAACATCGATATCAATTTCATCTCGGCATCTGTCGAAAACCGGGCCGTCATCTCCGAAGATATAAAAGTCGGCAGTTTCATTGCTTATGTAATGGTCACAGACCATGACGCTGGGTTGAACGGTGAAGTCCTGTGCGACCTCAGCCACCATAATTTCCAGCTGCAAAGTCTCGGTTCGAAAGAGTACAAAGTCACCGTGAAGAACCCGCTTGACAGAGAAACAAAAGATTATCATGACATCACCATCAGATGCCAAGACAAAGGGTCGCCGCCACTGTACAGCAAAAACAAGTTCTCTATCAAGGTAATGGACGTCAACGATGTCCGACCCCAATTCTCAAAAGACGTTTACAAGTTCTCGGTGTACGAGAACCAAAAATCCAAATTTCCAGTCGGATCGATCAGTACCACTGATCCAGATTTGGGACCTGGAGGTAAGCTGACTTACTTCCTGCAGACCAACAACGAGCAGTTTCTACCATTCCAGATCTCCGATGACGGGTTGATATCGACAGTATTGTCGCTGGACTACGAATTTCAAGATATCTACAATTTCAAGGTGCTGGTTAAGGACAGTGGTTCTCCACCGCTGAACAACACCGTCGATGTAATTGTGGATGTCCGGGATGAGAACGATAATGCTCCTTACTTCACATTCCCAAGCGTTAACCCGTTTTCAATGGAAGTTCACTATCACCCGGATAACATCAACAATATCACTGTACTGAAAGCATCCGATAAGGACAGCCGTGAAAACGCCTACTTGAAATATGAAATCACGGGCGGTAACGACAAACAATTGTTCAATATTAACCGGTACACCGGCCTGCTGTCGTTCACTCGCGAACCAACTCAGCTCGACGCTGGCTCCTATGAGCTTCATTTTGTGGTCAAAGACAGTGGTAGCCCGGTTCTGTCTGCCAAGACCACACTCCTGCTGATGGTGACCGTAAGTAGCAAGACACCAGCAGAAATTCTCAACGTTGTACATATGAAATCGGACGATAATATCCAAATGTACTTGTTAATTGTCATTGTATTTGTAGCCGTGACAGTGTCTGTGGCCATTACAGCGCCGATTTCAATCTGCATTATCCGGTGCTATGAGCAGAGAAACATGTCGCACGCTGTCGAGGTGAACCCATACGACAAGTGCGTCACCGACCAGGGAAACCTAACTAGCCAGTCGCATCTGGCCATTTCGTGGCCGGATGTTGCTGTCGCCATTAGGAAAGATTCAAATACGTCATGGAGTACACTTCCAACCAAGACTAAAGAACCGTTCTCTGCGGATGGGTTCGGCGCTGAACAGCACCGGTCGGGGTCTGGAATCAAGTTCCAAACAGCCACTGAAGTTGTTTATGAGGTAAGTACTGAAGATGTTCGATTTACGATTACAGATTGATTTTCTTGATTCGGCGTCCTTCTATTTTCTGCGTCCGTGTGTCAGTGTTGACAATGGCGAATTTCTCTACACAGTTAAAACATATATATATATATATATATATATATATATATATATATATATATATATATATATATATATGTATATATATATATCCGTGTACAAGAGTCAAAGTCAGTGTTTCTTGGGGAAATAGTAAAATTACATCCATTGTGTGTCATGCATATATATATATATATATATATATATATATATATATATATATATATATATATATATATATATACACTCTTATATTTATTTTTATACGTACATAACCTTTTATTGCTTCAAGCGTTATTTTGAAATAGACGATGCGTTTTTTTTTTATTTTAAAAAATGTGTGTATTACGTCTATCGGCCTACGCACTCAAGAAATTTTAATAAAGAAAACGTGCTTCCCGGCTGGGTTCGAACCAGATCTATGTCTATTTTTGACACTAGTATAAACTGGACCTATGTCGACATTTTTAACTTTTGGATCTATTTTTGACACTAGCGTAAACTATACCTATGCCCCCTTTTTTGACTCTTATGAAAACTATGCCTACCTTTTTCACTAGTGTAAACCAGACCTATGTGATTTTGACCCTCTACCCATACACATACATTCGACATTAAATAACCCCTAAAATGTTGGTATGTCGTGAATTTAACCAACCTAGCTAACCTAATTGACCTAGGTCGACCTTTTTGACGAGAATACAAACCGTATATATGTCTACTATTTTAACAGTAAATAGATTGCAGGGTTGAAATGTTATTAAATCCTCTAATTTTATCTAGTTTTTGTTGCATCTTATTGGTGTTTTTTTACCTAGCAGTGGAAGTATCCGTATTGTTTGAATTTCGTAGGCAAAATATTGTTGTTATTATCATTAAGTCTTCACTCGTTTTTTCTTTCATCTTATTTGTGTTGCTTGTTTTCTCCTTTTAGTAGTAATTAGTTCAGTAGTTTAATATTTATATGTCAATTTTTTAATCGAATCCAACCCAAGTAAGGCAGCAAAGCTACACAAGGAGTTAATAAATGTGAAAGAATTGGAAAACAGAAGCATTATTAAGAGGTAATAACAATAGAAGAGTAACCAGGAAGACAGTAAATAACGATTGGCATTGAATTTAAACTTTTGAAGATCAAACTTGTCTGGAAAGCAAGAAGCCGGAAGAGAGTTCCATAAGCGAGCAGTGCAAGAAAAGAACCTGTTAGCATAGAACGTACTTTTACATCTAGCTAAATCAATTGTAAACCGATGGGGCCTTGTTGCTAATCTAGTACTTCGCTTAAATTCATTAAGTCTAGGTATCCTAGCCAAGAACTCATCTGAACAATTACCATGAAAGTATTTATAGCAGAGTTACAGGGAATTAACTTTACGACAGTGGTAAAGTAACTGAAGCCCAGGCATGTTTATATAAAGTTATAAAATTTGTGTTTATGTAATTTAAAAATAATGAAACTTTGTGATATCGTAAGGTACTGCTGGAGTGCCTGGCGTTAATAGTAATGATGTTTCAGCCGCGAAACATTACCTTATTTTAGGTTCATCATATGATGAAGACATTTTCCGGTTGAACGACTGTTGTTTGAGCAGCAGCAGCAGCAAATGTATGAAATTATTAACGCTGGGAACTTTTGCAGCAAGTTATCAATTGTACAAGGGTAAAGAAAATATTAAGAGTTTCTTGGAAGTATAATCAGCTCTTTATTGCTTGTGCAATCATTCAACTTTCAGGAGTCATTTACAAAACTTGGGGGACTAAATAATCAAAAATAAAATCAGAAAAATAATCAGAAACTAGGGAAATGCCTTCTACATGAATACGCTGACGGCATATTCATGTAGAATATCACATCACGTTGAAACACCAGTTTCCGAAGTTAAGCAACGTCGAACCTGGTCAGTACCTAGATGGTTGATCGCTTTGGAGATACCAGGTACTATAAGCTTAGATGTACGAGTGGTGTAATGGATCAGTCAGTTATGTGCCATACCAGATACGTGCTTAGGTGATCATGTATCTTTCGATACATGACTGACGAGGCAGATTTTTTCCCGCAGTAGGTTGCCATTTCTTTCTGCGGTAGTTGCCATCTAAGGCTATAGAACCCGGTCTTTCCTGCTCTTTACCCATAGCTGGGCGGGGGGAGAAGAAATTCAAACAATACTATTATTTATCATTAATTTCCCAAGGATATTAGCCCGTAAGTGAATACAGTGTATTCGACTGGAATTCGAACTCGGCTCTCCGATTCCTCAATCCGAGCCGCTACCCATTACACCATCTCGTGGCCGGATGTTGCTGTCGCCATTAGGAAAGATTCAAATACGTCATGGAGTACACTTCCAACCAAGACTAAAGAACCGTTCTCTGCGGATGGGTTCGGCGCTGAACATCACCGGTCGGGGTCTGGAATCAAGTGTAATGGATTGTGGCTCGGAATTGTAAATCAGGGGAGCGTGTTCAAATTCCAGTTGGGTTCGTTATATTCACTTTTGCGCAAATAACCTTGGGAAATATATGAATTCACCTCTTCTCCTTCAACTGTAGGTTAATTAGTAAGACCTGTATCTCTAAAACCAGTATTATCTTTTAAAAATAAATAAATAGATAAATAAATAAATAAAATTACCTTCAAAATATTTGGATATCGGCATTAAATTCTTCATAGAGAATGATATGCTGTTAAACAAAACCAACCAGCCAACCAATCTACATGAATGTACAGAAATAAACCTCAATGCTAATCTAAACACTTTTGTTACCCGACGTATCAGAAGGTCATATTCTAAAAGAAATATTGACTTCTTATTCCATGTGTCGTGATTCGTTAGCACTTGAGAGATCATGGTTCTCCAAAACTTCCAATCCTTTGTAATTCTACGCCATGTTTGTCCCCATCTCTCTATCCCTCGTTGTTTCTATTCTACCATCCATTTACACAAGCCGGTTAAGTAGACCTCTCGCTATTTTCCTTTGTCCTTCTTACCTTCAATTTGTCCTGTGCAGGTCAAATTTTCCCAAGATCTCTTTCCTCATTATGTGTCGTAGAAATTTCAACTGCCTCTTTCTGGTTCTGTGTCCATTTTATTACCATTTCCCTTAAAACTTCTTCGTTGCTCACTTGTTCCGTTCATGGTAACTTCAGCACCCTTCTGTTGAACAACGTCTCTGTTACCTCGTCTCCTCTTGTGAGGAAATTGTCCAGCATCCACTGCCTGATGGGAAGCTTGATATTACATAGCAGTTTCACACTCTTGACTTTATTTCTAATGACATTTTTCCGTTTTTTAATATTTTGCTTGGCATTTGGAAGGCTGTTAAAAGCATTCGAGTTTTTGTAATTAATCCAAGAATAATCATACTCTAGAATCAGTCAACTTTAGTTTTATGTAGCGCAGGGCTGGTGCTGCCTTGTAACATTTCAACCCTGAGCTTCGCATTTCTGCAAAGTATTCTGTTTTTGGAAGGCATCTTTAGCTATTCCAGTACACCTTTGAAATTAGCTTTCATATTTTTATCGTCTGTTAAAACACTTCACAAATAGTTAAATATCTGTACTTGCTTGATTCTAACGTCTCCAATTCATAGTTTGCATTTTGGGTTGCCCCTTTTGCTAACGACTAACGACCATACAGTCTATCTTATTAGAGTTGGTCGTTTGTCCTTTCTTTTTTAAATTGTCTAGGAGATTTTTGCAATTTTCTTTCTGTGTCTGCCATGTAACTTAAGGGTATGTCTAACAATAATATAATACTCTTAATGAAGAAAGAAATATTCACTGATGATTTTTTTTTAATGGATTTATTACGAGAATCCAAATTGATAAAAAGATCCAGGATATATTTTCAACAACTCAAACACAGCGTAAAACTACTGCAGGGCAAAGGACGATGTTTTCTACTAAGCTACCTATGGATATTTCTTTTGCTTTTGTTTTGATGTGTTCATTTGTGTAGTAGTACTTTTTTTAATTATGTATATATGTATCTGTGCAGGTGCGTATGTATGCGTGTTCCCAAGACGGGTGTATTTGTTTGAAATGTCATCAATCATTTTGAATCAATTAGAATTGCTACCTCTTCCATGAGCCTATAAATTATAAAAAGTAGGCAACGTGAGAGCGTCATTTTTAGGTTTTTTTCTCCTTGACGTTTTCAATCACAACGACTCATTTTGCTTAGTCTCTATCCCACGTCTTTAATCAAAATCGACCCGAACATTGCTTCTGAAAGCCATCAAACACTGAAGGTTTACCGTTCCAAGAACTAAATTATATCGCTTGCGGGTGTTCATACTGGAAAATTTATTTTATTGTAAAAAAAAAACATCATTGTAATTACCTTAGTTGCAATTGGTATGGAGAACTCGACCATCTGAATAAACGTTTTCTTTTCCTATCGTCATCTACGCGAGACACTATGATTGGGACATCCACATAGAAGAGGAAAATGTGATTTTATCTCGATCTTAAGTATTTCTCTTTTATAGCCGACGAATGGAGTCTTTGAAGTCGAATCTTCTAAGCAACACCTAGTTTACCGAAGGGAAATGCAAGAGATTTAGATTTAGGTTATTTTACCGACACACCAACCCCATGGGTCATTTCGCGCCGAATCGGGTAGTTTTAAGATTTTTTTATTTATTTTGTGTCTATTTTGCAGATAAATTCTTTTATATATCATTATTATATGAGGGTGGGGATACAATTCGGTTTTACTTGCATTTTGTAGGTATTTTTATACTTCCATAGTATTTTGTTCTGGGTTTCACTATTTGACCATAGCTGGGACATTAACAGTTGCTACCACCTCGGATTAGGATAGACAGCAAGAATTAAGATGTGGTTCCTCAAAACCTCTACTCTCTCGATCAGAGGCCTTTCTGCCGGATGTAGTTTATCGTCATATCCAGGACTAGGGAAATGCAAGAATAAAAGAATGAATGAAGGTTTTTGAGATCAAGCGATAACAAACAGTTGGTATCAAGGAAATCAGTCATGGTCTGCTCTTGGCGGGATATAGATTATTTCTCACGATCGTTGCCCTGCTGAAATATTCAAGTGCCCTTCATTTCTAAAATCTTGACTGATGTAAAGAGATTTTTAATCTATACATCTCCGTATATGTTCCCATTCATCCTTCCTCTGATTATGCCGTATATGTACCATGTGATTAAAAGCAAAGCCATATTATTATATTACCGACCCTTGTTTCACAGAATATGCTAATATTCTCTGGCTTCATTTCTTGGTTCTTCTTCCTTCAAATCTGATTATATGAATTAAGGACAAAGAACTGTCTTTGTCTCATCAGGTCAAAGAATATTATTCTAGTACGTATCTGGCTTACATCAGTGCTCCTAAGTAAACTTCAAACTCCATATGCTATTTCTTCAGAAACTCGTTAAGTAGATCTCTCGGTATTTCTTTCTGTCCTTCTCACCTTCAATGTGTCCTGTATCTGTTTAAAAGTTTTAGACGTAACTGTTGTCCTTGATGCTTGAAGATCTACCAACATTTTTTTTTAAAGATCCTTGGCTTTTTCTTTACCTTTCTTACAATCCTGCGCATAGCACAAATTTGTACGCAGCATGACTAAAAATCCTTCAAGGGACACCAAAGAGACGACTCTTTACTGACGTGCTACATTCCTTTCAATTGCAAATTCACAGAACAACAGTGCACAGATGAAGTTGTAGCGTTTTATCAATGGTTTTGTATCCTCATCCTTTATCTACCTACCTCCTCGACTTGAGTCGTGTCCCAAACCCTGCACCACAGTTAATTGTGAACTCCAGAATCTATTCATGGGCTATAAAGACACATGATAACAGTGTGCAGATTCTGCAACGTTTAATTCTGCATTTTCAATCAATGCTGGCTTTGGTGGGGGCAACAACCGAATAGGAGAGGTAGATACTTCCTGTTTCAGGAAATGATCAGAGGCTTTTGACTCAGTGCGTACAGGATGACATAATTAGCTCTTAGACTCTTCTTCCTGATACGCCTTTTGTTTTACTTGGAGGATTTTTAGATCCCGTTGACCCTCCAGCTCCTTTAAATGCTGACGAGTGCCATCGATGGTTGCTTGCAGCTCTACTTCTGCCATTTAAGCATCTAACTCTGCTGCAACCTCAGCTCTCTGGGGTGGGATGCTTATCACATCTGAGAGACGACTGTAGTGGTGGCTATATGAGGTATCCCCGGGAGTGGGAGCTCTGTATATGAACCATGCATACTCATTGTCTAGTAGGACGTGTAGCTTTATTTTTTCAGACTCCTCTTCATCTTCTTAGAGGTGTTGAAAATCTACCGCCACACCTGCGCAAGCATCGATCATCCTATGGATTAGCTGGCTCGTTTTTACTTGTATCCCTATATTGTTGTACAGTCTCCTTATTCGAGACTCAAACGTCTTCAATGTCCATCATGCCGCGCAACTCATCTTGTATGCACTCCTGCTTTAACTTTGTTTGAATACGCTCTGCTGTAAATATTCCATCTTTCATATACAGCCGTAAGTCTTTCACTATTTTCACTGACTCTTGCTCAGTCAATTTTACCATTTCGAACAAGTGTCTTTCAAGAGAGGACTTCGTAGGTGCCGTTGCAACTTTCGCAACATTCTCCTTCTCTACGTAAAAGTTTAAACCTCTTAGCACGTTTGACGGGTCGTCAGCCTGGTCAGGTGACTTCCCGCACTGTGACGAAAATTCACATTGTATGGACATTTTTTAATGTCGAGGAATTGGATCGTGATTACGATTCCAATGTAATAAATAATAACCATGGAATATTAGTTTGAGTCTTTTATATTATACACACACACACACACACACACACACACACACACACATATATATATATATATATATATATTAAGAATATTTAACATTGAAAAACATAAAGGAAAAAAATTAATTATTTTTAATAATATGTGGAAATCTCCACCCTTTACCTGAAGACGGTCGTGAGACCAGAAACACGTGTTGTAAAACTATGAAAAATAAAGAATAATATTTTTTTTAAAAACCCACATTACAACCAAAAAAGTTTGCGGTACCTCTCTTCTTTTTAATATACACACTTTTCTCTCGTTGGAACCATTATAACCTCTTCATTTTATATATATATATATATATAAGATTGTGTTTCACCGAAAAAGGTTGACTAGGATATCTAGAAGATAATATTTTTAAAGCAAGCGTGATTTGTAATGTTAGTGATCGATATCAAGAAATAGGGCATTAATAGTAATAAATAAAATTAAATGTTCACTTATTACTAATCTGAGTTTTGTGGAGATTCCATCCATTACTCAGAGGACTAGATTGTAAAATTGATATTGTTTTCAATCGTCATACATTAGATTGCGCAGAAATATATGACGACTGAAGATAAATTCAATTTTACAATCAAGTCCCCTGAGGAGTGGATGTAATCTCAGCGAAACTCATAAGAAGAATAAGATAAGTGACCATTTAATTTTATTTACTACGATATACTTATATCTATATAATATTTTTATGAAGGCATAATACGTTTTATTTAGATTACATGCATTTTTATTTTTCATTGCTATATATATATATATATATACACACACACGGTATGGTTTATAGTGTTATGCTTGACATATCAGCAGACACTGTTATATACCATATTAAGTGAAGGGACCCTGTCTGCGTATGAGATGGGAAAACTGTCCGTAATTTATAGCCATGATGAATTATTATCGTCTGCTGCTGAGAAAACTACAGAAGGCCGGGAAAATTCAGAGGACACAGATGAGAAGAATTGACAAATTTTATTGAAGGATATTCTCATAAATCAAGAATATTTTCGGAAAATTACTTCTTTTTTAATTACATTAAAGTGTTTCTGAGGTTTTTCTCTTTCAATTATTTTCCCTGCAACCTTCTTTTTTAGCGTGGAGAGAGTTCTTCATTTACTTTATTATTTTCGCTTTTATAAAAAAAAAATGAACGGAAAATGATAAAAAAAAACGTTGGCCAAATGTGATAAAAAGAAACGATAAATAGAAGAAAAGTAAACGATTAGAAAAAGTTCGTGTAGTGAATAACAAGATGAAAAAATTAGGAGTGGAAAAGAACAAACGGAAAAAAGATAAGAAAAAGATGATAACGAGAGAGTGAGGAAAAAAGAAAACGAGCAAAAGCGTAAGAAAGAGAACAAGAAAAGAGCTATGAATAAAAAAAAGAAAGAATAAGAGAAGAGAACGAAAGCCTAAAGAAAGATGAAATGACAGAGGAGAAGGAAGAAAAAAAAGGTAATATGCAAGACGAACAAAGAAAGAAAGAAACTAATAAGAAAGGAAAACGGAAGAAATAGTGATAAATAGAACAAGAAAGGAAGATGAAAGAAAGTAATAAAGAAGAGAACAAGTAAGAAAAAGAAGAAAGAAAGAAAATGAGAAAAGAAAATAACGAAAGAAAGAAAATGAGAGTGATAAGGGAAGAGAAAAAGAAGGGGAAAGAAAGGAAAATGAAAGCGATAAGAGAAAAAGAAAAAGAAAGAGAGATGAGGTTGAAAGAGCGATAAGAGAGAGAGACACAATAAAAAGATAAAAAAAAGAAAAACAAAATGAAAAGTGATGAGCGAAAAGAAAAATAAAAAATAAAGAGGACGTGGAGTGAAAGAAAAGCAAGCATGTGAAAGTAATTGAAGAGAAAAAGAAAAAAAAATGGGTGATGAAAGTGGTGAGAGACGAGAACAAAGAAGAAACAGAAAATGAAAAAACAGCGGATGATAAAAATTGATGAAATACAATAAAAAAAGAAAAAGATTATGAAAGAGTAATGAGAAAAGAGAGTAACAAAGAAAATAAAGAAAAAAACTGATGAAGAAGGTGATAAGTGGGCAACAAAGAAAGAAGGAAGCGTTGATGAAAGTGATGAGAGAAGAGAACAAAAAAAGAGAGATTATGAAGAGTGTGAGAGGCAAGAATAGCTAAGAAAGAACAAATGATAAAAGTGTGATGAGAGAAGCGAACAAGAAAAAGAAGAAAAGAAATAAAAAAAGAAAAATAGATTATGAAAGGGTGAGGAGAGAAGCGAAAAATAAAAAAAAGTAAAAAGTCTGAGAAAAGAACGACAGATAAAAAAGAAAGAAATCGATTATGAAAGAGTGGTGAGAGAAAAGAACAAAGAAAAAAATAGATGATGAAAAAACGATGAGAGAAAAGAACAAGGAAAGAAATGGATGATAAGAGAGTGATGAGGGAAAAGGAAAACAAAGAAGAAAATAAAAAATGAAATGAAGAAGGATGATGGTAAAAAGGGGTTGAAAAAAGAGAACAGAATTGAATAAAGAAAAGTAATTTAAAATAAAGAAAAAGCTTTCGAACTGTCGAACGTAGATGAAGGATACAAAACAAGTCAGATTTAGAAATAGAAAAACGAAACGAAATAAGAGAGTGAGGGGGGACTCTTTAAAAAAAAACAAGAAAAAAAGATCTATTATGAGAAAGAGGGCGAGTGAGAATGGCAAAATGAAGAATATAAGAGAGAGAGGGGGGAATCTTTAAAAAAACAAGAAAAAAAGAACTATTATGAGAAAGAGAGTGCGAGAAAATGGCAAAATGAAGAAAATAAGAGAGAGAGGGGGGTCTCTTTAAAAAAACAAGACTAAAAGAACTATTATGAGAAAGAGGGCGGGGAGAACAGCAAAATGAAGAATATAAGAGAGAGAGGAAGTCTCTTTAAAAAAAATAAGAAAAAAGAACTATTATGAGAAAGAGGGCGAGTGAGAATGGCAAAATGAAGAATATAAGAGAGAGAGGAAGTCTCTTTAAAAAAAAACAAGAAAAAAGAACTATTATGAGAAAGAGGGCGAGAGAGAATGGCAAATGAAGAAAAAAGCAAAAAATGAAAAAATGCGTTGGTGAAGGCGTTATTGGATGATCTGAGGTCGATTTTTTTATTTTTTTTATTTGAGGCACCATCAGTGGCTGATAAATGTTTCTCTTCTGTTAATCATGAATTATCTAAAAGCTTATAAATAATACTCTCTGCATTTATTTCATCATCATCCCCATCGGACTTATAATTTTCGTTAAGGGAAACAACTCTGAGTCTTATCTCTATCAGGGATTTTGTTTTAAGGTGCCAATTACATAGTTTACTTCCATCAAAAGAAAGTGTATACACTGGAGTGAGAAAGAGATTATAAAAATTTAAAGGACAAAATATGTAAGATTGATAGATCCATCGGTGAGGATGGTCAATTTAACGATAAATCAATCCTTGTTAGATTTTTAATGTCGAATAGAAGTTTTATAGATTAAAAACCACAATAAATTAATAGAAGGGCAGACATAGGTTTGGTTTGAGCAGAGTCAGAAAGATAGACGTGGATCCAGTTCAGTTTTGGGGACGTCAGTCAGGCAGATAACCCTCATATATATATATATATATATATATATATATATATATATATATATATATATATATATATATATATATACAAAGAAAAGCGATATTTAAGGTATAAAATGATTTTTTTTAAATGAAAAAAACTTTCTTGAAGTTTTTACTTCAGTTTAGTTTTAATTTCAAATAAATTAAATTTAATATTTCCAATAAACAAATATTTGGCTGTATTTCAAACTTAGCATGAACTGATTGGAATGAGTTTTTATCGCCAAAAAATGGCTGATTTTAGCCATATTCACAATTCTCTTTGCGCAAATTAATTTTCTTTATAAAAAATTTTTCAAAAATAAAATGTACTTTTCTAAAACTTTATTTTGGAAATATTAGTTGATTTAAAGTTTAGTTTATTCTGATTTGAGACAAATATTATTTTAAGTTTATAATATCGCAGAAAAGCATATATTTTAGACGGAGGTGGGTCATTTTATGAGTAATCTAATGTTTTATTGAATTTTAGGTACATTGTCTTTAAATTTATTATAGTCACCGCTTTTATTTTGTGGTAATATTGTGTATGGGCGTCCATATATACAAAAATCGACACATTTATACGCACAAAAAAATTCAAAAATCCTTTTAAAATATTGAGGCCGCTGAATTATAGTAACTTTTTACATTTATGATTAACAGATATAGTTTATATTCAATAACAATATCACGTGACCCGTACAAATTAATCCAGAATGTTAAAAGATTTTAAACTTCATAAATTGTCTAATTAAAATTTTTGAAAAACGAAAACAATTCTTGTAAAATTTCATTACTTATTTCATTTCTAAATTTCTTAAAGTTTCATAAAAATCCGACTATTATTTGATTTTTTTTTCATGAATTTCCAAATGAATATGTTTTTCACCGTAAAAAGTTGCTAAAGTTTCCTATACTAATGTATGGTCGCCAGCTGGCGCAAGAAAAAACTTTTAACCAAAAGTTTTTATTAAGTTTGGGCCATTTCTTCATGATTTATGCTAATTTTTTAGAGAATCATTGAAGACATATATATATCGCGAGGCCCAGTGATTGAAATGTTCGCCTTTCAATCATAAGCCCCAGGTTCGAATTTCACTACGGGAGATTTGTCAGGGAGGTGAACTGTCACCGACTGTCAGTTGAATATGGCAGTCCGCTTGCCGGATTGTGGCTGTGAAACGTTAAATCAAAGTGTGTGTGTGTCTGTGTGCGTCAGTCAGACGGCAGAATAAAATATCTTCGGAAACCTGTGATTGCATAGTAGTTTCGGATTGGCGTTGGACGACCAATCTGAAATCGTCATTATTGGTTATTTGGCTAGTATGATGGTAGTTGAAGTCTCCGGATTGTGTAACTGCATGCTTCCAGCAGGAGACCCTTGAATGGCGTATGCAGTGGCTTGTATACATTAACAACGGTTAAGTCATAAGTGATACAGTTGGCAATCCATTTTGTAGAATCGTCAGTGGTGAACTTGGCTATTCGCCTAGTTGACATGCCGACTTTGACGAGGGCGGCTACGCCATGCATAGGACTGTTGATGCTACCTGCAACAGTGTATCCGTATATTTTTAAGTATTTTTCAGTTTTTCGTGTGCGTTTCTTGAAGGACTAGAATGGAGACAGGATGTTGAGTGCAAAGTTGGTGAATTACTTTGCATTTTGATCATATTAACCCTGACGGCCGGAGAGATCCCTTTTTCTCCCCCTGCCGGATGCGGCACCTGCAAAATAAACTCCGAAGATCCTGTTCACGTCGTTAGCTATGTCTTGTTTGTTGGCATTCTGTCATGTTTTTTTGGTTTTGTTTGGGTTTTTTTCTGTCGTTAGTTACATCGCATATCGGCTATTTACAGGAGTGACCCATGAAGGCCGGCAGACTCCCCTCCCTGCAGAGTGTTGTGCCCACATATGATCCTAAAGCTCACATATAAGAAAAGTCGATTCCAGTCTGACTGATCAGTGATGCGATCAAGTCTGCTCTGACATAGCTCCTTCCTGTGAGGTGTGGAACCCTGCCCCCAGACCTAAGGAGCGACAACTAAGGTCCACTCAGCCTAGTTGTATTAAAAACCATAAGTTTTTCTTTGTGAGTGTTGAACGAGCACAACTGTGCCTGAGCATGTGTCTGCAACAGGGATTGGCTAGCCGTCCTAGCAGGTGGCTGCGCTCGGGAACGAGTAACCGGTCATATTATATACATGGAGTCACGGCCTGAAAATTCATCGGCTTTTCTTTTTTTTAAGTTTTCACCCCAAGCAAGGCGGGAGTGCCACTAGAACGCAAGGGGTTACAGAAAGTGGACGCGAGAGTAAAGAGGCGTGAAAGAGGAAAAGATGAAGAGAAGGACGGGAAATAGAACAAGCATCTGGAGATGTCGATTGACATTACATTTGAATAGTTGGAGATTATAGCAATCAGGGAAGCAAGTAAGAGGAAGGGTTCCACAGATGGGAAGTGCGAGACATGAAGCTATTGGAGTAGAAGAGACGGCTACATGTAACCGTTTCGACACTGAAATGGTGGAACTGAGATGCCGACCTAGTGGCACGTTTAAAATCATGTAGTTTGGGAAAAAGCGAAAATAGCTCGTCGGAGCAGTTACCGTGAAAGTATTTGTAGAAAAGACAGAGGGAGGCGATGGTACGTCTGTGAGAGAGCGACTATAAACGAGATGCCAGATCAGAGCCAACCACATTGCATATCCGTCTCTGGATTTTGTCGAGGACTCTAAGACGAACAGCGGGGGACCATATATGACAGCAATATTCCATACCAGGGCGAATGGTTGATTTATAGATTTGAAGGATGAACTCGGGCGAGAAAAACTTTTTGGCGCGACACAGAGAACCAAGAAGTGATGCTAGAGCTGGGAAGTCTTGTATGCATTCATTTCAACTCTTCTTATTAATAACTGATTTGCTTATTTCAAGTTAAAGTGACATCTGAGTGTTCGAAGAAAACTTCAAGTGTAACTAGTAGCGACTTCTCTTGAAAATAGACAAAATTTGGCATCGTAGTGTTATCGAGTACCTGCACAAAAAAAGGTTTTAACCCCCAAGGACATTCATGCTGACATGGTTGCTACGTTGGGGGATGGCGTTCCAGCTTTATTAAGAGTACAAAAGAGGGCACGTGAATTTAGGAGGGGAACGAAGAGTCTTGAAGTTGGTCCAAAGTATGGTCGTTCTGCAACTACTACCACCGAGGAAAACATTGATCGAAATTAATGCATGCAAGATTCTACAGCTCTAGCATCACTCCTTCACAGTCAGCCTGTGGGGTTTTCAATCCACCCTACTATATAGCATTATCTGACCAACCACGACCATCAGTTTCCTGTGTGCTCTGCACGCATTCTTCAGGTGACCGGCACTATTCCATTCAGTGATAAAGAAGAAGAGAAAAGAAAAGAAAGAAAGAAAGAAATGGTAAAATAGGGAATGAGAGAAGAGAACAACAAAGAGAGAAAGAGAGGGAAAGGGGGTGAGAGTAAAGAACAACAAAGAAAGGAAGAAAGATGGTGAAAGAGGGATGAGGGAAAATGACAAGAAAGAAAGAAGGTGGAAGATTGATGAGAGAAGAGAACAAAGAAGGAAGTAAAAAACATATAAAAGTTGATCTTCCTCTCGCCGTTGACTCTTTGAATTCAGACGATAGAGCATTGTAAGATATGCGACCAGGGGTAAAAGGCTAGCGAGCTCAAATTTTCGCCCAGGGTTTATTCTTTATTTATGATCTGCTTTGTCTTAATGAACAAAATAGATCAGGATTTGGCGGTTTGAAGAGTTGCAATGAAAAGTGAATGAAACTAAGATAAAATAAAAACAAGTCAAAAATTAATAATGGCTAACCATATTTTATCTAATAATAATAGAATGGCAGTCTGAATAGTTGCAGTAAAAAGCAACTAAAGTTAAAAGAAATAATAGTTAAAAATTAATAATGGCTGACAAAGCTTCCTCTAATAATAGAATGGCAGTCTGAATAGTTGCAATGAAAAGTAATAAAAATTAATATGGAAGTAATACTAGTCAAAAGAATAATAATGGCTGGCAATGCTTCATTTAATGATACAATATTATTAATAATCGAATAACATCTGAATAGTTGCAGTGAAAAGCAACTGAAATTATTATGCAAGAAATATCAGTTAAAAATTAATAATGACTGACAATACTTCATCTAATAATAAAATAATAACAGAATAATATTTTGAATAGTTTCTTCGAAAAGAAACTGAAATTAAAATGAAAGAAATACTAGTTAAAAATTAATTATGGCGGACAATACTTCATCTAATAATAAAATAATAATAGAAGGACAGTTTGTATAGCTGTGAGGTAAAGCAACTGAAATTAAGATGAAATACAAGTTAAAAATGAGTAATGGTTGGCAATGTACATCTAATAATAGTTTACGGCCATATTGCGTTGAAACACCGGTTCCCGTACAATCACCGAAGTTAAAGAATGTCGAGACCGGTCAGATAGGTGAGCACTTGGGAATACCAGGTACTGTAAGCTGTAAGTGCGGGTGTTTTAATGGATAATGACTCGGAATTGTTCATCGGAGAGGCGAGTTCCGGTTGCAGTCACTTCCCACAAAGAGCCTTGGAAAAGGAATGAATTCGCCTCTTCTCTCCTCCAGCTATGGGTTAATTAGTAAGACTTGTATCACTAAATCATTGTTACTCGCCCCCAAATCTTACAACCTAAAAATATTTTATGGCTTTAAATAAACCATAACAAACGAATTAATCAATATATCAAAACATAAATAATAAAAAACAATAAAATAATAGAACAAAAGTCTGAATTAAATTTAAAGCATTCTAGTATTGAAAAAAAATCTTCTTTTTTTTATCGCTTCACCTCAAATAAGGCGATGATGCCACTAGAACGTAGGGGAGGGGGATTACAGGGAGTGAAAAAGAATGAGAAGACTGAGAATGTGGAGGATTGAGGAAAGTACAAAGAAGGAACAGGGTTCAAGAAGACAGAAATGACGACTGATGTTGCGTTTAAATTTTTGTAGCTATCGGGGAAGCAAGCATATGGGAGGGAATTCCAAAGGCGGGAAGTGCGAGAAAATAAACTGTTGGAGTAGAAGTGGCAGTTGCTTTAACAAGACGGTGGGCCCTAGTTGCCAATCTAGTAGCAAGCTTAATTTCATGTAATTGGTGCACCAGGAGAAAAACTCATCAGAAGAGTTGCCATGGAAATATTTGTAGAAAAGACAGAAGAAGCCACATCGGTGAGAAAGTGACTGAAGTCCAGATGCCTGGTCAGGATCGATTACATTATAGATCCTTCTTTGGATTTTGTCAAGAATCTCGAGATGTACAGCAGGAGCACCAAACCAGATAAAGCAACAGTATTCAATGCATGAAGGAATGGTAGATTTATAAATATGCAAGATGGATTCTGACGAGAAAAAATTTCTGACACGTCACAGTGAACCAACGTTCCTTGCAGTGGATGCAGCTATTGATTTGATATAGTCACTCATGTCAGTGGAAAATGTGAAGGCCAAGAACGCGTAGAATGTTGTTTGCCATCAGCCATGTTGGTGGCAGACAGAAACGGTTGTTTATTGCCTTGGCATGAGGTCGTATATAAGCAAATTATTTTCACATCTCATTACTTCAATTCTGACTTCAATCTTTGTTGTTTGTTCTATACTGATGTACTTATGTCGAATTTGGTAAGCTAAGCTTTGTAAATACTGACAACCACTGTTGTTAATAGAATATTTTGTTTCTCTTATTCTTTTTAAAGAATTTTAGATCGATTTTCAAATAGTTTTAGAAGTTTGACAGTCTTCAGTCAATAGCTGTTCTTCTGCTATGAGAGTCGTTAGAGTTTTAATGATTTTTACTTCCGATAGGGCTGTGTTCTCTCTCACGTGTTAAGACAGCTTTTTGATCTTTGCTTCAAGTTCCAAGCCCCGCGGCTCAATTTTAGTTCCACTTTTCGCAATCAAAAATGGAAGAAAAATCTCTTCTCTTTTTTTTTTCTTTTTTTTTAATATTTTTGTCTTCCTTATTTTATTTCCGCGATATCAATCTTCTGTCTCCAATAAAATATTGAGGAAGATGTTAAAATAAAAAGAAATGAAAAATCATCTAATTATTGAATTTTCAGAAAGATATTTTGTTTTTGTAACAATTTTATTTTAATGTTTATTTTTATTTGACTCAGAATTTATGCGTTGGTAATACTTTTTTTAAATTTCTTTATGCATTATCATTTCCTAAAAAGGAAATGTGTATTTGATAATTAATACAATTGAAAATAAAGAGTAGATAACAAAATCAAGCCAGTATAAAAATGTAATTATCTAGGAAGTATTTTAACAGAGGACAGGACAATGCAACACCGAAATCCTAAGGCGCATTGAGACAGAGAAGATGCCTTCCAAAAGTTAAGCATTAAGAAACTGAAAACTTTCGTTAGAAACAAAGAAAAAAGTACAAAACTGTTATGTAATATCAGTCCTCCTATATGGCATTGAATGCTGGACAATCTCATCACAGATGAAGAAAAAACTTGAGGCAACAGCAATGTGATTCTACAGAAGGATGCTGAGAATACCATAGACTGAACATGTAAGCAAAGATTAAGTTTTACAGAAAATGGAAAAAAAAGCACACATACTTAGCATCAGAAAGAGAGAGTTGAAATTTCTAGGGCACATCATGAGGAAAGAGGGCTTGGAGAATTTGACACCCACAGAACACATTAAAGGTTGAGTCTAGATGAGGAGATTGAAAAGATTGATGTCTTTTTTCTAGATTGTTATACTCCTGCTAATGTTTGAAACAATTCGGTTTTGGGGTTTTCACCAGACATGTCACTTTGTTGATCGATACTGAGTCCGCGCTTTAACAAAACGCTATGTTACTACGATTTTTATTCATTGTGTTCTTTGTCTTTACTATATATATATATATATATATATATATATATATATGTTGTCCGCTCACAGAAAAAGAATCAGCTAAAATTGTAATTAACATTCTTCAGTGATAATTGATTCGAACTTGATTCGTTTAATCATGATAAAAGCAGACAGAATCATTATCGAACAAAGATCAATTTAAAAAATTCAACAAACAAAAACCGACAATTTACAGGCGATATAAATGAAACGATAGCTTCGTGCGATAAAAAAAAAAAACATATAACTGACGAATAGAAAACAGTCATGATTTTAATATATACACTTACCTATATCACGCATGCGCACACATATACCAATAAAATTGCGTATGTATTTTTCAATGCACCCACGTCGCTACCGGATGTGACACAAGGTCAGTTTAAAGTGGTTTTAACGGCAATACCGTGGAAAAATTCCTCAACGCCCCTTAGCAACTTCCCCTTTGGAGGACACCGAATAATGACCCCAGTCCTCTCCCGAAGAATAGGGACTGCCTGGGAGGATGCCCCCCCCCCCACCATCATACAAGGCAGAAATAAAAATTGTAGTAACATATTCTTTAAGCCATTATCAAGGATGATTTTTTTATTTTTTAAGCCGTATTTCGGCAGCAATAATTCTCTCAAAAGTGTTCGGTTAAGTAAGATGGAGAAGTTATGTAAATGGACTTTTTATTTTTTTTTCAGATTTTCGAATTAATTAGTTGTTTTGCGTTAACATATCACTTGCCTTGGCACGTGTGTGTGTATATATATATATACATATATATATAGAGAGAGAGAGAGAGAGAGAATATTAGTGGTAAATATACACATATATATGCAATTATATATACACATACATATATGTATAAAAATAATTCCAAGAGGATATGATCCAGGTAGAACTCGATGTCCAGGACAGAGTAAGGATATAATAAAAAGACTTAAACACTAATATATATATATATATATTCAACATCATCACTTGATAAGACACCGGAGGTGTTGAAACAAAATGGCTATTTTTGTAGTGATTTTATGAGATATTTATGTTATAATTTTTAAATAAATAATTATATCTGCTCTACTACTGTATTGAGCACTCTTTTAAGAATAGTAATTGTTGGTTATTGGAATTTATTTCGTATACACCAATCCTCATCATAGATGAAGAAAAAACACCAATATATATATATATATATATATATATATATATATATATATATATATATATATATTGTCATCCACAGACAGACTGTTTCCCTGTATCACAGCTCATCAGTGTGGCTAGACGTCCGGTTGCCTCTGGCTAGAATCGAAAACCGGCTGAATTCGCATCAGTCGGAAATTTTACCCAGAGTGGTTAGAACGTTAGCTTTCTGACCATGAGACACGGGTTCGAATCTCACCATGGTCGATTTGTTTTCCTGATGTTATCCAACTTTGGAAAGTGCCTGAAAACCATACCACGGGTTGACCCAAGCCTTGTGAGTGAAATTGGGTAGACGGAACTCTCGGTAGTTCCTGTTTTTAAGAACTCCGGAGGACCTCCTGACCCCTCTAACTATAACGCTATTACTCTCCTACCGCTTTTTCGCAAAGTATTCGAGGCTTTAATCAATGCTGAAGTGGTTAAGCATCTTTCCTCCCACGACAAACAATTGGGCTTCCGTTTTGCTCTGTTTACCGCCGACGTGCTAACTAAATATGTATATCAAGCTCTTGATAATAATGGCGAAGCTTGAGCCGTGGCTCTAGATATCTCGAAGGCGTTTGACAGGGTTTGGCACCCTAGTCTTCTACGTAAATTCCAGGGCTACAGTATTACAGAACGATTGTTTGATTTAATCTAATCGTTTCTATCAAATCATGAAATGAAGGTCATTTTGAACGGGCTCCCTTCCAGATCCTTTCACACGAATGCTGTTGTCCCTCAAGGCTCTAGCCAGGTTTCTATGCTGTTTCTGATCTTCGTCAATGATCTTCCTGGTGTAATCAGTTCCCAAGTAGGCATTTATGCAGATGACAATACCTTTTACTCCTCAATAGCAAATCCGTGAGAGCTGAAAAAGTTAACCTGGCCGTTACTCAAGAAAAGGACCTCCAATCAGTAGTTAACTGGGGTAGGAAATGAGTTGTAAATTTAAATGTCTCCAGAACGAAACTGCTCTCTTTTAACCACCATAGCGAAGCTTTCCTGCCACCCATCAGCATGGCTGATAGACTCCTGGAAATCGACGCACTGCGCTTCCTTGACCTCATGTTTTCATCTGATTTGAAGTGAAACGACTACATTGAATCAATAGCTGCATCTACTGCAAGGAAAGTTAGGTCACTGTGTCATGCCAGAAGGTTTCTTTACCCGCGCTTCTCGCCTATAGAACTTCCTCCCGTTTACCTGCTTCCCTGAAAATGACAGTCTTCAAAAATGTAAATGCAATGTCAATCGCCATCTTATGTCTTCTTGAATCCCGTTCATCTTTTATCATTTCCTCAATCCCCCTTATACCCAGTCTTTTCTCTTTCACTATATGTAACCCCTGCATACTAGTGGAATTCCCATCTTGCTTGGGGTGAAATGATTAAAAAAAAACTGTAATCGTTGCAACAAAAAAAAAACATAAATAGATATAATATGTCTACATTATTTAATGAAACATGCTTGAATGAAGATATGCTGCCTAAGTATATATTTACTAATGTTCACACAATACAAGACTCAAGAACCACTCAAGGTAGAAGACTACTGTGTGGCGTTTTATCAGCGTAAGAAAGGGCACGAAGTAAAGTTTATGAGGCTATGCAGGAAAGATAACGGCTAACTCTAGACTTGAAGAGGTCAAGATTTAATCAGTAAATAACATTTCAGAGTTCAGTCGGAGACGTTAGAAATATAGTGTGGAAGTAAACTTTAGAAGGAAGGAACTATACAGAAAACAAGGGATAAACCTCTACTCCTGTTGAAAAATCGGGAGGAATGCGAACCGGGCGATAGTAAAAACTACCTACTACTATTGGGGAAGGAGAAAAAATAAAATAAATGAATCTTATATATTTATAATTCTCAAAGTGTGTGTGTGTGTGTGTGTGTGTGTGTGTGTGTGATCAGATGTTTATGCGTTACCACAATTTACATTTGATTTCGATGATTTTTTTTTTGTTTGATAGACAATTCTTCAGTGCTGGTTTTGAGTCTAAATTGTCTGTAAAAAATTACAACCTTGAAGATGAAAAATCGAAAAAACGGATTTTTTACACTTTACGCAAAAATCAAAGGCAAAATTTAATGTCTGTAAAAAAAAACAGTGTACAATCAATTTAGAGAGTTGAAATCTAACGCAAAAGATTATTAGAATTATAAATAAAAATTATATTATAAATAAAAATTATCGTATATTATTATTATGACGGTTCATGGAAGAGGTTCCTTCCTTGCAAGATTGAGAACGCAAAAACGGCCCTTTTCAGGGCCACCTCCCATTCAAATTGTTAACACGCCATTTGGGGATGTGCCTCGGTTGCACCCAATTGTTACTAATATTGATTTTCGGGTGGGTTGACTTTGAACTTAAACTGCTCCAATTGAATAGCAAAAATTCCCAGTATTGAAACATCCGGTCGAAGACGGGTTATACTGCTAGTAGTAAATAAAATTACAGAGTTCAGGCGGAGACGTTAGGAGTAAAGAGTTGAAGTAGACTTTAGAAGTAACTGGAAAGCCAATCCCAAGCAGGAAAAAAGTAAATAAATACTAAATAAAATTACGAAGATTAGCTCCGAATATATGCTTTAGAGTAAAGTTAATTTTGAAACTGGCTGTATAATATTAAGTTGTTGTTAAGATTTAACTTAGTATAAATTCAAACATCAAAATAAACTCGAGCTAGGGATTAACATTACTTGAACATTTTTTGTCTGTGAAAAAAAGACAATATACAAGAAATATGGCAAGATATACGTACAAATACGTACAAAGTTTTGGTCAGACTGTTTAGGCTAGCAGAAAATGATTACAAGCCAAAATATACATTTACCCATTCAAAAATGAAGATAAATGAAGAAAATCAAGTACAAAATAAACAAAATAAAATAAGAAAACAATATAAGAAAATGTTTCTGTTCTCATCTCCACTGAACTTCGTCCACGTTACCCGATCATTCGGCCAAAAAGAATAAACTAGGCATATTTAGCCAGCAAGTTTTCATCTAAATCAGTAGACAGACAAACTAATATTTTTTATTATAATTTTCGAATAATTTTCGAATAAAATGTTGTACATCAGGATACAAATTGTGCATAGACTGTACGAATTTCATTTTTATTCTGTTTTATTTCAACCACTTTCAACACTCAGTATCATCAAAACAGACCTTGTCGTTTGAATTTCTTTATATATATATATATATATATATATATATATATATATATATATATATATATATATATATATACACCAACGGATTTGTTTGAGTTTATACTAATACCTCAACAGGTTGAGGTATAGAGATAAACTCAAATAAAACCGTAAAATTTAAAATTCTATCGGCCTCCCTGTGTTGTCCTTTGAGGAAGTGGCTTCTGATCGTGCCAAGTGGAGGAATACGTGTATAAAAGGCATAAGGACTTTTGAGTGTCCACGCATTGAACATCGGCATGTTATTACTGCAGCCTTGGCAAGGATGTGGTTCCTTGCCCTGAAATGGTGTGTGCATCTAAAGCTGGCCTTAAGTCATCGAAGGCACAAACACAAGCAAGGCATCAAAGGCGAAACGTGCTGTTGAAGCCTGATATGTCGAAAGCAAGAGATTCCATCATATATTTTTTATATTCCGTATTTTTACGTATATAAGAGTGCTCTAATTTAAAATTCCTTTAAAATCTTTGTAACGCACACATCACTCACACACATACACATACATAATCATAATAACTGCACGAAAATTAATCATAGTAAGCACATGACTATTCATACAAACACCGTCATATTTACTTTCACATATAAATACTACCAATTTTAAAGAAATACGATAACAGGTATTGCACACACTCATATATAAATTTATATATATATATATATTATAAATTAATTGATTTGAAATATGGTATTTTCGCTACACAGTGATAACCATGTTTCAAAAATGGAAGCTAAAAGCTTCCAATTTAATTTTGTTATTAAATTAAAGACGTTAGTTCCATTTCCTCGTCAAGCGAAGCGAAAAAACCATATTTTAAATCAATTAATTTATAATATTAATGCTCAGTAAACTTACATTGAGCACTATTGTGTAAAAATAAAAATATCTATAAGAACACCGGATTTTATATCTTACTGTTCTTTCTTTTTATTTATATATACATATATATATATATATATATATATATATATATATATATATATATATATATATATATATATATATATTTAAAGACATTTATGATATGTTTAACGTTCTTTTTATAGATACAAGTATTTAAGCAAATGCTCTGTTTATAATAAATAGTATTAAATAACATTTACTGTTTACTTGTATCTATAAAAGAACGTTAAAGATATCATAAATGTCTTTAAATAAATTGTCGGACTCTGTCCAATTAAATATATATATATATATATAATAGCTCTCAAGATTATAAAAACTATCACACACACACACACACACACACACACACACATATATATATATATATATATATATATATATATATATATATATGTATATATAAATAAAAAGGAAAGAACAGTAAGATATAAAATCCGGTGTTCTTATAGATATTTTTATTTTTACACAATAGTGCTCTATGTAAATTTAAATTTACAGAGCATTAATATTATAAATTAATAGATTTAAAATATGGTTTTACCGCTACACAGTGATGACCATGTTTCAGAAATGGAAGCTAAAGCCCCTGAATTTAATTTTGTTATTAAACCAAAGACATTAGTTCCATTTCCTCATCAAGCGAATTATGGAGTAACTTACTTTTTAAAATTTACGGTTGTTAACGGCACAGGAAAGATTCATTGTTTGAGGGTTTCCAAGGTTACCGATAAATCCATTCATCTAGACAAGGGGTGGTAGAGGGTTCAATTTTTAATTTTCGTTGTCTCAGTTAATAGTTACATTTGAAAGCGGGGTTATGTTTAGGGATGGGTAGGGATGTATCTTTTAACAAATTCTGACATCCGCTAAATTCATGTCATCTGGGTTTATTTCTAACGGCAAAAATTCTTATGGTATTATTTCTATTTGTATATTTAAAGATTTTGAGGGACTGTTTAGGTTAGAATATGTTTTATCCACCTTTCTAAAAAGTTATATTTAATATTTAATATACTATACTCCTAGTTAAAAACCAAGTAAATGTATTAGGATTACTTACAGTATTTAAAATTATTTATTCTTATCGAGTATAAGTAAATATTATTTTATTTTATTTTATTTTATGTAAACTTTATGACAATGACGGCAAAGGTGGTTAAATTATTTCACTAATTCAATAAACTTAGTATTATAAATGTATATATGTATGTATAAAGGACATTTAATGTTCAATATTATATTCTAACTTATTAATTTCACATGACTTTCGGTGTTCACTTGGATTCTTTCCAGTGTTTGAATTGCTTTGAGAGAGGTGTTATGGTTAGAGTACGTTTTATTTAATTACAATTTTAAAAGATATTTAGGTTAGAATCTGTTTTATTTAATTTCAATTTTAAAACATTTTTAAAAATTCTACTTTCAAAATTAACTTTTTAATTTTAATCGGCTATATTTCTTTATAAACCAAGTAAATGTAATATAATTATCTACATTATTTAAAATTATTTATACCCATCAAATATGAGTATGTATAATAATCAGGTAATCTTTTTTTTTTTTTTTTTTTTTTTTTTATAGATTATTTAAAGATTATTTAAAGAAAACTTTTGGCAATGACGACAAAAAATAGCTATTTCATTTCTCTGATTCAGTAAATTTTTATTTTTTATAAACTTAGTAATATATAGTTTCTCATGTATGCATAAAGGACATGGGTCATTTAATGACCTACATATTCTAGCTCTTCTTATTAACTTCCATTTCACTGTAGGTGTTTTATTGGATTCTTTTAGGTGCCAAAAGTACTTCGAAAGAGATATTTGACTTTTATACTTATTTATCCTAAACGAGGATTGATGTTGGTAGAACCTCTTTTTGAACTCATGGCTAGTGCAACCTATATAAATTTTTATGTTTTCAGGGTTTTCAACAGAAGATATATTACATTGGTATACTACTGATTCTATGCAACATTTATTTTGTAAAGGACAGTTTTGAGGGTTTCTACAATTACATAATTTTTGTTCACCCTCATTAGTTGTTGTTTGTATTTTTCCCTTGTCTACAATTTTTTGGTTCTGGTATAAGTGTTTATTTAAGATATTAGTATTATGTTTCTTAATTATCTTTTCTAGGTTATCAGTACAGCTATAACTTAATTTTAGTGTATTTCTATTGAAAATGGTACTAAGTTTACTTCCACCGGGAAAATGCTTGAGTATTAATTCAAGGAATTTTTGTCCCAATTTGTTTTTTACCATTTGGTTGTATGGGGGTGTATACCAAATTATTTTCCTGCTTCTGTTTTTCCTATGTTTACCGTTTTCATTTTTAATATAAGTTAGTTTTAGGTTTTTGTAGCCACTATCTTTTAGAGCTTTATTATAGAAATTAATATGTTCGTCGAAAATCTTGTCATTTGCTGAATTTGTACTAATTCTTTTTCGGATAGATAAAGGTATATGTTTAATTATAGATGAGGGGTGATTTGATTTAGGGTGTATATATACAGGATTCGTATTGAGTTTTTTATAAGGTGTGTATGTATTGTTCTTTAAATCTAATGTTATATCAAGGAAGTTAACTTTTTTAATTTTAGTGCTAACGGTAATTTTTAAACCCATGCTTTTAAATTCTTTATATAATGCCTTTCTAATTTTGTCTATTCTGAAGTTAGTAGAGTTCCTAATAACCATGAGACCATCGTCCCTGTATAGACCAATGTCAGTTGAATCAATATCACGATGCGCTGTTAGGTTGTATAAAATAAAAAGACCAATAAGATCAGAAGACTCAGCTGAGTCTAGTGATCCCATTGTGATGTCAAAGTGGTCATATGAATTTTTTACCCATTGCTCACCATTATGGATCAGTACCGATTTCTTCGCATTTAATATAATGTTCTTTTCATCCTCAGTAATATCCGTGTACTGGGTGGCAAAGTCCAACGCATTCAAGAACAGTTCTTTAGATATTGATGGGTAATAATTTTCAATATCGAACTGCATTAGTGTACAGTTGTTTTTTGCTTTTATACAGGTGAACCAGTTTATCACGTCTTCGGTATTTATCCAAAGTTTGAGGCCTATTTTATCTTTGATTTGTTTATTTATCCTTTCAAGGATCATTTTACTAATTTTTCCTATATCTGGTCTTGTAGGATTAATTATCCTTGTAGTTGGATTAGCCTCGAAATCTGGTTTGAACCCTCTACCACCCCTTGTCTAGATGAATGGATTTATCGGTAACCTTGGAAACCCTCAAACAATGAATCTTTCCTGTGTGCCATTAACAACCGTAAATTTTAAAAAGTAAGTTACTCCATAATTCGCTTGATGAGGAAATGGAACTAATGTCTTTGGTTTAATAACAAAATTAAATTCAGGGGCTTTAGCTTCCATTTCTGAAACATGGTCATCACTGTGTAGCGGTAAAACCATATTTTAAATCTATTAATTTATAATATATATATATATATATATATATATATATATATATATATATATATATATATATCATGGATTCTCCTGTCGAGTTCAACGTATGAGGTTCCGGCGAGCACGAACTAATTATCTGCATGTCTATGACGGGCATGACTTTTGAAACTGGCTCAAGAATTGCACAAAAGACCACAAGAGAATGTACAAGAGAATGTACAAGAGAATGTATTGTATCCAAGTGCAGTAGAAACACTGTTAGATGTTTTATTTTACTTTCTCGTTTCATTTAGTCGACTGATGGTTACTTCTCAGTGCAACTGTATCAATGTTGTACTTCTTTAGCTCTAGTTCGACCCGAGCTGTTTTTCTTTCTGGTGCTGAGTTGTTGTCCTGGAGAGTTCGTATATTCCAAGTGCCAAAATGAAGTTAATCTTGTTTCATAGAGTTTTTCGCAGTAGCTGGATACGTGTGGAACTAATTAGATGTAGTTGTCAGAAAATCAACACAAGGATTTGTTTCAAGTGGTGATGGCTTGTGTCGGGCCATCCACAGTTTTTGGATCTGTCGATAAAAAAGTAACGGTGCAAAAGACTTGCCACGGAAACTCCGAACGACAGTCCTCATTTGCTATTATCGCAGAGTTTAACCTCTCTGGATCACAGTCAATATCAGCCAGTTCACGCCTCTCGGCAGGCACATGCAATATAATAACAAGGTTAATATATATATATATATATATATATATATATATATATATATATATATATATATATATATATGCAATATAATGACCGCAGAGCTATGTAAAGTACCAGGTCGAGAACTGGCGCGGGCTAGCTGCCGTTGATGAGGGTGAAAGGAGTCTCTCTGAGCTTTGGTTAGCAATCCTTTTAGTGTTGGTTTCACGATAAAAAGACTTCAGATCGGAAGGCAAAAACTTTATATATATATATATATATATATATATATATATATATATATATATATATATATATATATATATATATATGTATATATATCAAAGACAAACGAAAGGCTATCAATGTGATCAGTATAAAAAACATTTATTAAATATTAATTATTAAGCACATGACAGAAATGATGCACGGAAAATAAGGTTTTAAGTACAGAATTTTCTGGCACACCTGTGTCCTTCATCAGCGGCGCCAGAAATAAAATGGGGAAGACTCACCGACAGTTGTTCTTGTAGCCGGTGGCCTTTTTTGACCGATTCAGTCTTGTCTGAATCTCAGTGTAGTATTCGGTCTGGTAGAGGCACTGTGGACATGATCTACAGGTTGAGACAATTGCAGGAGAAGGCATGAGAGCATGACAAGGATCTCTTTGTTGCTTTCGCTAATCTTACTAAAACCTTTGATACTGTCTGGGTCGTCCCTAGAAAGTTGAATGTTTCTGAGAGGAGGCTCAATGTCATCAAGTCTTTCTGTCAGGGGATGATGGCCACAGTTGGATCCAGTAGAGAGATGTTCAACCTATTCATAGTCTCTAATGGAACAAAACAAGATTGTGTTCTTTAAAAAAAACTTGCCCCTGTCAAGGTTGGTAATGGGTGTATGAGATAGCTTCAGCTATTACTACTTAACCGTGTAAAGTCAATACTTGCTCTTTTCTTCATCAGGTGTGGTGGTATATCAATAGTTTGAAGTAGTGTTTGGGCAGAAAGCGTGTCCATGCCTTTCCTAACGGTGTTATTTCTAACTAAATACAAATGTTTTTTATGTTGATAACTGTTCCTTCAGACTGGCCAATCATGATTTTCGTGTTTTTGTTTGTTTGTTTGTTTGTTTGAGTTTATTTCTTTTCTTTTGTTAATTTTTTAATTTTCTTTTCCTTCATTTTTTTTTTTTTGTCATATTATTTTACGTGAGGTTACTTTATTGTGTGTTCATATTTCATAGTTTTTTTTTCAGCTCCTGGGTGAGATCTTGGTAATTTTGTAGTTTTTCGGGAGGTGGCGGACATTACTTTCCTGTCTCGACCACATCTACAATCTATCTTTTTCTTATTCACGGATCTTCTCTCCCTTACCACTTATCTGAGACGGTCAGTCAAGATGTCAAAGTCACAAAGAATTTTTTTTTTTTGGTCGGTGCGGAGGGGGGTATAAAATTACTCCGCTTCTGGTTTGTGTTAGTTGCGCAGTTCTTATTGTATGGTTGTTCTTACTCTGTCATGTCTGCTTTTGTATTCCTTTTGTACTACTTATCTAATAATATAGCTTACTATCTCGGTATTTATTCGTACTCCCACGGAGATAAAATTTGACACAAGACTTATTTTTTTAACGTTGGAACCCACCCATATGTGCATGTGGGTTAGACGAAAAATTTGTCCAAAATGTTACAATGGATATCAAAGCGGGTTTACTGGTGCTACGCCATGAATTCACTGTGAAAATACAACACAAAAAACAATTACCCAGATACCATGCATAGTGTAAGGAAAGATATTTAATGACATGACGTAGGCGATCATGGCCCTCCATAGATTCTCCTTCTTTATTATTCCTAAAGTATTCTTGCGAACGATAGTAGTTTACAGTTGCCTTCTTTACGGTTTCGAATTCAGAGTAGTTCTTCTTTGAGACTGGCTGCCACCAAATGCTAGAGATCCCAGTCTATGTAACCTATAGATGCGGGTAAAGAGATGGATCCATACCTTTCCAAAGAGCATTACTGTGAAAGTGAACATAGCCGACAAGGATGGGATTTGAACTCCTCTCACCGATTCCTCTTTCCATGCCGAGAACCGTCACGTCATCCGCATTTGCTTGTTCACACCAAATAACTAGTGGTTGTAGCCATGAATCGAGCACCTTTCTAAAACACATTTTTGCTGGTTCATTTTCTTTCTTTCTTTTTTATTTTAAACTAGCTGACTTTTAAGGTATCTCATGCGGAGGGCAAAAGTAACCTCTGGTCCAGCTTAGAAAACCAGAATGATAATTTGGAAGCAATAATTTTGAATTCCTCAATTTTCTCCATGGAACTTTAAAACCCCACCTTAATTCTGATTCGGGCTATAAGTCCAGTTCCGGCCAAAAGATCGATTTGGTACGAAACTCCGATTTGGACCCAAATTCCAATTCAGACTTAAAATTGAGTGCTTCCAAACACAAAGTCCGTGGAACTTCAATTGAGTTGAGTTCTTCAAATCACAAAGTCCAGGGAACTTCAATTGAGTTGAGTTCTCCAAGTCACAAACTCTGCGGAACTTCAAAAACTCAAGTCACGACACCTCCCACTTTAATTCTGGTTCCTTCGCATTTTGAAGAAATAAAATTGATTTCCTCAATTCATAATTTTGGAGCTATTTTAAACTGAATTTAAAACAAAAAAATTTTAATTCTCGGTATAAATTAAAACTTTTAAAATCACCAATTTTTTTTTTTCAGTTATTTCAAAATTTAAATTTTTAACTTTTCTCTCCTCATTCGGATACCAATTCTAATGCTAGATGTTCAAGCACCAGATGAAAGCCAGATTTTCAATCCGAGATTCTCCTGATTCCAAAAAGATATAATATGTCTATGTAGAGTAAGTGTGGCCTGAATTAAAGAAGTTTCAGACACGCGGACGGACAGACACACACAATTTGATGTTTATTTATTTTGATGTTATTAGTTGCGAAATATATTTAGTACTTTCGTTCATAAATTGAACGAAATTTTATTGAGGTTGAGTTGTTCGGTTTTTTATGGAAAAGGCTTTGTTGGATTTTGTTTTTTGTTGGTGGTTGGTAATCGATTTAATTGAACTATTATCGAATAAATGCCAACTGTCGCAATAATGTATTGATTGTACAGCTAACGTATCTGCTGTTTGAATTGTTACTATAAAAGAGACATTCTCCAAATGGGCAAGCAAATTCATAAAAGACATTGATTTCTTAAAGTTTTGACGTTTTTTCTTCTTCTTTTGTACCGTTGATGGTGATCATGTTAAAGGTTTTTAATTTTTTATACAATGTTGTTACACAGTCATGTATCGCGATAGTTAAATTGCCATTTACCTGGTAATAGCGTAGATCTCATATCACCAGCCAACACAATCAAAAAACATCAAATTCTTATCAAAAACATTAAAATAATATATATATATAGAATACAGGTTCGATTCCTGTCGGAGAGCGAAAATTTTCTATGAAAATTTCTCGGACATTCAGGCCGGTAAATGTTATTTAATACTGTTTATTATAAAACAGAGCATTTGCTTAAATACTTGTATCTATAAAAAGAACGTTAAACATAATATAAATGTCTTTATATATATATATATATATATATATATATATATATATTGTATCAAATTTGCTGTATTTATGGGGGAAGAATACTGAAGCGTTTGTCGATTTTGAGAGCAGAAAAATACAAATCAACATTGCATAGTCACTATTAGTTTAATACCTCAGTTGATCGTCAGACCATAAGTCCTTACTCCTTATGATATATAATGAACACAATTGGGCACCTCGAGGCGGTGTTGAACGCCTCGAGGCGGTGTTGGACACCTCGAGGCGGTGTTGGACACCTCGAGGCGGTGTTGGATGCCTCGAGGCGGTGTAATGGTTAGCAAGCTTGTCTCGCTAGAATAATTACGACTGAGTTATGAGTTCGATCCTCACTGGGTACCCCATACTTTCGGCCTTGTGCCACATCTAAGCTACGCTTGGAAAATCACTACAATAAACACTCCTGTTGATTTCTCGACATATGAGAAATTCAGCTGAGAACTAAAACGCTGAATTAATTCCACTTATGATTCATTATCCCACGTGTGTCCGTTAAATAGACAATTCTGCCTTTAGCTTAACATTGATGTACGACCAATTCCTTGGAATTTCAATTTCCCAAGATTCTTTCAATATCTGAAGATCGCGTGCTACATAATTACCGATTCAGTTCAGCTTAGTTTGTAACAAAGCCACATGAGAGCATGCAGGAGATAGTTGACTTACTGAAAATATATAAATGAAGCGTTTAAAATCATTTACGACAACCGGATTGTGTTAGTCGCTTTGATGTTTGGCTTCCACGTTAGTTAACAAAAAAAAAAAAAACTACTTAGCTGTATTTTAATGTGTAATTTGCTGATTATCAGTAATTAAAAACAAACATGTTTCTTGAGTTGAGAAGTGGGTACTTTACAACGATGGGAAATAGAAGAAATCGAAAACAAGCAAAATAAGCCACCACTAAAAGCCAGTGTTCATCTAAAGAAGGTGATAATGTGGGACTTGAAGGGAACCCTTGACTTCGAGTTTTTTTTTTCAGAGAATCAAGCAATTGTGTCGTAAAATTACTGCTTGTTAGTCGGAAGATTTAACACACCTAACGACAAACAAGATTTTGAATAAATAAAAGGCAGACTAGATACATTGCAATAAATAAATGCGTTGATTAGAAATGATTAAAAAATAAAACAGATGTATCCTTTCACAGTGAGTATGTCTGTAGATACAAAGTTATATTGTTCAGTGTTCTGCCTCCAGAGTATGCATCCGTCTCGTAAATAAACACCCCATGGCAATTAAAAATTTTATTCATCAGCAGGTTTATTAAAAGACAAAAGGGTAAAACATGAAAAAGAAACTTACATTATTTACATTATTCGGACTGTTATCCTCATTTTCATTACCATATTCACAACGTTTCAGCCATTGTTCGCTCCGACCTTCTTCAGGTAATTGGAATTTCGTCCACCCGTGAATAGATTGTTCTAATTCCATGTGCCATGCTCAGTTATTTCCCTTTAATTCAATTCTCTAAGACACATATGAAAAATAAATAATATGGCTAGTTCAGTCTGAATAACAAACAAACAAAAAGGTGAAAAGGAATATGACAAAGGTAGCTGGAAGCTTGAATATAGAAGACCATTTTTCTAAATGGGGAAAGGATGATAGCGAATATTTCGCTTACATGAATATATATAAAGTTTGCTACAGGAATACGTTTCAACGTTACAGTTAGTTTACGGTAAAGAAGAAAGTTACATGAAAGTTACATTTGAAGAACAATGTGTAAACAGCGAACACGTGGCGAAAAGGATTCGGCATAGAGAGATACAAACGTAACATAAATTTATAAAACAAAACAAATGTTCAAATAATAACATGATAATAAAGTAGACAAATGCAGAGAGAAAAGATTTTAAAGGCTACATACCGGTGATGCTAGCGTTGGGGAAAATTGGGAGGACGTGAAAAATAAGAACCACGTGCTCGGGCTTATGCTTTTACTGTGGCGTTGATAACTAAGGCTAACAAGAAGTGGTCAGAAATGGTGACTAAACTGAAGAAAAAAAAGGGGTACAAACAGAGAGAAGGTTAAACAATACAGGTTTGTACTGGGGTAACAGAACATTCAGTTATTTACGTTATTTACATTGTTCGGGCTGTTGTCATCATCTTTATAGTCATATTCACGATATTGGCCGACTGGATGAAAGCGTTGGTTGGATCCAGTGAGTTGACCGAAAGAGTTGTGAGTTCTCTACCTCGCTACTGCAGTGGTGAACAAAAACTTGGAGAGTTAAGTTAAAGGGAGATAACTGAGACACCCGGAAGAGGCATGGCACATGGAACTAGAACAATCTACTCCGTTGGACGAAATAAAGGGTTCAGTTCGAAATTCCAGTCACCTGAAGAAGCATACAACAGAATATAACAATGAAAATGAGGACAACATTCCGAACACTGTAAATAATGTAAATAATTATAATATCTCATCTCGGAGATATAGACAGATATAGAACATCCAGTCTTGTAGAACAAGAAGGGTTCTATGTAAATTAATGTACATTGCTTCTTCCAGTTATATCATTTCAACTTAGGAAGGCTTTATAGAAAAACTCTGCTTTTAGAGAGCAAGAATGCCTGCACTGAACGCCTCGACATGATTTAATGGGAAGCCAACAAGTCGCACAGACGACACAAGTGGGTTTAGAAACTAACGCCACGAATATCCTAAAATAAAACACAGTAAATATGATTTGAAATAATGTAAATGCCTTCTTTGAAGACTTTAGGCATTTTTGAAATATTGGCCTCCACTCGTCACTAATCGACTCATCGAACCGCCATTATATACGGAAAAATGTAAACATGAAATTTAAAAATCTCTTTAAATTCCAATATATGTCCTCGAGATATGATTCGAAGTCATTTAGTATATCTAATGATTAATTAACTATAATGTGTTAAAGTAATGTTTAGTTTTTACTTAAAACTTAATGAAAATAACGTTTATTTGCTCACGGTAACCTATGGGGTCAGAGGTTAAAAACAAAATCTGTATAATTACACTACCGCCCTCGACTTAAGAAACACACGAAAATAAGAAATATAGAATACAAACAGGGCGATAATCACGACTTTGATATTTATTTTTAAAAATAAATAATTTTTAAACTTATATAACCAATATTTAAGAATATGTTTATTTTATTCTATACGATTTTATGAAACATCATAGAATGAATAATTTTATTTTTTATACTACATTAGAAGCAAAAAAATTTTTAGTTAAATGATACTTTGAGTTTAAGACATTTAATGTTTTTATTATTATATTCGTACGTGTTTGATATTATAAAATATATAAATTGCACACAATGTGTTTAGGCTTTTAATTATTCTGAATTTAAGAGTTTTTGAATAATCATATATCATATTACTCTTTAAGATAAGGGAAAGTAGTCAAATGCAGTAATTTAGGATTATTTCCTTTTTGAAATTCCATTCAAAAATAATCTAACAGTAGTTAAAATGAAAAAGATAAATATCGTTTAACAAAGGTTCGCACTCGAAAATGGCAGTAAACTGTACATTTTTCGATCTTCAAACATATCTTTATTTAATAAAAGAAACTCTTGTAACGAACAGCAACAGGATGATGAATTTCAAAATGACACTGAAAAATGACATTTAAAAACATAAATATTAAGTGTAGAGATTTTCTGTCCAGTCCGAGAGAAAATTTTATTAAATTCTGCAAGGACCAACTGTCAGAAAAAAAAAATTATTTTTTTTTTTAGTTTTGTTGAATTATTTTGGTAAGATACGGTATGAATTTTCCGTATGCTCACACTTGATATTTCATCAAATTTTTAGTGAAATAACCGAAATAACGTCTTCATCAAAAGCGGAAACAGACATCCCAAAATATTTTCAATAAGTTTTCTAATAAAATAACGCATACAGTATACAACTCATTCATGAATGAATAAGTATTGAAAATTACGTTTGAATCCAATAATTCTCTGACTTTTGGCAAATATTTTTTCTTTTATTTCGGAAAAAAATTCATCTATTTATGTGACTGTTTAAGTCCGGAAATATAAGGGGAATAACTCATCTCGTAACTATTTCCTTTGACATTTATTCTCATGAAGTTTTTTATACCATCGACCACTCCATGTAATCTTTTATCACTCCTCGAACTCTCAGTATGTAAAAAAATATATTAGCAATTATTTTTTATTTAAGGGTAAGAATTCCTTTTCCATTTCTTTCATTAATGTTTCTTGATTATTTTCATTTTTTGGATTTACACTTTTATATTCTGTCAGGTGTACTTAAAGAATAATAATTTGAAAGACTTCATAAACACATTAAACATGAAACTCTTGTGACGAACAACAAAGTGATGGAGTTCAAAATTGCACTGAAAAATTGCAAGTCATTTTTTTTAAATAAATATTAAGTGTAGGTAGAGGTTTTTTTTTTCTGTCCACTCTGAAAGAAGCCAAATGTTTTATTAAATTATGCAAGCACCAACTTTTAGAAGAAAGTTATTTTCTGTGTTTTCTTGAATTATTCTGATAAGATACGAAATGAATTGTCTGTATATTTACACTTGATATTGCATAATTGCTTTTTTTTATTGAAATAACATCTTCAAGCATCTTTCATTATGTCAGTGTAAAAAAAAAAAATTGATGAACACCCACTAAATTAAAATGATGACGAAATTGAGGAACAGACACTCCAAAAATGTTTGCACAAAGTTTTCTAAAAACATAACCTACTCAGTATAAATTTCATTCATTAACGAATAAGTACTGAAAATTATGTTTTAATTTGATAATTCCCTGATATTTGGCAAATATTTTAAAACAGCTGGTACCATTTTTTTCCTTTTTATTTCGGAAAAAAATGCATCTATTTACGCGACAGTTTAGGTCAAGTAACGTAAGGGGAATAACTCCTCGCATCACTTTAGGAATTACTTCCCTAAAACTGTTAGATTTATTTTCATTCAAGTATTCAAATGTTTTTATATCATTGATTCCTTCATGGATTCCCTTATCCCTCATCGACCGCCAATTATGTAATAAAAAATGTCTGCAGTTATTTTTATTTAAGGGTAGAAATTCCTTTGCTATTTCTCTCATTATCGTTTCTCGATAAGTTTTATTTTAGGTTTGTACTTTTTATATTTTGTTAGATATGGTTACCTCAATAATAATTTGAAAAGCTAAAAAATAATGTAGACAATAATATGCACATTAAACATGAATTAATATATCCTTTTATTGAATTAGTTAATATCATTAATAAGAAGGTGATGTTTGATAAGCTGTAACAAGAGCAGTGATATTTGATTGGAAATTGGTGAGTTTTAATTGTATGTTACCACAATTTATTTATTGATCCCAAGGCATTTCTCAGACACCTGGGTAGTACAATAGACCTTCAAGGGTCGATATCACTCCTTTTGGGGAGCCCTGTGTTTAAATTTTATCTTTCATATTTAAATAAGATTTCAAATACTGAAAGTATCACCAACTGTCATTGGGTTTTGAAGACAAAGACAAATATATGGAAATATTATCTGAAAAACTGCAAGAAAATTAATGTTAAGTGAAATGATTTAAAATTGAAAAATGATGATCTACCTCCCCCAGTTTTAATAAAAATTAGAATAACATAAAATCGAATAAATGTAAAACTCAAAATTTCTAACATGATTTCCTTTAATTGCATATGCTCTTTTGCTATTGTTTAAATGACAACAAAAATAAAAAAAATCATAGCACATTAGGAAGAATAATATATTGGAAACTCTCCAAAGACTTGCCTTGGATTGTGTAAACAAATAATCAATTTTTAAGTATTATTGTCAGGGTATTATAAATGTAGCAGTTAATTGAAATGTACATACTTTTTTTTTATCCTGCATCATATGGGCTTAAGAGGAATTTCTTATTATGTATACAAGGACTCATGACTTCAGATTCCTGGTTCAGAAGGTTCTTTGGCTCTGGAAATGTCATAATTGCTAATTTTTCCTGTTGGCAGAGGTTGCAAATTTTACACACATATATATCTGTTTATATATATATATATATATATATATATATATATATATATATATATATATATATATATATCGGTTATTTATTTACATATGTGTGTGTGTATATGTATATATATATATGATAAAATTTTATTTATTTATTTACATATGTGTGTGTGTATATATATATATATATATATGTATATATATATATATTTGATAAAATATAATTTTAAGGTATGCTACATTTATAGGGTAAAATATCTTGGATAGAGTGTGTGTAAATATAAGAGGTATGGGCATTGAGATCGACACCAAGTGGAAACAGTTTGTTTCATGATTCCCACCTGAAGATTGTGTTCAAGCATGAAACAGACTGTCGAACTCTGTGTTAACAGCAGTGTCCATGCTTCTTAAATACCCTTTTCTAACATAATGTGTGTGTTTTGGCCCATATTAGATGCATGAAATATTCTACAAACATTTCTGATGTATTTCTGGATGTACAAAGACAGATGGGTCATCAAAAATATCTGTTAACATTAAAATTTCAGTTTTATTTCTTGACTGCAAAAATACATGCTGTGCGTATGTGTCTTCTCCAACAAACAAGTATTTATGCACATGTGACTGTATGTATTCAGAAATATTTCATATATATGCAAATGTATGTGTGTTTGCATGCGTATGAAGAAAGTTTTAATTAGGCATATATGTGGATGCATGCATAAAGTCACAAGTTTGAGGAATTTGAACAGTGCACATGAACTGAATGTAGTATGGAATTCTGCCACTAGTCTTTGGGAGCAGCACCCATTGTGATTCATTATGGTGGTTCACAAGGGAACTACTTCAAAGGAGACAGTGGAAAATCATTTTTAGGGTAAGTAACTTTTTTTCACAAGGTCAAATTCGCCAAATTTTTAGACAAACGAGATATATATGTATGTATGTATACACACACCCACACATATATATCTATCTACCTATATATATATATATATATATATATATATATATATATATATATATATATACACACACACACACAAGAAAACATCTATATTTAGATATTACTCTTGTGAAGTAAAATTCTTTTTTTCATCAGCAAAACATGTCAAATTGTTGTATATTTACCATAATTCTATAAACAACAGCCACCCGCACTAATGCAAAGCTCTTCAGTAAAATGAATGGAGCACTTTGGCTGATGGCATTTGTTTACTTTTGTAAAAACAATATGCTAGATTTAGTTGTGTAACTCTACCGAGTGAAGATAGCTCTGGCTGACACCAAATTAGTTGTGTTTCAATCCTGGCTTGAGGCATTCGGAAGTCTAGTCGCACTGAGGAGCTGTGATACAGCGAAACAGTACTGTCTGTGAATGACATATATATATATATATATATATATATATATATATATATATACTCCTGGCCATGACACATTTCTAAGATAATAATCTCTAATTTTTTTCTCTTTTGCTTAGTTTGAATTTAACATAGGTCATATTTGATTGGTTGATCAGGATAATGACCTCAAGCCTTATATTTTTTTTTCGAAAAAAGAAGAGATAATTTTGCTTTTGAAACCAAATTAATCGTTCACTCACCAGTAATTTACAATCCCCTGAGGAAATGCATTGTTATGCATTGAAACATGACTGCAATTGTGTAATAATTCTTATATGTTTTGGTTGTAATATCATGAAATAAATAAATATATATACTACTCAATAACTCAACAAAAGTTCAAGTGACTGATGTAACTGACCAACTCAAGAGTTGAGTTTATATTTTTAATTTTCATATCTTTTTAGTTGTATTATCATATATATATATATATATATATATATATATATATATATTTCTTGTGAATTTTAAATGTCTATGTTCTTCTTTAAAATTCCTAGTTTTTTTTTAATAAAAATACAAATCCCTGCCTCTTTAGACCCCTAAAAATTAAAGGGTGTCTATTTTCTTTTTTTTTTCTTTTCCTTCTCTTTAATATGAATGGTGCAGCAATTTAAGCAAATCCTTTCCATTTATCTCCAACAGGAACATCAGCTGACATAAATAATCATGTCAAAACATTAAATTTATAAGAATAACAGTCGGACATCAGAAACAAATCATGTAAGTTTTCTTACTTGCTCAATATACACCTATATAAGTATAAATATATCTCCATTTTTGTACGTAGACACACACACACATACATCTATAATACACATACAAACACACATATATATATATTTTTAGGCAGCAAGAATACAAGAATTTATTCTAACAAGTTTGATTAAATTCAAGAGCGTAAATCTGTTTAATTCCATATTGTATTTTTCCTTATTTTGAATAAGTTGTTGCATATAAGAAATTAAACAGATAGACATTGTCAGCGGAATTTTATAAATCTTGTTATATAATTTTATTAGAAAAACATGTCCGTCTTTTGTTTATTTTGTTTTGACTTGATATTTCAATTTTGTTTGAATTTTTGAAAAAAAAAATGTTTTTTTTTTGTAATTCTTAGATTAAAAATATTAGTTAAAAAATATTAGTTAAATGCAAATGAAAACTAAAAAAAAATACTTCAGTGACTTTCAAACTTATAACAAAAATTTAATTTTACAATTTAAAAAAATTGTAAAAATAAAACTATAATTTTTTAATTGGTTCTTTTCAAAATTTTAGTCATTTTATTTTTTTATTTCATTTGGTGAGGGTATTATTTTTTTTTTTTTTTTTTAACTTTTTTTGTTGTCTCCAGACTCAAAAGAAGATGGCCTTGAAATATTAATCACCCCCAAATATTTCCAAGTTAATTTTCCTTTGCTCTGAACACGATGTGCCAATCAGAATCACCTTCCACCATGACACATTCTCTCTGGTTTAAATTTGTTATTTGGATTAAAAACACTGAGAGACAAATATCAACAGATAATCTGTGTAAAATTTTATTCCAACTTTTTATCATCATTATCATCACTCCCATGATTGGGTGTGGTCGTAGGGTCATTGCATAGCTGAGCACCTGACCAGTTCCCTCGATATATCAGGTGTGAAAGCCAAGGATGTATTAATTAATGTGTAATGACTTGGGAGCAAGCAGACCTGTTGGAGCCAATCCCTCTCCAGGTCAAACCAAAGGTAATGTCTTCCAACTTGTAGGCTAACCTAAATTACAGACATGTGTCCATTGATTCCATCTGGGGAACTCTCTGCCCTGACCGTTGTGTTCACTCTATGAAGCCCTCCACCCAGCAATGTTGTACTATCGCCACACTGGCTGTATACATAGCTGTGGAGCCCAGTCCACCATGTTGTGCAAGATGGCTATTGACCCTACAAGAAGGCTCATCTGCCTATTGATAGATTTTGTTTTAAATCCTTCTGTGTGTATAACCATCTTCAACACCAGAAAAGCCTGGTGAGAAAAAACAGTTTCATCACCAAAGACTTGACCATGTGGCAGGCAGTACTGGATTACATGGTATCAGTAATAATCTAACCTGACATAAATTATCATAATATCTCAAAGAATTCCACTAAGCTTTTTCAGCAGTGTTTACTATTGTTGACCACAATAGAGTCCTTACAAAACTCCCTGGCTAATTGTCCACAAACTATTAAACTTCTGGTGCTGGAGACATCAAATAACAATAGTCCTTTTTCTTATTCTCATATTAATCCAACTTATATTTTTATGTTTAATTTTCCTGTAATTTGAAATTATTTTGGACTATTTCATTCTTCAGTTGTCCTGTTGCGAGATTTTGGATTTGTCTTGTAATTATTATTGTGCCATTTTATTCTCTTTATTTTTCATCTCTTCCTCATTTTTTTTCCACATCATTCTCCTCTACACTCTTATTTTTCTAGTTTTTGGTTCTTCTATCATTCTTCTTCATCACAATGGTTACTTTTCAGGTTAATAAACTTGCGGGTTAATAATTCATTTGTCAGAAAAAAAAACATTGCTTGACCAGTTTTAAAATTAAAGGAAAAAAGCATTTAAAAATATAAACAGTGTATGACCGATTTTGAAATTAAAGGAATAATAGAAATTTAAAGTGTATGACCAATTTTGAAATTAAAGGAATAATATTCAGAAATTTAAACAGTGTATGACCAATTTTGAAATTAAAGGAATAATAGAAATTTAAAGTGTATGACCAATTTTGAAATTAAAGGAATAATATTCAGAAATTTAAACAGTGTATGACCAATTTTGAAATTAAAGGAAAGAAGAATTTAAGAAAATAACAGTGTATGACAAGTTCTGAAATTGAAGGAAAAATATCTAAAAACCAAAAATTTATTACCAGTTTTTAAATTAAAGAAAATAAACATTTAAAATAAAAAAGGTTCACCTGTAAAAGCTAACGGCATCAAAATCAATCAAGGTATCATTATCTTGATAAAATAACTGGATTTTATTTGTTATATTAACTTTGAAATTCAATAAATAAACTTGGAAGCAAAAGAAGGAATTTGTAAGGAATTTGTTTCAGCTACTGATTTATTATCCAGCCAAATCATTGTTTCAAATAATAATATTAATAAAAATAATAATAATGCACCACATGCTAAAAAAATAGTATTAAATCAATAATGGAATGCCATAAAGTCACTATTTTTTCAGGCATTACCAATTGTACTGACAGACATATAAGAGCTAATAGATCAGACATATTGATTACAGACTACAAACCAGAAAAGTTAGATATGGCAGTGTCATCCAATCAAAATGTATCTGTTAAAGAATATGTCAAAATAAGTAAATAGAAGCATGTTCAAATTGAAAAGAATGTGGCATGTTATGACTTCACCTATAATCACTGAATACCAGGTACAGAAAGGTACAGACAAAAACGTTAAGAAGATCCCTTGTCACACCTTTTTCTAAGATATTCAAAAGATTACCATGTGTGGCACTGCTCAAGAGAGTATATCGTGGGAGTATGAAGGATATGAGGCCTTCTTCTTGCTTTTGTTACTTTTATCTGGGATTATATCATCCATCCACATGTTACATTAATATTCATGTGCAATATTATATGAAATAAAATATGAACAGTTTTTGGTGTGCATACAAGATATAACATATTTATTAAATGATTGATTTTTGATTAAACATACAATTGCTTACATAATTGATTCACATTATTCAGAGAACACGCGCGCACACACACACACACACACATATATATATACATATATATATATGCATATATATATATATATATATATATATATATATATATATATATATACATATATATATATATATATATATACATATATATATATATATATATATATATATAAAAAATATATATATATATAAAAAAGTGAACATAGAAGTCAACACTTAGAGGCGACAGTCATGCTAGTGCAATCGTCAGGCAGCTGCCTGACGATTGCACTAGCATGAAACAGACTGTCGCCTCTAAGTGTTGACTTCTATGTTCACTTTTATATTTACACACGCTCTATCTCTGATATTGAGCACTTTATCCAATAAATATAGCACACTTTAAGACTATATTTCTTCATATATATATATATATATATATATATATTTGTATGAATTAATTGAAAGAAAGAAATAATTTTAGGCTTAACTGTATCAAGAGACATCTTTCTTGTGAGCTCATTTAAGAAAATATCTTTCTGATTCAATAGCAGTCAGAGAGATTGTATTTTTGCACCAAAACTGTCTTTCTAGTGCATTATATGAATTCTACTTCCCTTCCTTTACTATAACCTAACAAGGCAGGGGCCACAATTCCTGCTTGTCATTTATCAATCACTAAAAGTACAATCAAAGTAAAGAAAATATAAACACTACAAATGTTAAGGATTACTTAGCATCAGAATTTTTACAAACAAAATGCATATATTAATTATCTTGTCTTACCTTAGGTAATGACTCTGTAAGAGATTGTACTGGCCAGAAAATAAAGATAATCATGATAATAACAACAACAATAATAATAATAATAATAATATCTTTTCATACATGTGGTGGTACCATCAGATAAAAATATATCAGTTAAAGAATATGACAAAATAAATATAAAGATCTTGAAACTGAAATTTAAAAATGTGGCACTTTAAAATAACAGTTTTATGTCTAATAACTGAATGTTGGGTACAAACGGAAAGCACATATTTTTCTAATAAAATTTCTCAAATATTCAGGCCAGTAGATGGAAACAAATAAATATGTTACTGAATATATAGATAAAAGCAGAGCATCTACCCAACTATGAGTACCCATTAAAAATAGCATTTAAGCAATAAATTAAAACATCCCAAAGTGGAAACAGTTCATTTTAGAATTAACAGCTTAAAATTATGCCTACTACTACTACAGCTACTACTAATAGGTAGTAAACAATACCCTGTGAAAAATCAGAAAACAGGAGTAGCAATATGATTATAGATTCCATGCTGCTTACTTTCATAGCTGGAGGGTTTCTCAATCTCTAAGTTATAAAAAGCAACGGCTAAATGAAGAAAACAAACAGCTTATTATATACTATTACTATGCTAACAGACAATATGATATGAAGAATCATATCACATTATTATTTACCATATGTGGCTCAAACGGGTATATAGCAAACTATGGTCATTGTTCCAAAGTGGGTTGTATTGGCTGTCTTCAGGCCAAAAATCACACTGTCTTGATTTATCACTGAAAGTCAAAAGCTGTCTTTTTCACCAAACAAAGGGTTTTATTGTAATAATAAATAGCACAGCACAATGGAGTTTATATTGGCCATTTTTATTGTCCCTGGCAGAGAAATGTTGCCAACTACTTGTTAGTGATAGAGAGGGAACAGTGAGTGAGAGAACTTTTCTACCCATGGTTTTTATTACAAACCATCTGCCATCAGAAAGATATGTAAAAATAGAAGCAAAGATATAAAGAAAAAAAAGGAAAGCTGTAGAAAAAGAAACAAAGAAAAAAACAGAAGGAAACAGACAGAGAAAAACAGAGAAGAAAAGATAGAGAGAAAGAAAAGATACAGATGAAAGAGATAAAGGAAAAGAAGGGAATAATGTACATGAAAAGTGATTTTTCAATAATTATTCATAGTGATAAATGTAGAGCTGTAGTGGCTGGACATGAATACTGATTGGGTCCTTCATGAAAATAGTGAACCAACATGGCAGCAGGTGTGGGAGGAGTAATGCTTTCAGTTAATATTGCTAGCAATAAAATAACAGGTTACTTTAAGATCAATGACTCTGCTTAAATTCATGAAGTCTAGGTACCATACAGGAAAGCTTTTCAGAACAATTACCATGAAAATATTTTAAGAAAAAGTACAGAGAAGTTACGTTATGATCAAGAGAAAGTGATGGAAATTGAGATGCCAGGTCAAGACTGATAACATTACACATTTTTTGAATTTTATCCAAAATCTCTAAATGCATAGAAGAAGCACCAGATCAGATGTGGCAGGAATATTCAAAGACTTATAAAAGGTAAACTTTTATAAAAGGTGTAAGATAGATTCTGATGATAAAAAAATGTCTAGCACAACACAGTGAATCTATTAGCAATATAATCTTTGCACTTCATGTCAGCAGAAAATGTTAGTCTGTGAAGGTACAGTGAGTCACTCTCCTAGACAATAAAGGTTCTCTACAATGATTAAAAGAGAGCAGTTTCATTTTGGAGAAATTAAAATAAAGAAGCCATTTCTTGCCCCAGTTAACAACAGATTGAAGGTCATTTTTTACATCAGCCATGAATTTGACATTATCGAACATACCAGACTTACCATTAAGACAAGATAATAATAGCAAGTTAAGAACTGATGACATCAGGAAGGTTGTTGATGAAAATTCGACACAAATGTTTTTGAAGTAATAGAGATCACACTCAAGAAGCTTTAAGCTAGAAAATGTATTCATGAAAGACAATACTGTGCATTGTGGAAGCTTGAATATTGCCCACCTTGCCAAAGAAGATTTTTAAAAACACCAAATTCATGTTATAGCTCCTAACTTTTCCAGATATTAATCCAAAAGAAAACTTTTAGTTCTCTATATGAGAATGAAAATCAACCAAAGATATCTTGGAAGTAATAAAAATTGCTGCAAGTAATGTTAAAGTCAAAATAGTAGAAAAGTTATGAAAATCAATGAATAAATGACTGGAAAAGGTTATAGAATGTCAAGCAGTCCTTATTAGCATTTAAAATAATGTGGGGAAATTAAATGCACTTCTTCAAATAAAATAATGTTTTTATGGATCGAGTTGTATGCATATATATATATATATATATATATATATATATATGTAAAGGGAGGTAACAAACAAACGTATGTTGGTTATAATTCAAAATCGAGTGAAACAATTTAAATTTTTGGCATCCAATGTGTTGAGATGTACAGCGAGCCAATTTCCTTCATCTTTTGATTGCTTTGCTTTTATCACTGTTGTTTTTAAAATCTGTCCTCCTGATTACTCTTTTTGTTCCCACTCACTAGTAATGTTTCTTATTCTTCAACACCTAGTAACCTCTTGTGTCTTAGTGGCTTTACTTCCTTGCATGGGATGAAATCCATTAAAACAAATCCCATATTGTTGTAATATAATAACAACTCTAAGTAGAAGCTTATGAAGCTTCACTTGATGAATGCAGCTGGAGTACCGAAAATGTTTATCTTATTATAGAGGATCGTTACAAGTGGGAGGGGGGGATGCACTTATTTTATTACCGCAGTTGTTTTGTTAAGAAAGGTGATATGCTGTATGAACCTGGATATAAATGAAAAAAAAAAAAAAATTTATTCTGATATATAGAATGTTAATCAAATATATATTTCTATGGCCTAAAACTTTGGGATTTATCTATAAATACAAATTTATTTTGCACTTAATCTTTTTTGAGCTAATAAAATGTAACACCAGAAGGGCTTACAGCCACATCATGTTGAAACACAGTTTCCTGTATGATCACCAAAGTTAAGCAATGTGTTGAACCTAGTCAGTACTTAGATGGGTGACTGCTTGGATATACCAGGTGCTGTAAGCTTGGATGTGCGGGTGGTGCAATGGATAATGGCTTGGAATTATTAATCGGAGAGCCGAGTTCCAATTCCAGTTGGGTTCATTATGTTCACTTACACGTAAATATCTTTGGAAAAAGTATGAATCCACCTCTTCTCCCAAATATGGGTTAATTAGTAAGACATGTATCACTAAAACATTATAATGTCAAAAAAAGAAAAAAATGTGTGCAAAATATTTAGATTTCAGCATTAAATAACCCATAGAAGTGTTGATGTGCCGCTAAACAAAAACAACCAAAAAGTTATTACCAATATTTCAAGTAAAGATCGATATTATAAACTGAAATTCACTTAATATATTGGTCATCAAATTAATAAGCAACATTGTTTGGTTAATACTAGTTTTATTGTGAAAACATTCAATATAGTTTTTGTCTGATTTTCTGGGAATGAGGAGTTATTATTATTTATATTCAGACTATTGTCCTCATCTTTGTTGTTTTTATCACAACAATTTTGGCTGTTGTTCCCTCTGGCCTTCCTCAGGTGTATATCGATCTTGGTAACCTACAGGGAAATCCAAACTGAACCCTTTATTTAATCTATGGGGTAGACTGTTCTCGTTCCACTGCTCGTGTCTCGGGATATCATCTACTTCTTATTTTTATTTAGTACTGTTCAGTTATTGCTCGCCTGTTTCCATTAAGTGCAAGTACACACTGCCCAACCCAGGTATTGAACTTACAACCCCTATTTTACCAAATTCACAAACCAACGCTTTTATCCATTTGGCCAATGTTCCGTAAGAAAGCCAGAGAGCACAATGGCCAAAGTGTTGTGATAAAAACAACAAAGATGGGGACAATAGTTTGAATATAAACAGTGTAAATAATCCAACATAATGTTTATATAAATTACATGTGAATTTTTATTTATTTTTATTTTTGAAAATTTGTTTGGCTTGCCTGACTCAGCATGTTACATTTATACTGTGTGCTTGTGTATCTCTTCCCATTGTTGACATGATATTTCGTTGGAATTTTTAATTGCCTTCTACTGTTATTGTTGTTGACAGGAGATAGGAGTGTCAACAAGTGGTGCAAAAGCAATTGGGAATAGGACAGTTATGGTTCCAGTCTCTCACAATTTCAAGGCTTCCTCTAATAATACAGACTGTAGAAAAACTTGGAGAGAGGAAGATTCAGGATACTGTAAAAAGATACCCGGTAGGTGAAATTCAAACAAATTAAAAAAAAAAAAAAAAAAAAAAAAAAATTTGTATCAGATGTGCAGATTGTATTCACCCATTTTCAGCACCTCAAGTACCAAGCACAGAGCCATGCTGTAATCTGCCAACCAACCAGAAGGGACCTTACTCTATGCATGTGTGAGCAGATACTCTCTTATGGGTTGGCATGAGATGACATTAAATGAACCTGTGAACTCTATGACCATTATAATTCCAGAATGAGAAGATAACAAAGTATTGTGCAGATTTTCTTCAAAAAGCTGTTTCATTCATCTCTGTCAACATTCATACAGTCCAAATTTGGCTTCCTGTAAATTCTTACTTTTTTCTCACTTAAATTGATTGGTCCACTAGTAGGAAAATTTGGAGGTGGGGGGAATAATTTTTGTAAATTAGCATTCATTAGTCATTCTGCAAACCACAAGATTTGTCAGTATTCAAAAATATAGAATTTTCTTTAATTTTAGAAGGTGAGTTTAATTCATAATATAAATACTGTGTCAAATTGAACCTTAACTTCATAAAGAATTTGTTTTTAGTTACAAATATCAAGTTTGAAACTGTGGCCACATCACTGATAACTGTGTATGTCTGATGTTGTTGCCCTTTTCCTAATTTGTAAATAGAAACAGTTGTCAATGACATGAGCACAATTTCAAATTTAAGATTTGTAAATACAAACGAAATACAGATAACTCTTTAAGAATTAAGGTATCGATTTGGCACTGAATTTATATTATGAAGAGTACCCCCCAAAAAACGTCTAAAATGATAAAAATTAATATTCCTCAATTCTGACAAATGTTATGTGTACGTGAAGATATAATAAATGCTAATCTACAAAAAATTTTTTTTAAATCTTTCCTAATTTTTACAAGTGGAGAAGTGCAATATGAAGTGGAATTTGTTTGAAATGTAAAGGGAATGCTGGGATATCTGTATGAAGTCTCAAGAGGATTACCTCAAAAGTAAGAAAGTTTTATTGTCCTAGATAGGCTATTTTTTCTTTTCTTTTTTGTGAATACAAAATGGCTGAATACTTTTTGGACAGACTCCATTTTGTTCCTTTATTATTTCTTTCTTTTTCTTTGGAAAGCAAGGAAGGAAGAAAATGAAAAGTAGAAAAGATCAAAGAAAAAATGTTGGACAGAAGAAAAGTAAAACAATGCATTGGAGTAGGGAAAGAAAAAATAGGAAATGTAAGAAGAAATAATGGAAAGAAAAGAAGGAACAAAATAAAAAAAAGAAGAAAAAGTACACAAAAAATGAGAAAGGATAGAAGTGAAAAAGATCAAATAAAAGAAGAAAAGATAAGAAAAATGGAAGGATTAAAATAAGAAATACAAGGTGAAATAGAGAAAGAAAGAAAAAAAAGGAAAGAGATAAAGAAAAAGAAGGAAAGCTAGAGGGCAAAAATAAAGAAAAAGATAGAAGGAATTTACACCTGAATTTTTAAATCACGTTTCCACGAAAAAAAAAAATTCTGAAACTTTTTTTATCATGAGACCCTAAGCTGGAGCTTTCACTGTTCCAAAATTATTGTCTGGCAAGATTATTGAAAGCCCAGTGTGACAAAATTTCTTCTCGTTAGTAGCCTAAGTTAATTAAAGCTAGACTCCCTCCCTGTTTAATTTACGTTATATATCTGAATAAAAAATACATCAACGAAAAAAACATTTAAACAAAAACAACGGAGATAAGATCAGTCTTTATTGTTTTGCATCCTTCAGCTTTCCTTAGGTGATATTCATACTGCATCTATTGCTGAATGTTACCATGAAAGCATAATACGTGAATTAGTTAATCGTTTTTTTAGTTGATGAGAAGATACATGTTTTTAAAAAAATGCCGAGTATAAGGTAGATAACCCATGTAAAAATTTACACATGAGTTATCTACCTTATTTAACGCCATGGAATTAATGTGTGCGGTTCTGAAAAAGGTAATATTTAACCGTTATATTATAAGAAAACATTCGGCCTTCATTAACCGAAAAGCTAGTGCTGCTGTCAGTTGGAACTTGTAAAATCTTTCTCCTGAAATAATTTTTCAAGAAAATAGATTTCTGAAGTCAAATAGCTGTTAATATTCTTTCCACTATTGATGGGGACTTCCTTCCTTGCCTTTTGCTTGGAATAGTGTGAAAAGTCAACATCTTGATTATGTCATTATTTTCTCTTCTAGTTATATATATTACCCATTTTATCTGTTAGCTGAAAATCCTCATTGATGTGGTTCCTGATATCTGATATGGTTCTTACTTTGTGATTCTAATAACATCAGTCCACAAGGTTCGAGCAATAATGGTCCTCATTAAGGACTACACAATTCATTTGCTCAAAGCCATTTTTAACCATTGATTGAGAAAGTGGTTGTATACAGCTGACAGTTTAGATATCTCTGAAAGAGTTTGGTACCATGCATGGAATCCCTATGAGAGTCTCGAAATGTGTAGGTTAGTGGTTCAGTTTACTGATATTATATTCGTATCTCAAAGGTTTGCTAATGCAACATAAACCTGATGAAGATCACAGAACAAATCAAGTTAAATGTCATAATAAAAATGAGGATTTCAAAAGACGTCTGGCCTGTTGAATTGCGTTCTTTTACTCTGTGTTGTGTTTACTTCACTGCAATGTTTCAGCCAATTCTGAATATATCTTTTAGTATAAAATCTATAAGGAAAAAGAATGATCACATTTTTTTTTATAATGAAAAATATGGCCACTTGATGTAGATAGGTTCGCCTATCACACTCCTCCTCGAGCTTTTGAACAGGAGCAGAGGTTTATCCTTTGTTTCTTGTTTAGGATTGGGTTTCCAGTTCCTTCTAAAGTCTTTTCTTTATCTTTCACTTCCAGCAGCCCTTTGCATCTTAGTGGCATTATCACCTTCCTTGAGGTGAATTGATTAAAAAAAATGATGTATGGATTTGTGTCTATGTGTTTACTCAGTGCATCCTCATTTAAAACAAGGCTACAATGGTGAAGCACCTATGTCACACAAATGAAAAGCTTTAGTTTCTTCCAGAACAAATTCCGGTTAAAAATATTTGCAAATTAAACTTGCTACATATGAGAAAAATTTCCATTGTTTCTGGTTTAGTAATGTTTCTGTCATGCCTGCCTCAGTGTTTATCAGCCATCTCGAAAATTTATCTCAGAACAATATTTCTTTCATTTATTGTTTGAATCAGAAAGTTAAATTTAAATTTTGCAATAGACTTGTAACATTAGTTGCACTATACTAACAGTAAGGGATAATTCCTGTCCTGACTTAATATTAAACACCCAAGATAAATTGCCTTTACAAGGCTCCAGCCAGAGAAAATTTTTACCTTTCCCAAAGGTGTTAGTGGTAAGTGAATGTAAACTATTCAAGTTAGTTTCAACTTGGTTCATTGAGTTTATTCTCTGTACCATGTAACTGGTAGGCCATGCATACAGGCACATTACCAGAAGATTTTGAGTGTTGAGTGGACCAATATTTACACCAAAAGAATATTTATCTGTTGAGCCACTCAAATGGAGTGTGACACAAGACCAAATTTAAAGTGTGGATAACATGTGGGATACTCATATATGACCAGTCCTTTTGTCACTGACCATCCTGGAGACACTTCAAGCAACAGCCTTCTTGAGGAGACAGTGTCCTCTGAGATTAGACTTAAAATTTAATGTGTGACTCTCAGGTCAAAAGGGTGAGATGCTAATGCACTGTTGTGAATTCTAATACTAATGGCCATTGATTACATTGGATGAACTCTCCACCCTGGTTGTTGTTTTCTGTCTAGGAAGCCTTCAGTCCAACGGTGACATGTCATCACGGTACTGGCTGTATACATAGCTATGGAGCCCAGTCTATCCTTTTGTGGTGGATGTTTGTTGACCATACAAGAAGGTTCATCCGACATTTGATAGGCCTTGTTTTTAATCTTGTTAGGTGTCTAGCTACACTCCGTACCAGAAAAACCTGGTGGAGGAGCCAGGTTAGTCACCAGTGAACTAATCATGCAGCAGGTATTATTGGGTTACATAGTACCAGTATCATTCATAAAGTGACCTGATATAATTATTAAACATAGGCAGCATAAATCCATCCGAATCTGTTGTGTCCACTTCACATTGATGCCCTTGGGAAAGGCATGAATCCATTTCTTCTACACCTAACTACAGCTATGAGCAAAAATGCAAGGTAGACTGAGCTCTCTAACCTTGAGTGGCAGCCAGTCTTGGTGGAAGGAATACTCTGAATTCAAAACTGTGAAGAAGGCAACATGTATATAGCAGTTTGTTCTTTATTTAAAAGAAATCTTTTTGTAAAAAAGAATAATTTCTGTTTTCATATGCAGAACAACTAGTCCAGATAACTCTGTAAAATGTCAGGAATTGATTTTACACTATAGCAATATTACGAAGAGGATCCCACTTCTGAATTGATAAAAATCAATATTTTTCAGTTCTGACAAATTTCACACCCTGAGGAAAATTTAATGAATGCTAATCTACAAAAATTATTTCCAAGAATTTATTTTTTCATTTTAGATAAATAATAATTATCCTCCAAAGTTTGTACACGTGTTTTTGAAAAAATCCCCACCAAAAATAAGTTTTTTAAAAAAAGTTTGTTTTTTTTTTATTTTAAAAGTCCAGAAAATTAAAATATATATATATATATATATATATATATATATATATATATATATATATACAGATATCAATGATGTATGCACAGTTTCAAACTTGACATTGGTAAATAACAATCCAATAACTCTGAAAAGTCAGGGATCGATTTCACACTGTATTTGTATTATGAAAAGGACCCCCTTTTCTAAGACAATAAAATATCAATAGTTTTCAATTCTCACAAATGCAGTGTCTTGAGGAAGATCTAATAAAAGTTAATCTACAAAAAATTATTCCTTGAAAAAACGTTTTCTTATTCTTTATGAGTGGTCCAGTCTATTTAAGTAATGCCAGTGCTGAATTTAACATATGTCGATGTAAGGTTGTAGAACCTACTGTCTGAAATGTGATAAAAACAACAAAAATGAAGATGCTAGTCTAAAGAATGCAATAATTTACTTATAAATATTATATCTCTTGATTTTTTTTTTCTTTTTTGGGTCATGTCTTTCAGATCTTTTGGCTTCTGAGATTCATAAAACATGCTCTTCGCTGACTGACCGATCACACAGCATCCAGACAAAACCCACCTTACACACATTCAACAGTTTCAGCGACACAAGGCCTGCCGACCAATCCAATTCTTTATCCGGTTCGCAGCAATGGACCTCTTTAAAGCATCCGACAGCAGACCTAACCGGCTTTCAGTCACAGGGCTTTCTCCAGCTCTGCCACCGTAATGCTAACAACAGCAACACTAACAAAGGAATCAGCAGCTTTCTGGCAGACAACCAGAGTTACATGTCAACATCAGCCCCCACACCAGCATCAGTGTCCTACCTTTATCATCAGAGTCATTACCCCTCGACTCCTCATCAAAATCAGGATTATTTTGCCCAACCAGTTCCGTCAGAGAACTATTCAATAACTAAATACTTTGTGCAGGAACCAGATTCTCCAAATTCTCCCAATTTAGTGTTCACATGAAAGGAAAAAAAAAATGATTAACTTAAGGATCAACATAGTTATATATGTTAAAAATATAGTTTTAAGGTATACTATATTTATGGGTTAATGTGCTCAATATCAGGGATAGAGCATATATAAATATAAAAGTGGACATTGAGATCAACACCCAATGGCAACAGTCTGTTTTATAATTAAATACAATCTTCAGGCCATGTGTGTTGTTTGATGATTTATATGTGCTGGTCAATTGTGCATTATGATTAGATCATTTAGGTCTATTGTATTATCTTAACAGTTATTGAATGAGATAACAGTTATAAATGACCATAAATTGTGGCATACATATTTTGGGATCTAGTTTTCAAGCTAAAAAATATCTTTTTGAGTTACAGTTTTAGGTCACTGGTAGCCTACTATATGTTTGGGGATAAACCTGTATGGTAAGTATAAGCCTAATCTTGATGTTGTTGGTACCCCAGGTCAACATGTACACTGCAATATACAGTATTCTAGAGGCTATCAAGTAGAAATAATAGCATATTAATTGACTATTATATAAATAGTCAAGCCAAAATAAAACAGATATGACCTGAAGATTGCATTTAAGCATGAAACAGACTGTTGCCTTTGGGTGCTGACTTGTCCACTTTTATATAAATACATACATATATATACACACACACATATATATATATACATACATACATACATACATATATATATATATATATATATATATATATATATATATATATATATATATAGCATAATGAGACGCCACGTATACTTTCTTGATATGTATATAATATGGAGAAAACAACTGAAAAGTTGCAAATTAAAAAAATTGAATGTTTTTTTTGTGAAAGTATTTATTTATATTTTTTTTATATATATATATTTGATATTTCAGATCTGCCCAGACCTTTCGTCAGAAATAAATTAAATTTAATTTATTTCTGACGAAAGATTGGGGCAGATCTGAAATATCAAATATATATATATAAAAAAAATATAAATAAATACTTTCACAAAAAAAACATTCAATTTTTTTTAATTTGCAACTTTTCAGTTGTTTTCTTCATATTATATATATATATATATATATTTATATATATATATATGCATGGGTGTTTTACAAAGATTATGTCTCACTAAAAAATGGTTGATGGCCAGTGTATTTCTGGGAGGCAATATTTGTAATTACAGTGCTCAGTATCGAAGGATAAAGCATTAATAATGATATCTTTGATAGAATCTCCTCCCTCTCCTTTATTCCTCCTCCTACTGCTACTACTAAAGAATCAATAATAATAATAATCATACTCAATGTTCATGAATTTCCACCTGGTATCCCACAAACCCTGAAATCCACCCACTAGGAAACAAAAGTATTTTTATTTACTCCCATACATCATGAGTTTTTTAAAAGACATTAAGTTATGACGTAAAATTATTCCTTTAGCAGTCTAAGGTTGACCATAAAGAATTGTGAGATCAGTGTACTTTCAATACCTTTTTCTTCTTAGTGAATTCTTTTCTCTTCTATTCAGACTGGCATTGATTAAGTTAAAATTGTACCCTAATGTGTTACAGTCATCTACCAGCACATTTACAGAAACGTTTTCTGGCTGTAGCATCTGATAAGTTTATTTATAACCCTTCCTCCAAAATGTCAATGCGCTTTTCCCTAAACACAGAGGACTCCTGCAAGACAGAGTCAAAATGTGTTGTCTATAAAAGCTTTCCCACTTTGTCTCATTATCTCCGCTTTTGTTCTGATATTCATCCACATCTTTTGCATATCCCTATTCAAACTGCAAAGGGATCAGGACCCATAACTCAGATCAATTAGCACCCGGAGTCAAAATGAATTCACACAAGCTCAAGGCATAATCTAATGTATTTTAAGAAAAACAAATAAATTTTATGTCATAACTTAACATTTTTCAGAAAAATGTGATGTACAGTGTAACCCGGATATAAGAGAGTTGTCGGGGCCCGGAGAAGAAGTCTCTTATATCTGGGTTTTGTCTATTTTGTTTAGGTAAGTATGGCTCTAATTTGGGACTAGATAAAATCTCTCTTATATCTGGGTCTCTTATATCCGGGTTACACTGTATTAGAGTAAATAAAAAATATTTTTGTTTCCTTGTGGATGGAATTCAGGGTCTGTAGGACTCCAGGTGGAGATGAATGGACATTGATTATTATTATTATTTACTTTGTTTCATTATCTTCACAAACACACACAGACAGATATAAATATATATATATATATATATATATATATATATATATATATATATTGTGTGTATTTAGGCAGCATTTTTTCATTAATACATGTTTCATTAAATAATATAGATATTTCTTGTTCGTGTATTGCATAAATATATTGTGTAATTGTCATCTTTGATAATGGCTTATGTAAGCCGAAAGCTTAGATTGGATTAAAAAAAAGTATGTATCAATATTGTGATTTTCTTTCATTGTTTAATGATAATGTTATTAAGATTATCAGACTATATGAAAAAAACTTACATAAAATATATAGACAACACTTATCTATATTATTTAATGAAACATGTATTAATATATATATATATATATATATATATATATATATATATATATATATATATATATATATATATATGTATATATAGACAAAGGAAAATTATTTTTTACTAACACATTTCATCCTCTGATGGATTTTAACAAGGCAGATTGATAAATTTCATTAAAGGACAGTGTGTTGATAAAGAATAGTTTTCCTTTGATTTTATTCATATTGTCTTTTTACAGACATATTTTTAATTTATATCTCAATTTTTAAATACACATGTATGTGTGTGTGTATATATATATATATATATATATATATATAAGGTTGATGCAAAAATAATGTTGTTTTTTGACGTTCAACTTCATGTGAGAAAACGACATTATTTTTGCACCAACCTAATATATATATATATAAAGACATTTTATGATATGTATAACGTTCTTTTTATAGATAGAAGTATTTAAGCAAATGCTCTGTTTTATAATAAACAGTATTAAATAAATAAATAAATGTCTTTAAATAAATTGTCAGACCTTATCCAATTCAAATATATATATATATATATATATATATATATATATATATATATATATATATATATACAGAAAGATAGATATAGATATATAGCAGAAAACAAATTATTAGGAAAATGCTAAGCATGAAAAGAAAGGTACAAAACAAAATCTCAAAAGCTGAATAAGGAAAGGCCAATCAGTACAATAATTTATTAATAAATTATTATTATTGTTATAGGTAAGTTAAAACAATATGTAAATTATTAATTTATTTATATAATTAATATAAACAATTTAACGATCATTATGAATTCTAATATTGATTTGTGATAACATATTCAACTATATTTTCAATATCTTTTTGTTTTTAAATGCATTATCTTGGTCAGGTATAAAACAAAAGTATTTTTATTCTTTTCAAATTTTTATATTTTTGGAAGCTTATTCAATGCCTGGTATCTTTTGGTGATCTAGCACTACTTAAATAGACTGGTCCACATTTAAAAAAAAAAAAGGGAAGTTTTAAGGTGGGAGAAATCATTTTTGTGGATTAGCATTCTTTAGACCCTACTTGGGTTGTAACATTGTCAGAATCAAAAAATATTGATTTGTTATGATTTAGTAGGATCCTGTTCAAAATATCATACAGCATTAAATCAATCCCTTACTTTTACAGAGTTATTGGTCTTAGTTTTTTGTGAACAAAACAGACATTTTTTCAGTGGGACGTTACAAAAAAGACTTCTTTTAAATAACAAACAAACAGATGAATACATTTTTAATTAAAGAACAAAATTCTACATGAATAAAATTATATATCCATTTATTCTTTATTTAAGATAAATAATTGTGAAACTCAAATGTTTGTGGATGTGTTTCTGAAAAAAAAAACATACAAAAAAGATTTTAAAATAAAGAACAAAAAATGAAAACATAAAAAAAATTTTAAAAATATATGCAGATATCAATATTAACACATTTTCAAACATGACACTTGTAAATACAGTAGAACCTTGGTTCATGAATTTAATTCATTCCTGAAGGCTGTTCGTAACACAAAATGTTCGTAAACCGAAACTATTTTTCTAATAGGAATCAATGTAAAGAAAAAAAAGTCACAGTGCAATAAAACTGAAAAAAAAGCACAACACACGAATGAATGCAACATGGTAGTTGACTCAGAAATTATTCTGTTCTGGTTAACTCAGCTCGGCAATGTTGTTTGAGAACCAAAATTTTGTTTGATAACTGAGGCATTTTCATCTCAAATTTTCTGATTGAAAACCGATTTGTTTGACATGTGAAACATTTGAGAGCCGAGGTTGCACTGTAATAGGTCAGGGACTTAGCCAAAGGCCAATAACTTTTCAAAGTCAGGGATCGATTTGACACTGTATCAATATTCTAAAAAGGTCCCTTCTTCCTTATGCTGATAACAAATCCATATTTTTTATTCTGACAAGTGTCATAGAACCCCCTCCGCAAAAAGGTCACCCCTTCAATGTAAGTCTATAACAACTCCATATTCTTTTATTCTGAAAAGTATCAGAGGACCCCTCTTTACAAAAGGACACCCCTCCCTTATAAGTTGAGAAAAAATTCATATTTTTTTTATTCTGACAAATGTCGCAGCCCAAGGAAGGTCTGAAGAATCATAATCTAAACAAATTATCCCCTACTCTACAATTTTCCCTATTTTTCATGAGTGGCCAAGTCTATTTAAGTTGTGCCGATGATGCTAGATATTCTGAAAGTGCTATGCATTAAATAGCAGGGCAGTCTGGGCTCTCTAGCCATGGTTAGCAACCAGTCCAGGAGAAAGACAACTCTGAATCCAAACACATAACAGCTGTCCACTCGACTTTCAGTAATTAGGATGGGACGAAGCAAAGCAAATGCTCTACATATCATTTGCTCATCCAAGCCTTTCTGAAAAGTTTCAATGATGGTCAGGTTTTCTTTAACGTTGTCTTTTAAAATATTATAATTGACAACTGATTAGCTGAGGAAGAAAAAGTAACACATTTTTTTACAGTAAATTAATTTATTCACCCATTATTCCAACTTCCTGATTGCCATATTTTAAGCATTTATTTCTCTGGATTGCATTAACATTATGAAATGAAGTGTTTGATCTCTTCTACTACATTTTCTACTCTTGAATCCTTTGTCTTCAATAATTTATAATCGCCAATCAGCAAACTTCATTTTTAGCCATTGTTAGTAAGTGAATTTCACAAATCTGATTTATCATGAAACTGACTTTACATTAGGATGTCTAATTTTTTTTTTTTTTTTTCAAGCTTATGTAATACTCTACATAGATATTTTGTCGAGCCTTCTCTTTTGAAAGTGTCCAAGTGGTGTTCATTTTAAAAGTGATGGTGTTCATTTTAAAGTAGCATCATTGTCAACAACTGACAGTTGTTCCCTTCTCAGATTTATTTCACTAGACAAGTTAAAGTGCTTAAACTAACTTTTAGGTAATAAAACCACATTTTTCGTTTCAACTCTTTCCACTTTCCAAATTCCGCAAGCAGCTTCATTAGCTTTGAGGCCCATTTTAAAATTCTACCTCAGAACTGACAGAATCTCAAATACTTTTATCTGACATGATAACATCTGAAAGCAAAAAATATAGCCAAATAATACTGATAATGACTGGATATATAATAATAATAATTTTGTGAAATCATTAGATAGTCATTAGATGTGTACATGTAATAAGGCTTAGAGTAAAGGTTTGTAAAAAAAATAGAAATACATTTGATACTCTCTCATATATAATAATAACAATATTATAATAATAATAATAATAATAATAATAATTGAAGAGCATTCTAACATTCCATTCAAGAAGAGACAGGGTAGAATAGTTGAGATAATTGAAAGATTTTAGTTAGCCATAGAAAATGGGCACGTGCTGGGCATGCTTTTCCAGCCAGATGAAGGTGATGGCATCCAATGTTTATCCCACCTTTTATAGGGCCTTCCCCTAAAATAGGCCTGCCCAGCCACAGATGCAGAACCTTGTGTCAGAGTTACTGTCATTTCTCTGGCATGCAGCCATCAAACACCTGTCACCTACATGCAATCTGGAGTTTCAGCTGAGCCACAGCCTACCCCTGCCATTACCTCTGCCTTGTTGCTGTAGGATTTGAAAGAAGAGAAGTTTGGAAAAAAAGCATGTGAGAAGAAGAGTCTTTGAGCATGAAAGCTTTGGCTGTGAATTGTTTGAGGTGTTCCATGGTTTGCCATCCATTGGCACACACACTTCAGCTGACATCATCCACTGCAGCAAACCACTGTTTGACAGGCAGGTTCATGATAATAGTTTGTATTGGGTAGCTGACTTGTTCTCATACATAGAGTGTCACCTTGATTGCCTACCTATCAGGTGTTAGATCATGCTTAGTCGAGCTACTTTTTTTATTATCATTATCATTATTATTATAAAATTTAAAAAAAAATAAATAAAAATAAAGGCCCTGGTGCTAAATTAGACATGTCTCTCATGTCTTCTGGTGTTCAATTGATATATTAATAAGTACATGTTTTGTCTTGGTGAATTAAGATGGGCTATAGTAAATATACCATTCAGTACAACAGACTTGCTTGTCACTTGCCTGACCATAACCAATTAGGCATGTTCCCCAGGGGCTGATATAATGTGTGGGAGTAGTCTGGGAGCGTCATGGCTGGTTTTCAAGAAGATTATTTTTTTAAGTTTGGAGAATACAGCAACCAGGGCAACATGGGAGTCACATCTAGAACACTTGAGAACACTCTCAATAAGAGACCGTCAGACCAGATTAGGTTATCCAGCCTGAAAGTATTTGAAACTGGGCCTTACCTGAAAAGTTAGGCGCTGATTTTATCAAAAGCTGTCACCATATTGTGTACATTTGGCTGTAATACATGTACCTGGTATACCCTTATCTGGCTGTGTGTCATAATGGGTATATTGGGCTTCATCTATTTGTACTCGAGCATCACTTTGCTCTTTCACTCGTAAATTAAATCATATTAATAATATATTGAATTCAGAGATAGTCTTTCAGTGTGCATATGAAATAATTTTTTTAAAATCTGTAAAAAACGAATATACTTTTGATACACCTTAATTTATATAATAATTATGTAGTGTAGTCATCTTCTTCTATGTGCCACAAACCTTCTGAAGATGAGCGTTCATGGCTCTCCACAACGTCTTATCCTTTGTAGCTCTTAGTAGTGTTTGCCTTTTCGCTAACCCTCCCAATGCCTGTTCTTCCAAATTTGTTAGGTAGGTTACTTACTACTTTCTCCTGTCCCTGTTGCCTTTAATATGTCCTGTGAGTGTCAAATTCTCCAAGCCTTCTCTCTCTTCATTATGTATCCAAGAAATGTTCAACTGTATTTTACAGCCTTTAGATGTAGGTAATAAAGGTCTATAAAAATAAAAATACTTTTTTATACCTTAAGTGTGTGTGTGTGTGTGTGTGTGTACGTGTGTGTGTACATGTGTGTGTGTGTATGTGTGTGTGTGTGTGTCTGCGTGAGTGTGTGTAAAAATTCAGATATTGATAAATATATTTGTATAGAGAATATTAATAAAAGAAGTGAGAAAAGGAAAGTCTTGTTTTGTCCCTTGAGAAATTTCATCAAAAGCAAAAGTTTGATAAAATTCCCCAAAGAACAAAACATGTTAGCATAAAAGGTTTTTCTCATGTCAATTCTTATATATATATATATATATATATATATATATATATATATATATATATATATATATATATATATATAAGCAACAATAATATTAATAATATATTGATGTCATAGATTCTCTTTAGATTTGTAAACTTTGTAATAAATGCTTGTAAAATAATGAAGATACAAATATTTTAAAGTATTTTCTTAAATAATCATGGTTCTCCACAACGTCCTGTCTTTTGTTGCACAAAGTAACTTTGACACTTTACCATCCCTTTTTGTTGCTGTTCTGGCATTCATTCATTCAAACTCCTTAAATA